>OX422215.1:584713118-585313118 GCA_949130495.1 Sambucus nigra | reverse complement strand
TATTCTCTCATATACCACAAGTCAATGCATGCCGATAGTCACATCACACTCGGACATGCCCAAGGTAAGTAATCCCATAAAAATCAGACCCACGTGATAACAAGTAATATATAGGTGTCCCACACCCCTCAGTGAGTCTACGTAAATAACGATGCCATAGGCTGAGTTTAACAACCCTTTTGCCCACACAATATCAATCACTACAAAAATCAATACGCCTCATACTTCCTTAGATAGGAAACATACCCTCATTTGCGGGTGATGGTTGTTGAATCCCAATATTATAACTTTGCTCCGATGCGTCAAGAAAAAATTTACCCCAAATTTTTAGTTCTAGTTAACCACACTCCACTATATACCCAAGCCTTTCAATATATTGCCTTCGTTAGGGAACATACACAATTCACGCATTTCAAGAACTTTTACTGATGACTCTCCTCAATTTTTCCATAATAGGGGTGACCTCGACTACGGTCATCATACTCGAACATACTTCATAACCTCCTAAGTACGATCTCCGCTATTCGTCCAATGACCCTCATCTGCCATACGTACGTAATGAAAGATTCCCCAATAAATGTTATCGAATTTTATAGTTCAACCCATCAGTGAATATTAGGACTCTCCTCTCCTTAGTAGGTACTTCAGCTGGTACCAAATTAGTTAATCTCGTAAACTCTTCCTCATATTCCGCAACAGTTTTCTCTTCCTATTTCAAATCAAGTAGCTTCCGCCTCATCTCTGTCTGGATGGCGGAAGGAAAATACTTCCCATCAAATCGTATCCAAAATTCTTAGATAGTCATTGTGTCCCTCTCCTCCATAGTGGTCGTAGCTTCCCACCATTGCAAAGCTGCCCCTACTAGCTTAAATGTAGCTAGTATTTGACGTTGAGCCTCAGTGCATTCGATCATTCTCAAGTGCCGTTGGATATCTTTCTTCCATTGGCTAGCAGTCACAACATCTGATCCTCCCTAAAACTCAGGTGGGTGCGCTTTCTGAAATGCATCCCTCGCTCGTTCCCATGAAGTCGGAAACACTTGCCCTTGCGCGGGTGGCACAACCGGTGCCAGTGCTGGAGCCTGCTGAACAGCAGCTAAAGCCGCATTGACTGCCTGAGCGACAATTGCAGCAATTTCGGCCACAGTCATCGTACCTTTGTAGGCGTAAATAGAAAAATAATAATCCTACTCATAGGGCTCTACATCAAAGAACGTTAAGCTTCAAACACATTAAGCCGTACAGATCCTAAAGGACACTAGAACCTGATGCTCTGATACCACCTGTAACACCCCGCCTAATTAAACACCGGGTGGCCAGTCCCACACCAAATTAAAACAAAATATACAGTTGGCTCATTCTTAGCATCACTGTCGAAAATATTTACAACTCACCCAATACCCAATTAAGCTGGTGTTAAAAACTTTCCAAATTTAAATTTCAACAAAACTATTTTTAGTTTAAGAATAACACTACACATTTTATACTACAACACTGATAACACAATAAATAACACAAAAGAATTTAAATGCAATTGGAATAAACATTCCCAAATAATATAAATCCTTTACAATAATCCCAACAATGTTAAATGTATTAAAAAGTCCCGAATACAATAGTATTTGACCTTGATAGAAAAGATAACTGAATCCTTTGGGCGACATGCCCTAACTAAGAATACTGTGAATCAAAAGATGAAAGGCGTCTAAGAAAAAAATCCATAGCTCCATAGTTCAACATAATCCGCTAAGGTTGACGTCCCTGTTGCTGGACACCTGATATAGAAGATACAATAGCTCCATAGAGTGCACACTTAACGTTTCCTATTAACCTCCTAGTTAATGGTTCCTCTTTTCTAGTCTCCATATTATAATTATATTCCCATATCATATTCCCCGTATATCCCATAACATACGTCACATTATTATTCATTTACATTTCTCATTTATGAATCGTTTCTCATTAACATGAATCATTTCTCATTAATATGAATTAAGTTTTTCAATTCAGTAAGAATAAACATTCATTAACTTAATTCAATTATCTTTCTCTATTCACCGTTATCTACAATTATCACTGTAGATAGATTTAACCACAATATATATCCATTCAATCATTTAATCCATTATATATATATATATATATATATATATTCATATATAAGACGGCACCCCGAGTCACAGCTGCGGTGCAATGCATTACTCTGCTATCATGTCCCATCATCGCAGGTCGCCGAATAGGGGACTAAAGGTTCGGTAAGATTCCACGAACCACAAACAACAACAAACAAATTGGAGGCGAACATAGTTCTCGTATCCATGGGTCACACACATACCTATGTACCCACAGTCAGCGGACTTATCAACTCCCCGATAAGTCTTTCATAGACCTATGTTCTCGAGCGACAAATCAAAGATCCCATGGATTCATCAGGATATGACTGCCCTCACGCGCAAACCTCCCACCGATAGCAAGTAAGCTAGGTATGTCATACACATAAATCATCAATCAATCAAATAGGTATTATCATACCTATAATATAATATCAATAAGGCAATATCACTAACCTAAGATATTTCCCATACGTATCATTATATCTCTGCTTCATAATTTAATTATCCTCGCATCCTATAACATCTCTCCACTCTCGACGTCGTTAAGGTTCATGCGCGGAGCGTCTCGCAAAGCGAAATCCAAACAAGGAACCCCTCCAACACACTACTACTTAACTTTGTCGATCTAGGAGGTCCGACAACTTCAACTATGCGATCAGAATAACCTCATATCTTCTTTCAACCAAAAGTGTTCTAAACTCCCATCTCTATCCAGGAGACACACCACTACGCTCTTGTATTACATTCTGTCCTTGCGAAATCAAAAATGAGCTTAAACTCAGTCCTTGATGTTCAAATTGTAACCCTAAGGCTACCCTCACTCAATACACAAGATTCAAATAGTTTTTTCCTCAACATATATTCAGTAAGAATTCACTAATATCCTACTGGTCCATAACATCATTTCTCCCGAATTACTACGAGTTTAGTTCTCCTTTTAATTAAGGTTAAAATCGATAGTTTCAAATCTCTTATAAACACATCTTCTTTCACTTAGGATTAAACCCTCTTGTAAACTTAAGGATACCCAAGTGTTATATTAAATCACCCCTACTGGTCCTATCTTAAATCCTCATGCATCCCCATTTGGAATTTAACAAATGAATCTAGCAACCGAAATTCCATTCAATATAATTTTCATCATTTTAATCACTTGAATCCAAATCAAATTAATTCAAATCTTATCAAGGGTTTACTGATATTTTCTATGTCCCATAATATCCAAATAATCATCACAAAAGATCCATAAAAGGTTTGGGATAAGAATCAACATTTAAAAAGAAACAACTTTACATATTATGGGGAGGTCGATCGATCGAAGGCAGGGGTCGATCGATCGATCCCTCAGGTCACAGCCTGGTTTTCTGCATTTTCTGCAACTACGGGTTTAGCAACTTATGATCATTTAAACCTTCCTCTAAACATCCCAAATGACTTATAATCTTTACTACATGATATATCAACATATATGAACGATTTTTAATACTCTAAACATCCTAGAATCATCAAGGGGTTGGATTAAAAAGCATGTTTATCTCCTCATTTTCCAGAAAATCATCAAGATATTAACGTCAAGAACACTTCAATGGTTTTCAGATTTTTCTTCCATATATATATGATTATTTCGTGATTATTTTCATCCTACAACATGAGTTAAATTCCTATATCATTTCAGTTTCCAGAAATCCATTTAATACTCCATTATTTCTTCCAAACATGAATAATCTTCTCTTTTCATACTATTCTAACATGGACAGTATACAAACTTAAATTGCCATTATTAAACACTTGCCTTTACTGAAGGTCTGATCCTTTGGTGTAGTATATCTCAGTTGGTTGTCCCTTCTCCGGTCAAACTCCGGTGGTGGTTGGTGGTGGTGAACCTTGGTTCTTGTTCTTCTCCTTCCCAAGTAGGCTTTTCCCTTCCCAAGCACCCTTTCACTCTCTCTAGGAAGATGATTTCTCTAATTTGTGTAGAGGAGATGAATAACCCACATACACTTAATCTACCAATACTTATAATAGGACAAAATCCGAAATCACTATTCATCCCCCTTAGAAAAATGACCAAAATGCCCTTTCGGGTTGTCTATTCATTTCCAAATGACCCGAGACTCAAAATTAACATCCAAATAGACTTTTCTGACTATTTCGAACCTTCCGGACGCAACGACGCAGTCGAAATGACTATAAGGTCGATAGAAAATAAGTGTCCTTTTTTTAATTTAATAAACTAGTCCCGACACGTCCCATACCTCGTCTGACTAAAAATATAAATTACCGAATTTATATCATACAATCATACCAATGACATCACATTCATATATTACCTAAATATCTTTAAGTAATATTCAGAATCATCCATTTTAATATGCACCGTCCGGATAAAACCCGAATGAATTAATTAATAATAAAATCCAATTAATCCATTAATTTAAAATATAACCCATTTTAAAAGTCATTTAAAATTACAGGGTATTACAGGGGAGTGTAAAAAAAATATCCAAATCCCCCAAAACCCTAGCAAATTGTCCATACTTCATAATTCTAGTAGCGTTGTTCAATTGGAGGGGTAACTCCGCCCCTCTAGTTCCAAAAGATTAACCAGATTCTAGTATTCTTGACTAACATTGAATATCTTGATCAAAACCTAGGCATGAGTAATTTTTGGTGATGAAAAATTAAAATTTGGAGTTCATGTCATGGTTCTCAAAATCCATTTCAAAATATCCCAATAATTTTATCTCTTTATTTAATACAGTTCCTCAACCGAAGAAAATAGATATAAAAAAAACCTTTACCAATAAGGACTGCTTTAAACACAAAGATGGTTTCCAAATGGTCATCATCTATTTATGAATCTCCTTAGAAAATCCAGGAGAGAGTCCTTTGGATAAAACCAACCTAGATAACATGAGACTCTTAAATCCTCTAGATATTATTGATATATTTCGTCATTCGATATCACAATGATATCTATACCATTTAGTTTGGGAAGTGATAGTTTTTTCATATCTATTGAAAGTGGGGGAAGAATTGATTATGTTTTCTTAATTATTGGTGCATTATATTACACGTATTACATAGTTTTTAATGTATCATTCTTATCACGAAGATAAAATGTGTGTGAATTCAAAGTAATATCTATTAAAAGGAAGATCAGAAGATGAAGACATATGAGAACAAGAAGAAATCCCATGCATGGTGCATGAGATAACCACCTTGAAGGAACCCTAAAAAGTCTCTTATTGCACATTAGCAACTTTTTCCTCTAGGTTGCCTGCGTCAATATCGGGAGTCAGAGAGAGAGAGAGAGAGAGAGAGAGAGAGAGAGATTAAGACTCTCCTACATCATATTATATTGAAATTAACCATGCATCACACTTTATACATCACACCATACAGCACATTAACAAAAAATTTATGTGTGTCTATATATATATATATATATATATATATATGTGTGTGTGTGTGTGTGTGTGTGTGGAGAGAGATAGAGAGAGAGAGAGAGAGAGAGAGAGAGAGAGAAAGATGAAGACTCTCCTACATCACACTCTATACATCACACCTTACTCTGAGCACTAATAAACCATTTTTCCAAATTTTTTTATTTTTCTATTAAAATTAGCCTTTCAATTAACAGAGGTTCAAAACATTAGGTTAAAATACATTTTCTATCTATTTTTAAAAAAATGACAAAATTATGGTGGCACAGACCCTTATAAATAATGTATTTTCAGAAAATTTTTATTCGATTTTTAAAAAATAGATAAAAAATGTATTTTGGCCTAATTTTTTGAACATGTGTTGATTTAAAGTTAACTCCATGGGTAAAATTAAAAAAATTGAAAGTTTTTTAGGGCTTAGGACTAGGTGTGATGTAAAAAGCATGATGTATAGGAGTCTTGCTCTATACACACACACATATTGTGGCACACCCAACTATCATGTAACTACCATGGAAGCTAGAGAATCCATTATAGTACCCCAGGGGGATTTATAGTAGGTTACCCTCACTACACCAAATCCTGCGAATGGTCATGCCCAGTGGGTCACGGCCCATGTCCGCGACCAGCTGGTCGCGGACTTGGGCCGTGACCCACTCAATATTTGGCGTCACCATATTTATTATCACACTAAATTATCGATGCTCTCGAAGTGGTCACGGCCCAAGTCCGTGACCACAGTGGTCGCGGACTTGGGCCGTGACCAGGTCGTGACCATCTTGGTGACAAACTCGCGCCAAAATTCCCTCCAAGCTTGGTCGCGGATGGGTCACGACCCACAGCTTTGGTCAGGGATTTTGGCCGTGACCAATTGCCAGTTTTGGTGTAGTGCCTCATCGCTATTGCGGGTGGTCCTCTTCCTCACCGCTTCTCTGTTTCATTCCAATTCTAATTTTTTCGCCATTAAAGGATAGTAAACTTACCTTTCACGTCCAAATTCAATTTTTATTTCTCCTATGTAACCCAAATGAAATTTCTCATATGAGCATATAAAAAACTAATAGAATCTTAATGTGAAATCAAAAGTATTTTTAAGTGTAATAATTTTGTATGATGACAATACAAGATATATTTCATCCATTCACTATATTGTCTCTAATGTTATTAAGATGAAAAGATGTGCTCAAAACATGATGAGACCTATCTCCAAGATTACATCAATAAGGTAATCAAGAACCTTAATGGAATCATCGAAAGAAGATACATATAATCAAATCTGATAAGGTAATCTAACCATGTCCTCCAAGTAGTAGATTAAAGAAGATGCATATAATAAAATTATGTTTAAGTAATAAAAAAAATTCTCCAAGTACAAACCTGACAAAAGAATAAGCTAACAAAAGATAATGATCAATCAACCTAATCACGTCCACCAAGTATCGTTCATGGAATTTGAATAATCAAGAATGCATCATTGATCATAAGATGAGAACAATCAAGCATGCTCCATAGCAAAATTTAAGAACATAATATCCAAAAAAGCATGAACCAAAGAAGAATGAATCCAAGACTTGATTATCATAAACACTCAAGAAATGATTTTATTCCCAGATGTTCATAACCGAAGATACCAAAATAAGATCAATGCATTCTTAGCCATCATAATTTCAACCATAAGAAGCACACTGAGTCCATGATAGAATCAGCCTATCAGTAAAAATCCAATTCAATAATCTCTAATTAAATCTCAAGATAAGTTCATTTCGTCCAATCATATATGTTAATTAAATTTCTTAATAATTATATATAAACCATAAAAGACATTATATATTCCATTGATTACAGATAAATGATCAAACTTCATAAGAACTTCCTAAAGCTTTAAAGAACTTGAGGAATGTTTGTAATAATGTAAATAAATTTGTATGACCCTTTATTTTCTCAATCCTACTCATCAAAATCTTCCTAAAATCCATAACAAAGTAAAAAATAGTCATAACACCATACAAGACACTTTAAGTCGACTTAAAGTGGAATTTAAGTCTACTTAAACTGGCCAAATGGACCTGCCTCAAATCTTGACTCAAAAGAAAATGATTTTATGAAAAACAACTTTTGTCATAGGACTTTGAGTCGACTCAAAGTGTCTATATGGATGAAAATTCAATGGTGAGTTTTCAAATTTTGAATTCCAAAAGTCCCAGATTTTACCATACTACCCTCCAAAGGCTAGTTTTCAAAATGGCATATAAAAGGACTCTTTGGATTCATTTTTCAAACACACAAGTTACCCACAACATCTTTCAAAAATCATAGTTACATAACATAGCTCTTGTCCTCATCCTTTATATTTTTAGAAAGAGAAACCAAGTCCCATTTCTAAAGTTATGACATTTAAACCCCAAATCTCTATCGAAGCTAAACTTCAAAACTCATAAACCATTTGAGTAAAGTTTCAACCCTAAAGAATTCTTTAGCCAATATGAAAAATCTAAATACCATTTGTGTAAATAATTAAAATCAATCTCTTGGGATTATAGAGAGAGAAATGAAGACCCATTTTCAAGGTATGAGTTTTAAACCCAAAAAAATCCATTAAAGCAATTTGACCCAGACTTACTAACTTAATGCAGTATGCAACAACGTTATAAACCCAATACCCATTTTTGCTAAAGATCCAACCCAAAACCCACTTGAGCATTATACCTCTCATTACTTGTTTGTTTACATTTCTAGAGAGAGAAAGTAAATCTATTTCACCATTTTTTTAGTGAAGCAACTTTTTCTTTACGTTTTGGTTACGAATATTATTGTTATTATTTAAGGTTGAACTTCATTGTATCTTTATTGTCAATACTGTCGTAGTTGCGGATAGTCAAGGTGTAATTAAACCTTGAACTCTTGCGTGTATCGCTTGGACAATGACGGATATAGTTCCCTTGTTGGTTCCATTTTGCAAGGTATTGTCATTCCTTATGAGTTTTTTAGTTCCACTTTAGCGAATCGAAGATAGTGAAGTTTCTCGAGTACCGTCTTGAGCATGGATACAGGCAAGGCCAAGCCAGATTAAAACTTCGGTTTACAAAATTTCTCAAAATCTTCTCTCTTGACTAATTATGCTTGATATTGATAGATTGCTTATATTTGAAGTGATTTGTCATATTTCAATTAATCATTAAATAAAGTTAATAAAGTTTTTAAATTTACCATTAATTTTATAAATACCCAATTCATTGAATAATAAGTTACAAATTCCATTTCTTAAATTAATTCCACCATTAATTAAGCTCTTTCATACCAATTTTCACTAACAATAAAATGTCAATCTTTAAGATGGATTCTAATATTAAATCACCATAAATACAATCCAATAATAGTTTAATCACAAAATTTCCATAAGATCATATTTTTATACCCAAAATGGTTTATAACATTAACTTGTATTACCCTATATGATTAAATGGCATATTTATATCCTGAACATGCTTATAATCCTAACCCATATGAAATGACAATAAAATCATAAACAAGTTAGAGATTATATGATGATTAAGCGAGAGATTTCTTGCATGAAAAAATAAGGATAAATTGATATATCTCTCTCTTTTAATAACTTGTTCCTCTCCAAAGTTCTCCTCATGCTCTCCCAAAAATCTTTGACGGCTAGAGTTTGATTTGCGTGTTAAGTGTATAACTAATGAGTGTTAACATCATTTAAATATCCTTGATGCCGCATGTCACTAAAAGACCTAATTTTGACCCTCTAATTGAGCTCAAAATACTATCCAAACTAGTCCAAAAGTTAGAGCCCTTGGACCCAATCTAAAATAATAAAAATATATATTTGCGCCTCCGTATCAGTCTAGAGTCCAATCCAAATGGTAACATCTCATATCACACGGTAATACCTCGCAACATAAAATATGCACTTACTTATTTTACGCGTAATGAAACATGGTCGAATCTCATATAACTAAAATCACTGATCAATTATCTATAATATGGGGCGCAATAAATCACATCACGTGCAAAGTGTAATCATCATATAAATAATGCATATTATAATTACCAATTAACACACGTATTAATTATTTTCATTTATTAATTATTTTCTCAATTAATAAATAATAAATAAATATCTCAAAATTATGAAGCATTGATTGTAGTCTTCCCCACAAATAAATGATCGATTTCCTTCTTCCCATTTTACTCTTACAAACTTCAAAAGATCAATTCCAAGCACAAAATTCATTACAATGTTCAAAACCCGATTATGCGCCTCTAAACTTTAAAAACGCAATATTGTTAGAATTTTAGTAACATATGGAATCGTAGGAAAGTGTTTAAGAAAAGGGAGTTCAAATGTTTAGTCTTATTTTTTAAGATTTAATAGTATCTACTCTCATGTCTTTATTTTTTTTAGTTGTTGGTTCTACTGTAATGACCATGAGATAAGTATCATTCTCTCTAGAAAGGAAGATTGACTATTACATGGTAGTTATGAACAGTTTTAAGTGATTATGACGCTTAATACAATTTAAAAAATGCATGAGATGAGAGCCTAAAAAATCTTAAGAGAAACTAAACTCAAAAAAAGTATTAAAAAAAAATCCCCTCATCATAGTCTGTGCATCTTGTATGAATTACAACTGGTCTCCACTACAAATGAAAGACTTGATTTTCTTCCCACCCGTTGATTCTTCCTTTCTTTCAAGTAAGTCATACTTATTCCATGTCCATCTACGGGAAGCAACACGGCACTGAACATATAATTTTATTAAATATAACATGTAACAATCAAACATTGGCCCCTCTGCTTTCATCCCAGTGCCACAAGGAATATAAATGAGCCACATTAGTTTCAAATGTGGCTCCTTTTTATCTCATGAATCAATTTAATTAAAAATCAAGTCTAAATCGTTTGCTTTTTTGATAAGTCATTTAATCAAGTTAAGTTCTTAGTAAATTGGGTAAATTAATGAACACGAAAAATTAAAATTAAAGTCTACCCGTTTTACTCTTAAAAGCACGTATAAACAAACAAATAGGTCGAACTTACGTAATATAAGTAGGATTGATTCGAGTTTCAACTTTATTCTCAGTCCCATTTGGTGCTTTGGGGAGGGGTCCAGGAACTATTTCTAGTCCACCCGAACAGTGTCAAAGCAGTATCTGGAAAGTGATTGGTTATCGTTAACAGAGCAAGCTGCCATTTTAAAGGATTTTATTTTAGAGGACCCATAGCTTGCCGACGGGAGAGGGATCCCATCAGGTGGCACTACATAAACGTATGAAATTCCTGTTATCCTAAAATTATAGTTTATATCAGTTTTTATTTATTTTTAATGAGTGTACATTATCAAATTTATATTAAGTTGTTTAGACATGACTGATTTGTTAATAAAAGAACATGACACTTAAAAATCTAAGTCAAATTTACTAAAGTCGTGTTATGTTTGAATAGCAGCCAATGAGCATGTGCAGAGGGGATAAGAGGCCTTACTAAACTATTTGTTATATAATAATATACGTAAATCACCAATTTATTTAATATGTATGCATAAAATGGGAGTATTTACAATTTGTATACTGGGCCCTATAAATTTTTGAACCGGCCTGCATGTTTGTATAGGGTTGACGAGTCTTCATTAAAAGTCAGCAATTTTATATGCTTTCGCTTATTTTATTTTTATTTCTATTAAATATAAATCATTTGTGTTCTTAGGTTACAAGACTACCTATATATAGCACTTGAAAATGGACGGGTGTGGACGGATTTTTTCGGATAGCTAACGGTAGGGTCAGATGTGAGCGGGTTCATGATTGTTGCGGGTCAAATTTGGATCAAATTAATCGCCCACCCGTTTTCTCATTAATTTTTTTTAAATAGAGAATTAAGGTAAAGGTCATGTTCCTTCCTATATTTAGATTTTTAGGACAATGTTTTTCAAGTTTATAAATCTAGTCCCTGTGGTACAATAGCATTTATAAATCTAGTATCTGTCGTATAATTGCCTTTATCTTTTTGGTTGGCGCCAGCGGCTCCATTTTTCATGATGTTTTTAGTACAGAGACTAAATTTATAAAATTATATGCAGTGTCCTATTTTTATACACTTCAAGCATTATAAGGACCTTTTCTCAAAACCCCCTTTTTTTAATTACAAATCCCTAATTCATACGAGTAAGAAGGACAACGGGTAATTTTTCAACCCACTTAAATCCTCAAATAACCGATGAGTTTTTAGTGATCCATATGTTATCCGTCTGAGACAAACATGATGGTGCTCATTCTTAACCATTGCGGGTAGAAATGGATAGACGGTATTGTTTGGATCCATTTTACCTTCCTTACGTATATGATATTATAATAGAGAAAGCCATCGAAATGTCTTGTGTTGCCTCGTATTGATGTTTTTTTGTTTGTTTTGTACGTCATAATGTAAATCATATTTCGGGTTTTAAATTTTTTGAATTATTATATTACCCGTATCCTCTCTCATATTTTCATTTAAATCCACACTTGACTATCTACCTTAATCCAATTCTACGAAATATATGATGTACTTTGCAAATACAAACCTTGTTGTTTAAAATTAAAAAATATCAACATGACTCAACATAGATATGCCAAGAAGGGCAACCCTTTATTTCACCTTATACTCCTCCGTCCCAAATTAATATAGTCTCTATTTGAAAGACAAACACTTTTAAGAAAAGTATTTACTTTCCAAATTTATCCTCCTAAAATTGATAAATATCTTTTAATTTAAGACTTGCACTTGGATCATAGTTCTCTCATGAATATTGTTTGTATGGATAACTTTGTAATCTTACCTAATTTTCTCCTAAAAATGACTTTTAATTTATGATGGACTTAAGAAGAAAACAATACTATTAATTTGGGACGTATGGAGTAAAATGTCAACAAAAAATGTCATAGGCACGTTGCCCATGCATGTCATAAGCAAAGTTACGACGCTACAAGATATACAATATCCCATTTGCCTCAAATTAATAGACGATTGGAAAATCAAGCATTTTAAGAAAAACAATTACATTCCAAATAATTTTAAAAATGATGAATATCTTTAAATGAAAGACATGCATTTAAATTATTACTCCCTCATGCTCCTCTCTTCGTGAAACTTGAAGGGATTGACTTTATTAATTCACATAATTTGTACTTTTTTTCGTCCCAAATTAATAGTCATACTTTTCATTTTGGATAGTCCCAAATTAATTGCCGTTTTCTTTTTTGGACAGAAATAACAAACCAAATTTCACAATAGTGTTTAAGTAATCTTGGCCATTAATTGGGTGAAGCTTTAAAAATCAGGTTTCAAATAGTGATTAGTAAATTTAGATTTAGATTGAGACGAGGAGAATCATAATTCTGTAGAAATACAAAACCAAGAGTATTATTGTGTGTATATGTATAGCCACATAAGAACCAAGGTTTTTTTTTATATATATCATATCACGTAGTGTTCGGACCAATTTTAAGTGTATATCGATTTATTGATGTTTAATGATGTGTGTACATGTACTAATTCATTCTTTCTTACCCATGGTTCTAATACTGGAGCCCACATAAGATCTACAAAAACCACCGCCCCGTGACACATTAATTGATCCCACCCAAATAGTCAAATGATAAAAGGACACATTAATTGATCCCATCCAAATAGTCAAATGATATATATTAGAGGTTCCTTATATTCTCTTTGTTACCATTTTAAGCCGATTGATGTGGTCTCTCCATTTCCTTTTTTCTTCTTCCCTCATATGTTACGTGTAGGTTTAATTTGAAAGCGAAGTTGCAGTGGTGCAAGTTTGGGTTTTCAGAGCTTCTCAACCACAAGTATATGTAACGCATAATGGACGGATGTGCTCACTCACGATACCGTTCCACTTACGCTAAGAACATGGTATATGTACTAGCTCATTCTTATCCATGTTTAATCTTTAAAAGTATAACAAGTAGAGGTTAATACTAAACACTCAGGTCATAACTAGCTTGATTCATGCTTAAACAAATGAGTAACATAAATCCGGTTATACACAAATATAAATGAATGCAAACCAACCCCCCCCCCCCCCCCCCCTGTAAATGACTATAAATGCATTGGATACGAGTTGAAGTAATTTTGTTGCGACATGACTTAAACAAGAAATTACGTTGAAGAGACATGACCTATTGTTGATCAAAGTTTCCGTATAACTAGCATGCTATTCGCGCGATGTGGGGCCGCACATATATTATTTTTATCCTATTTTGATACACAAATGTGGTAACTACACATATACCATCCTAATTTTAAAGTAATATTTTTGTGGAAAATGTCATGTGTCCCAAACAACTTCCCCAAATTGTCCCCCAAAAAGCTTTAAGTGTTATACCTTGTGGTATGGGTCCCGTCAGGGCACAACTCATTAATGCTATTTGGGGGAGATTTGGGTGAGTTGTTTGGTAACCATAGCACGACTCTATTTTGATAGGCTTCAGAAAAACAGCCAACAAATAAAGATTAAAATAATCACCATTTAAAAATAAAAAAATTCTGCATATAAAACATCAGCTAAAAAAATCGTCTGTTCTTTTCTTAACTATAGACAAAAACTAAAACACTTGAATGAAGGGAATATAGAAAATTATGATTGAGGTTCATAAACACATTTTTAATGGGATTATGGTTGCAAATAATTTCATTACTTAATTTTAACACAGGAGAGAAATATTTTACATTCAACCCAATAGAGTATTAACAATATTGGGCCTTCTTTGATGGCCAACCAATACCATCAGCAATATTGACAAACCGAGGAAATTCATTAATAAACTATTAACAATAAAGAGAACAGAGGAAATTCATCAAGGAAAAAAGGCTTTAGTGGTTCATTCAAAACAACCCAATACACAGAATCAATAGGTAATACTATTTAAAAAAAAATGTTATGATATGGATATAAATCTATATACATGTGCAAGTGTATAACAAATCTAGGACTTGCAAAGAATGTTATCCGAGTTTGAGATGTGAACCGTGTAGATCAGTTGAGAAGAAAGTGTTTTTGAATATGGTTATTTTTTTCTTGAGAAATCTGAATTTTGACGTATGGAAGGAACGAAAACGTAAGAAAAAAAACAGTTGTTGTCTAAAATATGTTGGTTCTATGTACTTGAAATGCAAGCCTTTGGTCTACAGCCAACCTATGGAAGGAACAAAAACGGCAAAAAAAAAACCACTAGTTGTCTAAAATCTCTTGGCTTATGAGCTTTAAATGCAAGAAGCCTTTGGTCCACCGCACTTTGGAAATCTGTGCTTTTGAAAATAAGTGCCACGTGTCATCTTCTAATGATTTCGGCTTCTATTTTATATAGATACATAGATTTGTGCACCTCCTTTTGTTTAATTTGAAATAATTTTAACTCACTAAAAATATACATTTTCACTTGTTAAGATTTCTAAATTTTGTTTACATAAAATTGCGCCATTAAAACAAGTTGAGTTATATCCTTTGGAGGTAATTGAAGTTTAACACTAATCTGGCCCATCTATTATATATGCTTGCAAGTCGTGTTAATTTGATGTTGTTAGAATTATTTTAAAGAATAATTCTATAAAACATTATTCATAATTAGAGTAATAGTAAGGGTTACTTTGGTTAATGAAGGAGTATTCCAAATACTAAGAGTCAAAATGACTCTTGGTTATTTAATTTGATAGACGGTTAAAATTAAGTGACTATTGGAGATTTGGGTCTTGTCCCTACTTATAAATAAGTGTCTGACTATCCATCATTTAGACACACGAAAAGACAACACAATGAAATTATATGATAATGGAGAGAAATCCAAACACTCAAGTTTATGTTAATTTTCGAAATACTATTTTGGTTATAAAAGAATATCCAACCGCTGTAACGTTCTGAAATTGGACTATGTTTTTGCCGTATACAAGAGGAAGTCGTGGTCCGAAATTCAGTCCAATTAGACATCGCTAGGGTCGATTACTCCGTCAATCTTTTCATTTGTGACTTGATGGAGGCATGTCATTATAATATCATTTTGTATTCTTCATAATAATTGTATATGATAATCATGTTGATCTAAGTTCGTAAGGTTAGATGTATAATACATAACGTTTGTATTATTAATAACAAATAACACATAGAATTGGATATTCATACGTTAAATTTATATATCCATATAAAACTGTTAATTATGTGTTCTTTAATTGTATTTACATGAGGTATCAGAGCTTAGGTTTTTGATCTCATGATTGTCCATTGAAATTTTTTTCATATAAAAGAATTCGGGTAAATAATAATAATAATAATAATAATAATAAATTTTTTTAGCGACGGATTTTTTTTCCTCAAAATATTACGAAATTAGCATGGTCACTTGAAAACGTTGAAATAATCAAAACTCATTGTATACAATAGGCGCCAACTTATCTCGACGATTTGACATCATTTAGACCCCAAAAATGCATTTTTGTCATTTTGGGCAATAATGTTATCACTAATAACTCACTTAAAATATGATTTTACGATTCCGCGAAGTGGAGAGTGATTTTGAAAAGATTTTTTTATGTTAATGTAGTGATAACTCAAAAATTTTCATTTTTGAAAAAATAAATTAGTTTTGAAAATTTATGGTATAAATCACTGCATATATTTTTATCATTTGATGATTATTCTAATATTCATGATATGTATTGGCCAAAAGGTTTAATATATATTTTTGAATGTTAGATTTATGATTAAGAAGTTTGACAATAACACTTTCGGTATATTAAATTATTGTGTATAATCTATATTTGTTGGTCGAAAGGTCCTAATATAATTATGAATTAATGTTCTGACACTAATATGATGTTAAATTGAGAAGAAAGTGTTTTAATTTATAGTTATAAATATTAAATTATTCTGCATGCATCTATATTTGGACCGTTGATTATCCATTAAGTTTTGCGCGTAATATTTTTTGGGGTATTGATTTTTATATTCACCACGTAATATGTGTGTGCATGTATATTCCATGAAAGTAAAATTTTTTGCACAATCTATGAATTAAACAAATAAGCGCAATTAATGACAAATCAATTTAGGATATCTGTGAATGCAACCAACTCAATTAATTGGTATATCTGTATAATCACATAAAAGAAAATTTCATAAGATGAGATTTTGGGTACCAAATTAGAATTGGTTTTGGTTCCATTCTTGTGATTTTTTTATGATAATTTTAATTATGTCTTTAAAACTACTAATTTTATAAAATTGTAAATCTAAATATTTTGAGACATTTTCAGTAATAGTTTTCTTATGCCTCTAATAAGTAATAATTGAGATTAAAATTGTTGACTTATCCGGGATTGATGAATTTTTTTACGTCAATCCGAAAGGATTTAATGATTAAAAATCATCATTTTTTTGTGGTGAACGTTGTTTTGACTATTTGAGCACGTTTAAGCTCTCAAAACCTTAAATTTATCATATTTGGTAATAAAGTTGAGAGATATTTCTTTCTCCAATTTTTTTAAAATTTCGCTTATTTAAGATTATTTTTAAAAGTTTTCTTAACTCTTTTGTAGTGATTACCCAAATTCTCCATTACTAAAAATTATGGATTTCTCAATTTTATGTGTTTTAATAAATTCATCAGTTATCTTATCTTATTTGGCTGTCATAATATTGTTATGACTATTATAGTTATGGTTAAGGTTTTGATATTAATATTTGCATTATGTTAGTTTATGAGCTCCTTAAAGTGCCACAGTCTATAATTGTAAATATTACATTACTATGTATAAATTTGACTGTCATTAAGTCTTTATATAAGTATGAATGTTAGATTGTTGATACAATGATGATATGACTTATTCATTCTAAGATTGCCCAATAAGACAATTTTGATTATCAAATAAACATTAATGAGTAAATTTTTTCCCCGCATCAACATAACCTCAAATGATTCAAAATTTTCTTTTAGACTAATATTTACGTGAAGTTTATTCAGTGCTCAAAATAGTAAATATTAGATTAAATGTGTATATTTTTTTTATGTCCAATATGAGTAATGGAATACTAAAAACATGCCTCAAAGTTTTCATCTAAGTATTTATTAGGTTACGGTTCTACCAAAGTGGTCTAATCAAATAAATTGTAAATGTTGAATTTTGTGATAACATTCAAATACTATGTCTTGGTTGCTCTAAAGACTTCGAATATGATTTTGATTGTTCGAAGTATTAATGATTTTATTATGATTAATCCATTGTCATTTCGTTGCTCCAAAGAGTCCGGTTACAATGGTGAAGTTAATATTAAGAAAAATATATTATTTATTAAGGTTGGTATCGATTGCTCCAAAGAGTCCATAACCTTCCTTAATTTATAATTTCACTGTCCATTTATGCCTCTTAAAAACATTAATGCTTGCTGAAATTATTATACAATTCATAAAATAATATAAATTCATATAATGGATAATTTAGTAATCGCAAAGTGGCCCAGTTAGAATGCTCTTGAATACTAAATTTAGAGCTAAAAGTGGTACTAATAACCTATCATAGCAAAGACATTAATGGGGCACATTTGATTTATTTCTTCAGGCGAGCTAATTTTCCAAAGAAAATTTATTTTGAGTAACAATTTTCTTTAAAAAATTATGTTGAGTAACTTAAATAAATATAAAGTAATTGTGAAATTAGGTGATGAAAGGTTATTCTAGATAGAATGTCCATCAATTTACATAAAATGGTACCCAATAAAGTCATATATATAAATATTTAAACTTATTACGAAAGAAAGTCTATATTTATAAAATATTATTCATGTACGTGTTGTCAACTTATAGCATTAATGTAGTGAGCAATTTATTTCATTAATTTTATATTACTTTATTTCTCTACAACTACATGGTCGATCCGTTTTAATGTTCTTAAGACAAACTTCTTAGAATGAAATAAAGAAACTAAGTTTCACTTAAAAATGCTAAATCATAATAATTTTGTTTTTACTTAAGGAACCCAATATTAATGGATTAGTGTGTGAAACTCTTTTAAACTTTTTAAAAAATTTAAATGGATTAAGCATAAAATTTATTAAAAATCTCACAATGTTAGAGATTAATATATGAGTACCCATTATGTAATATACATTATGTGAAGTATAATGTGTCATTTGATATGAATGAAATAATTTATTTTATATTTAAAACTAAAGTGCTACGTAACATAGTTCTAAATCGATATGTGGATCCTTACAATGCAAACCATAAAACAAACTATAAACACTTGTATTCCTTTACTTATGTTTTTTGGGAACATTTTAAAAACCCCATAATGACCTTTCAAAATATTTTTTCTCAAGTATATAAAAGATCTTTAAGTCTATATGAGAATATATTTTCTTATTTATAGTGTTCTCATTGGTGGTTTGTATAATTATATTTTTGATAAGACTTTTACAAGAAAAATTCTTGTGATCCTATATCATAATGTTGAATTTTAAAGTAGCTTTTCGATCTTGTGGATTGAATATCACATTCTTTCAACTCTGGATTTATTCTGATAACTTAATAGTTTATGTTGTCTTTGGTTTGTCACTTATGAATCATGACACTCATGTTTTCTCTTAAGGTTTTACGATTTTAGAATGATCGATGTGGCCCAAGTGAAAGATTATATGTGACACCCCGCCTAATAAAATACAGGGTGATCAGTCCTATATCAAATTAAACAGGAATATCATCTGGTTCGTTCTTATCATCACTGCCGAAAACTTTTTAAAACTTACTAACCAACTAGTATTTAAAAGACGGTGCCAAATTTTGTCTTTTTATTTAAGCCCAAACCAACAACGCAATACGATTTCCAATAACCAACACATAACAAGAAACTAATCATACCATAAGTCTACCAGAAGTATTAGTCGAATAACATCGACTACAAGCAACCAACAAAGTCCAAAGTATAGAAGAGAATACTGATACATGTTAAACTGAATATAAATGTACAATCCCAACGGTACAACTAAAATGCCCCTATCTAGAGAGAATGAGATAGGCGTCTAAGAAAATATCCTACAACATCCACCTATACTGCAGTTGCATAACCCTAGAATAGAACAATTATGGCGTTCCTGTAGCTGGACACCAAAAAGGTTTTGAAAATATTTTATAGCAAGGGTTAGAACCCAAAACATTTGAAAATATTTAGCAAGTGAATTTAAATGCAGGAAATTAAAATGGATGAATACTCTTCATATTTAAGTTAGTGACGTACACTCTCTTGAGGACACCTCACCCCTCCACTAATGTGCATGCCTAACGTTCTATACATGACCCACCTAGCTAATCACCCCTTAAATAGTCTTATCACATATATCCCACGATTTTCCACTACTCTAGCCCTAATGGGTTTATTATACTTTATAAGTTATTATTCTCGTTAACTTATTTAAGTCATTTCTCATTTAATGCCTTATAACATTCTCACGAGTTATACCACTTATACATTTCGCATCACGTATATGAGTTTATAAGTTATTATTCACACTAACTTATTTAAATCAATTCCCATTTGATACCATATAACCGTTTCACAAGTTATATTAATTATACAATTACACCGTGTATATATATTCGTATATAATTCTGCAGTATATATACGTATAACTATATCTCAACATTCACATGCATGTCGGATGTAAATGCTATCACCCAACATGTAGGAGGCGGTCATAGTTCCCCCCGTAAGTGCCCGTTCAATACCATAATGTCACACCCCTATAAATAGATTCTATGACATGGGGATTATACTCAGCCTACATTCGCTAGCCAGGGGACTCACCCATATTGCACAACCTCCTAAGATAACATTAATATTAGTATGCTTTACTATAAATATTATTCATATAAATATTTATAAATCATATATATAATACACATCACCGTATATATATATATATATATGTGTGTGTGTGTGTGTGTGTGTGTGTGTGTGTGTGTTGAATCCAGGCTACCGGTGTACTAGGTCTGCACACAAGCCTTATGCTTTACTATAAATATTATTCACACAAATATTTATATATCATATATATACTACAGATCACTGTATATATATATATATATATATATATATATATATATATATATATATATATATATAGAGAGAGAGAGAGAGAGAGAGAGAGAGAGAGGGAGAGAGAAATGTAAGTTATCGGTGTACTATGTCCATACACAAGCCTAAAACATGAAAGTCTATGATCTGACTTCATTTCAATTAATTATACATTAATTAATTTTCATTATTTTGGTGTCACCCTACCAATTATACCCGGACTCTCTCTCTCTCTCTCTCTCTCTCTCTCTCTCTCTCGACTCGAAATTCAATATTTCCAACCCATCGTTCAATTTCATTCAATTAAGCCTACCCACTTAATTAACAAGGTTTGAAAGCACTCAATCATGAATCTTAATTCTCAAATTGGATTTATCCTATACTAAATCCTAGGGTGATTTTTCACAAATTCAAACCCTAAATTAAAATTTTCCCCACGAATCCTCCCAGATTTTTTAAATGCCATTTTGGGGCATTTTGGAGCCCTTTTTAGAGAAAACGCATCAAAGAACAAAATGTAGAAAATGCGATTTACTCTAGGGAAACTCAGATATAATTTCCATTAAAGCTTTAAAACCTCACTTTCTGCCCATATTTTACCCACAAAGCCCTCCAAGACTTGTTCTAAATTCACCCATTTGATTATCTCAATTTAACTACATCATCTACATAAATCGGGGCATCAAAACCACATGATTTATCATCTCTACAAATTTATAAATTCCAAATATAAAATCCCCAAATTAAGATGTAGAACAAACCCTAACATATTAATTAATTCACATCTTCTTAAATATGAATAGGAAAAATGTAATTTAATAAATACAAGTTAAACCACTTGCCTTAGATTTGTAGAACCAAGTCCTTTGATGAAGATGATGGATTGGAATCAAGGATCTCCTCTTATTCTTGAAGCAATCTTCCAAAATTTCCAAATTCTCTTCTAAGGTTTCTCCTCTTCAACTCTCCCCAATTTTAGTCTTCTAAAATGACTTTAAGTTGCCTTACCCTTTCACCATTAGCCTTAAAAACTCAAATCCTATTTTTGGGCCTATGGGCTTTATAAAATGACCCAAACTCTTAATTTGGAACTCAATTATGTCTAATTAAGTTTCGAAACCCAATATATACATATGGCCACTCATTTTGGACTATTTCGGCCCTACCGGACTCAACCGTGCTCTCAAAATTGACATCCGAATTAATTTATAACATCTTCCTAATTTAAGACCTCCAAATACGACCTAAAATAATCCAAAATAATTAGTCCTCAATTCGCCAAATTAATAAATTCCTCAATTTAAAATTTTCTCAAATCATGAATTTAATTATCCAAATAAAATAAATTCTTTTCCTTCTAAAATATTATATAATTACAGATTCTTGAATTTAGGAGGTGTTACATACTTCCCCCTTTACAACGAAATTTTTTCTCGAAATTCGGATGAGACTAGTACTCCCAGTCTCAACTAGCCTCGCAATCACTTACCCGTAGCATTGATACATAAAGTTATTAAGAGAATGTAATTAACCAGAGCGCCCATACACCATGTACTCGTGCTTAACTGCACTAAATGAAACACGACATTTACTCACCCTTAATCCATAATATAACTTCAATCCTACAGTAATAACATTACAAATACCCTCCACTCGGCATGCAAGTATACATACCTACTCTTATGTAAAAAAGACAACGCATACTACCGCGCCCTTACTATCACTAGTTTCCCTGTGCGAAAATAAAACTCGAGCTATATTTTCCCCCTCGATAATAAGTCCAACCGCTCTGAATCACATCAGAAATGTCCCTACTCCCCAGGATTTCAATTTAACAATATTAGTACATTAACATGCAAGACATTTTAACATACATTACCGTATATATACGCTAGACCCTATCTCAAGTGAAACCTAGCAACAATAATTCATACCCTAGTACCGCGAACATCCAGTCTTACTATAACTATCCACTATAGCCCCAAACTATAGCTACACAGTTAAAACTTGGAAAAACATCCACACTACTCCTATAATCCTCAAAAGTAGAAATCTCTCGTATAATGCAACCATCCTCTTAGTGTAACCCCCTACTCTCACGTGGTTAACACCAAAGAACCCCGCTATATATATATGTCTATTACGACAACCACATCCACTAATATCCAAATCACTCTCGCGAATCCTAATGATAGTAAATCATAGGTTGTGATGCACTCAGTGTCACTTCCAAACGCACCCATGCTTAATCATTCCATAATTAGGGGGATAACTTATTCCCATTCCTCCGAAATATACCCAAAATCATTGCCTTTGCGTCTTCTCCCCGAATCTTTAAAGTATCTGCACAGTAGAGGCTCTGGCTCCTTCAGGGTGCCCATACACCCTATATCTCTTGCATAATTGCATAAACCTTCGATCATCACTTATGTAACCATATTTTTCTCAATTTCGGCCCCGCATTCTTGGCATGGTTATATCCTCCAAATATTTTCGATGACTTTACTCATCACTATTAAATTCCTCCCAATATTACCTCACCTATTAACTTGTGGTGCAAAGCTTCGCAGTGTTTCTTTCGCAAAACTTTTCGGCTTCACTAGCCCTATCTCTTATTTGCTCTCTACTCAACGTATTTTCTCCACACGTTCACTAATTATCATCAAATCCAATGACCTAGAATCTAATGACATCTCCACACTTTCGATATTTTATTAAGGCTTATGCGTATAACACTTCACAGCACAGCCCAAAAGAACTTTTCCTAATGCACCATTCCTAAGCATTGTCGGTCCTTGATGTCCACAGAACCCAAAACATATGCCCGGGACTTTTAAACTTTGACCCTATACTCACAAGTCTATCATGGACTCCCCCATCCCTAAAGGAGTCTTATACTACTGCGCTCGTACTATTACTAAGACTTCAACGCAAAATATTAATAACGGGCTAAATCTCCCCACTCCAAGGCAACCCTACATCCCTTGAATCTCATCAGTAAAAGTCCTACGCAACGGGATCTAATATAAAAATACAACTGCACTCTATGAATCCTTCTTCACACAATATTTGCGCTATGATATTGCTCAACCCTCTTCCGAGTGAAACATATCAAGCGAATATACATCCGGCACTGAAACAACGAACACGATAGTCTTGTTATGATCGTCCATTATTACGAACCCATCCGTACCCAAGATAAAATCATACCTCAATTATCACCTCTCAAAGGAGCTAGTTCTCAAGAAATACATCGTTTCAATCTACCCACCCATTCCTTTCAGGTGGATTCGAAGAGTACCCCGCTACTCCATGATAAAAATACACATACTAGTGATATTAATGATACTTCCACTAAGTCCACTTATCACGCGAATCTAGTACTAATATAGTACTGTGATCCGCTTGCATCACATAAAACATACCCCAATCATCTCGGAATAAAACTTATAGTTTCTGTTGCCCATAATACTGTCGGCTCAATGGTTATTCGACATAACACCATCGTCCTATCCAAAAAAAAACTTCTCCAATAGATGCCCCTACTAGGCATCTAGCTCCTGTCCCCTGACTTTCCACGAAAAAGATCCATCCATGTGTTTCTACTCTTTTACACATAAGACACCTTTCTATGTCATTCTCCTTTATCCTTTCTCTGGCCCCACCGACCATGTTGGGGTTGTCCTTCTCACGGATTTGGTAGTCTTGACCCTGATTGCTACCCTAATTTTCCCTTTGGACCTGCTGATCTAGTAGACTAATTGTGGCATTGATAGCCCTAACTGAACCCACTGTCACTTGGTAGAACTTCTATTGATCTCAATCATTAATATGGGTCCCCTACTGGGTAATCCTTCCCTTGGAACCTTACAAGCACTAAAAATCTAATCTTACTCTTCCTATAAATTTTTCTACTCCCCTCTCTCAAGAGCATTGATACTAATGTAAATGTACAACCTTGACGACAATGACACCAATCCTAAAGAGATCTCCTATCCATGCTAGTACATTATACGCACGGGTTTATTATTAACTTGCAACCTTACTTGATTCTTCGTATCCCTCTCATCGATTACGAAGTTATTTTGTCAACTTTCTTCCCAATTGTCCACTGTCCGTTACTGAAATTTTTCTTGCCTCTCGATTTAACCTCGAGTGAGAGGATTTATAATAATACGCACCCCAAATTCCTTGTTATTCGCAGTATCTCCCATGAATATTAACAATGTTGGAAATAGCACCACCCTTCAAGGTGTTTGTAAGCTCAAATCAGTGATAACAATGGCATCTCAACTATATACTAAATATAAGATATTGAGATGAGGAGAAGAGGATGATCACCAATATATAAGTGGTTCACCCAATTAGGCCTACATCCATTGTGCAAGTGAGTGAATAAGATCACTAAAATAAGGCACTAATGGACATGGATACAATCTCTCAAGCTTTCCCTCTCTACTATGTAATTTGACAGAGTTTCAACTAGGGTTGTCATTTCGAATCCCTTCTCAAGGTAGGAGAAGAAAAGTATATATAGTGTTTGGGGGGTGTAATGGACCCCCCATGCATGCAATGAGCATGTGTGTGTTGATCTAGCCAATCTAATGAAGACATCTGTCACTATCACATGTAGAGAATGATGATGAAATATTCTCCCATGATAGGGGATTAATTTAGTTACAACTGATTTTGTCCACGTGTTCTTATCCTTGCATATGCTTATAAATGCTCGGCCTCACTCTTGACTGGTACAACCTCGGCCTGGAAGAGTACGAGGTTAATGAAGTCTGACTGTCGCCTCATCCGAGGTCATTTATGATGACCTCGCCCAGATAAACTGGCTGAGGTTAGGTCAGGAGAGTTGTAACGTCGGCCTGGGTCGATAATAGGGCTTTCAGATGGTTCCCCCATATAATAGTACTGATCTCGGTCATTGACTGTGACATCGATTGAGGTCGATACCACTGTTGGAGGGTGGCTGAGTCCATGAGTCCTTGCAGACCTCTGCTGATGACCAGCCGAGGTTGATGTATGAGGCAGATGTGATGTCGGTTGTGGACGACCTGATGGATAACTGACACCATGAGTTATGAAGACCTTGGATGTTGCCTGATTATGGGGTAACTAGTTACGTCGACTGTAGCCGACCTTATATTAGACGAGATCACTGATCGTCAATCTTGAGCCCTTGTTACCTCGATCATCGGCCTGACCGAGGTTGGTGCCTCTGATCTGTCAGGTACACTTTGGGCATATCAATCACCCCTAGACCTTAGTTACCTATGTAAATAGGTGACTAAAGGGTCTGCAACTCCGAGGCTGTTCTTCCTTGCATGCCAACATTTCTTTGACAAGTGTCAACTACTGAAGTGGATAGCGTGCCAGACAAGTGCAATGATTATGGTCTTTTAGGATCCCAAGGCAATGATGGGACTTGGGACGCGTGAAAGAAAATTTTGAGGGTTAAAACCCTTTTCCCTCTCTTTGTTCCTCATTTTTTCTAACTTTCCCACCTGAGTTTCGTATGCTCTCTCTCTCTTCAAGATCTCCATCGTTGCTGGGTTTTAGGAGCTTTCCTGGTTTCTGATCTTACTCTTCTTCATTTCTCCTTCAGACAGGTATCACATTTACCCCGTCTTTCCATTTTTAGACTTATTTTTCTATTTCTCATATCTACCTTCTTCCTCTTCTACTTGGCCTCTCAAGAGGTTATGAATCTAACATATTTAGTGACCAAAGTAGAGGTTGTGAATCTGGCGTCTTCAGAGGCCAAGCAGAAGAGGAAGAAGGTATATATGTATACTCTTATAGTTGGATTCTCCCGACTCTACTTCAAAGGTATCCTAGCTCCGCGTGATGACCCTTTGGTAATTTCAACAAGAGTGCATGGATGTGAGGTACAGAGAATCCTCATAGATGGAGGAAGTTCAACGGACGTAATGTTTTGGCCGTGTTTTAAGAGCCTAGGCCTCAGCAGAGCAAGACTGGTACCCTATCATCATCTGTTGATGGGCTTCAGTGGTGAAAAGGTCCATCCATTGGGCATGTATGGGATGGATGTATGAATGGGAGACGAGTGGCCTAAGAGGTTTACCAGGAAGATCATTTTTTTGTTATGGATGAAAACATCTTCTCGGCCTATAACCTCATCATAGGAAGAGTAGCCCTCAAGGAATTTGAGGCGGTGCCATTAATGCTCCACCAAATGCTAAAATTTTCGACCTCTTACGAGGTAGGGGAAGTGTAAGGTGACCAGACTACGGCACGAGAATGCTACTTCAACTCAGCGGAAGAGAGAGAAAGCTTGAGAGATTGTATCCATGGCCATTAGTGCCTTATTTTAGTGATCTTATTCACTCACTTGCACAGTGGATATAGGCCTAATTGGCTGAACCACTTATATATTGGTGTTCATCCTCTTCTCCTCATCTCAATCTCTTATATTTAGTATATACTTGAGATGCCACTGTTATCACTGATTTGAGCTTACAAACACCTTGAAGGGTGGTGTTATTTCTAGCATCATCAAATGTGGTGATTGGCTCCTATCACCCCATACTACTTCTAAGAGCGAACTACTTTATTTGAAATTTTGACTCGAGTGTCACTACATTCCTCCGCATGTGACCCCGATTGGATGTTCTCTACCCATTAGTAAATCACCCTTCTACACCTTCCTCGAATCCTAGCGGATTGTTCTTTAGAAACAAAATCTTCTTCAGCCCTTAACTCTTGTCGTCTACTCTTGGGGTCTTAACCTTGCACCACCGTCCTTCGCGACGATTTTTGGGCAACTACTGTTCCCAACGATTTCTCCAACTTCAATTTTTCAAACAATATGGTGTCTCATATCGCGTCACTATTTCTAAATTCTCCATAGCTTCTGTTGAGTCTTCCCTCCTACAATCCTTCTATGTCCCACGCTTGTCGTCTATGATGTTCGATCTACCACGCTTGGCCGAAACTGTATATGAGTTACATGAACTATACCCTACAGCAAGAGAACATAAATCGCATATGTGAGTGAATACAACAACCCTAAAATAAGGCTCTACATAAAAGAATGCTATGCTGAAAAGTGAAAAGCCGCATAAATTCGAAAGACACTAGAACCTGATGCTCTGATACCATCTGTGACACCCCGCCTAATAAAATACCGGGTTATCATCCCTATATCAAATTAAATCGGAATCTCATCTGGTTCGTTCTTAGCATAATTGTCGAAAACTTTTTAAAACTTACTAACTACCTAGTATTTAAAATACATAGTGACAAATTTTATCTTTTTATGTAAGCCCAAACCAACAGCGCAATACGATTTCAAATAACCAACACATAAAGAGAAACTAATCATACCACAAGTTTACTAGAAGTATTAGCCAAATAACATTGACTACAAGAAAATCAACAAAGTTCAAAGTATAAAAGAGACTACTGATACATGTCAAACTGAATATAAATGTACAAGCCTAAAGGTACAACATAAATGTCCCTATCTAGAGAGAATGAGATAGGCGTCTAAGAAAATATCCCACAACATCCACATATACTGCAGCTGCATGACCCTGGAATAGAACAATTCTGGCGTCCCTGTGGATGGACACCAAAAAGGTTTTGAAAATATTTTATAGCAAGGGTTCGAATCCAAAACATTTGAAAATATCTAGCGAGTGGATTTAAATGCAGGAAATTAAAATGCGTGAATGCTCTTCATATTTAAGTTAGTGACGTACAGTCTCTTAAGGACACCTCACCCCTCCACTAATGTGCATGCCTAAAGTTCTATACATGACCTACCTAGCTAACCACCCCTTAACTAGTCTTCTCACATATATCACACGATTTTCCACTACTATAACCCTAGTGGGCTTAGTATACTTTATAAGTTATTAATCTCGTTAACTTATTTAAGTCATTTTTCATTTAATGCCATATAACATTCTCACGAGTTTATATGAGTTTATAAGTTATTATTCACACTCACTTATTTAAATAAATTCCCATTTGATACCATATAACCATTTCACAAGTTATATTAATTATACATTTACACCATGTATATATAAATCGTATATAATTCTGCACTATATATACGTATGACTATATCTCAACATTCACATGCATGTCGGATGTAAATGCTATGACCCAATGCGTAGGAGGCAGTCATAGTTCCCCCCGTAAGTGCCCGTTACATACCATAACGTCCCACCCCTATAAACAGACGCTATGATCTAGGGATTGTACTCACCCTGCATTCGCTAGCCAGGAGGCTCACCCACATTGCGCAATCTCCTAAGATAGCATTAATATTGGTATACTTTACTATAAATATTATTCACACAAATATTTATAAATCATATATATACTACACATCACCGTATATATATGTTGAATCCCGGCTACCGGTGTACTAGGTCCGCACACAAGCCTTATGTTTTACTATTATTATTATTCACACAAATATTTATATATCATATATATACTACACATCACCATATATATATATATATATATAGGCTACCGGTGTACTGTGTCCATACACAAGCCTAAAATATGCAAGTCCATGGCCCGACTTCATTTCAATTAATTATACACTAATTAATTTTCATCATTTTGGTGTCACCCTACCAATTATACCCGAACTCTCTCTCTTTCTCTCGGCCCGAAATTCAATA
Organism: Sambucus nigra; assembly: GCA_949130495.1. NCBI lineage: Eukaryota > Viridiplantae > Streptophyta > Magnoliopsida > Dipsacales > Adoxaceae > Sambucus > Sambucus nigra. The sequence goes on along the minus strand of OX422215.1, from coordinate 585,283,748 downwards.
TTTCTAACCCATCGTTCAATTTCATTCAATTAAGGCTACCCACTTAATCAACAAGGTTTCAAATCACTCAATCATGAACCTTAATTCTCAAATTGGATTTATCCTCTACTAAATCCAAGGTTGATTTTTCAAAAATTCAAACCCTAAATTAAAATTTGCCCCATGAATCTGTACAAATTTTTACACTACCGTTTTGGGGCATTTTGGAGCCATTTTTGGAGAAAACGCATCAGAGAACAAAATGTAGAAAATGCAATTTTCTACAGAGAACTTAAACAGAATCGCCATTAAAGCTTTAAAACCTCACTTTTTGCCCAGATTTTACCCCCAAAACCCTCCAAAACTTGTTCTAAATTCACCCATTTGATTATCTCAATTTAACTACATCATCTACACAATTTGGGGCTTCAAAACCACATGATTTTATCATCTCTAAAGATTTATAAATCCTAAATATTAAATCCACAAATTAAGATGTAGAACAAACCCTAACATATTAATTAATTCACACCTTCTTTAATATGAATAGAAAAAATGCAATTTAACACATACAAGTTTAGATTTGTAGAACCAAGTCCTTTGATGAAGATGATGGATTGGAATCAAAGATCTCCTCTTGTTTTTGAAGCAATCTTCTGAAATCCCCAAATTCTCTTTTAAGGGTTCTCCTCTTAAGCTCTCCCCAATTTCAGTCTTCGAAAATGACTTTAAGTTACCTTACCCTTTCATCATTAGGGTTAAAAACTCAAATCCCATTTTTGGACCTATGGGCTTTATAAAAAGGGCTGAAACTCTTAATTTGGAGCTTAATTATGTCTAATTAAGTTCCGAAACCCAATATATACATATGGCCACTCATTTTGGACTATTTCGACCCTACCGGACTCAATCGTGCTCTCAAAATCGACATCCAGATTAATTTATAACATCTTCCAAATTTAAGACCTCCAAATACGACATAAAATATTCCAAAATAATTAGTCCTCAATTTGCCAAGTTAATAAATTCCTATATTTAAAATTTTCTCAAATCATGAATTTAATTCTCCCAATAAAATAAATTATTTTCCTCCCAAAATATTATTTAATTAAAGGTCCTTGAATTTATGAGGTGTTACAATATAGTCCTTGGATAGTAGACATATATAGATCATGTCGTTATAAAAAAAAAAAGTCAAACGCAATAAGTCGATATCGCCACAATATTTATTCACAGAAAAATAAATATATATGGAAAAAAGTGTATTATATAAATTCCACTTTACTTATCCACTTTGACACACCCGCGTGATTGAGAATGTCTAGTACATGCATGAATTTAGAATTCAGTAAAATAATTAGAATTTATAATTATGTCTACATTTGAAAGATGGTACATTAATCACTTTTGAAATCGAAAATGTCAAATGTCAAATTCTTTAAAGAATGGTGAAATTAGTGGGAGTATCAAATCACTTAATGCGGTTATAAAAAGAAGTTTAAGATACTCATGTAATTCTTTTAACATCCAAAGTAATTGTTCTTTTGGTTGATGGATATAAATAGTTGTAAGAAGCTCTTAAATGTGTTTTGTATTCTGAATGATTGTGAGATTTATCCAAAAAAAATGCGAATTTCACAAAAGAGTGAGAAAATATTCTTTTTTAATAATCAACGATATAAGGCTGGACTTATGGTCAAAGTTTTCATTGCGAATAGAGAAAGGGATGTAAATAAATATTTTCAAGTATATCTTAGAATATTAAAATTTGATCGTTTTAGTAGCATCGTTTGAGTAAGAGTAACATTTTGTGTGAAATTTTATGAGAGTTTAAGAAAAGAACTGTATACGTTGGGAAATTACTATATAAACTTATATAAGTTTTCCATCAATGGTATGTTAAGAATACTTTATGTATTTTGATTAAGTATATATATACCTTGAAATCGGTGGGAGTAAATTTATATATTTCTTGAATTTCTCTTAGTAATGAAGGGTAGATTAGAGAAATAAAATAGTTTAAGAGTATGAAGTAATGAGATGCTTGAAATATTATATGCTAACACTTATGATAATTTCTCTCTCTTGATTAAGTAGGTTTTTTTGGCCTAGTGGCCAATATTATGAAAGTGTGAGAAACAATTAAATATTATATGTTGCATGCTTTGGGGCTACAATTTATGGATTATGGCTGCGAAAAATTTATTTCGAGACTTGGAGTTGTCGACACTATTACCAAGTCGCTGAAATATTATAATAATGTCGTTGCAATCTTCGTTATGAAGAATTGATAGGTATTTTAAAGAACCTAGGCACATTGGGATATAATACCTATATGTGAATGAAGAAGTTCAGAAATAATAAGTATCAGTTGAGCATATTAATCTAAGTGTTGACATAGCATACACACCAAAGAACATTCATGAAACCTACTTAAGATATGAGTCTTGCGTGTAGCCAACTAAGTAAGTGGATTGTTTCATGCTTATATTTTGGCATTATATTTAATATCGATTAAAGTATATTCTAAACATTTCAATTTCTCTCTTGTAATATAAGTTTACATGCACGTGAATTGATGAATGCAACATAAATAGTCTTGTTTATAAGACATTATTGGACCATTATTGAATAACTCGATTATAGATCTTGTTGGATGAATTGTTAATGTTGTGATACATAGAAGCGATCATGCTCTTGAATTAGTATGTGAGTGTCATGACCCGCATTAATGTTTTGTTTGATTAAAGGTATTTATGAAAAAACATTTAAGGATGATCAAAGATTATTGCGCACCTTATAATAATTATGGATCAAGTGGGAGAATGTTCGAATTATTTTAAAGAATAATTCTACAAAATATGATCAATAATTAGATTATTACTAATAGTCACTTTGGTTAATGAAAGGGTACTCCAAATACCAATTATCAAAATGACTCTTCGTTATCTACCTTGATGGATGGTTAAGATTAAGTGACTATTGGAGATTTGGGTCATGTCCCTACCTATGAATAAGTGTCTAACAATCAATCATTTAGACATACGAAAAGATAACATAATGAAATTATAGGATAAAGAAAAGAAATAAAAAAACTCAAGTTTATGTTAATTTTCGAAATACTATTTTAGATATAAAAGAAGATTCAACTGTAGGAACGTGCTAAAATTGAAGTATGTTTTTATCGTATACAAGGGGAAGTCGTGGTCCGAATTTCAGTCCGATTAGATATCGGTAAGGTCGATGGCTCAGTCAATTTTTTCATTTGTGACATGATGGAGGTATGTCATTGTAATATCATTTTGTATTCCGCATAATAATTGTATGTAATAATCATGTTGATCTAAGTTCCTAATGTTAAATGTATAATACATAACGTTTATATTATTAAAGACTAAATAGGATACAAAATTGGATATTCATATACTAAATTTATATATTCATATAAAACTGTTAATTACGTCTTCTTCAAATGTGTTTACAGATGTTTATGCCAAGAAATGACCGACACTGCCCGTTATATTCCTCTTGTGCAAAAAATTGGCATTCCTATTCATTGCCCCTCGTAAGAGCAACCGATAGGTTCAATAATTGCTAAAAAAATTGAGTTAACAATGTGCACCACACTACAATTTAATATAAACGCTGTGAAAAGAAATGAAGTTGAAATAGACAAAAAAAAAAGATAGGAAATATAACGATTACATCTTTCAAATAATATTTAGAATCCGGAAAGGATGTATATTAAATTTTCTGCCAAAAAAAAAAAAAAAACTAAGCTTGATATAGCCGCTCATAATCATATTTTATTAGCTTCAGCCATCTACTTGAATCTCGCCTTAATATTATTGTTTAAGTCTAAACGTGTTGTGTTTATTAGCACAATTATTACGTGAAACAATATGTTACATCAGAAAAACGACAAATTCATATACGGTTTGCAAATAATACATATTTATCTTTGTAGTACAATCAAGATAAAATATGCTACGGGCCTTTCTTCTTTTGATCTTAATCTGATCTTCACCATAACCTAATCCTAATCATTATCACTGCCTAACACAGAATTTGTACGCATTAATGTACCCCATATGTGTCCATATATATACATACGTATATATCAATCCATGCCCCCAAACAAGGAGCTGCATATGCGTTAGACGGGGTGGTTTCAATAATTTCCCTTTCAAGGTTATGGGTAGTAGGAAACAAAAGCATCAAGAAATTGTGGTCCATACTGCCTAAAGAATACCTACGACACACTTGAAATTGTGGATTACATAAATCCTAGTTCTAACTTCAAACAATCTCATTAGCTTAATTAAGCAAAAGAGTGCGTTGTTTAATTGCGTACATAACTTACATGACCTAAACTTCCTCATTTATATGGGGTAAGAAGCTTGACCCATTTGCTACCATAGGCAGCTATGATTTGAAACTGAGAGAGATATTGGAGTACAAATTTAATGCCCCTTACTTAGTTTGGGTGGATCTACCAACGAGTCATGTCGAGTTGTGTTCTTGTTGAGTTTTGTTGTGTTCGAGCTTTATTAGGTTCGGGTGTTAACAAGTGACTTTTTTATTAGATGAAAAAATTATGTTCATATCTGATCCGGTACCTTAATGTGTTGTGTTCATCCCTTATTATTTATTAAGATAGGGGTTAATAATATATTTGTCCCCTGAAATGTGGGGTAGTCTGAGTTGAGTCCCCAATGCTTTAATTTTCTCAGTCAAGTCCTCAAAATACCACATCATTTCAACTTCGTTCAAATTTTAACAGAATCTCAACTCATTTAACGAAATTGACATATGTCACTCACATAAGGAACTTAATTGACAATGAACCAAACTTCAAGAATAAATTTACTAAAAGCACTAACTACTGTAATTTTTTATGCCAGTTTCTTGTATTTTTCATGCTTTAACTATAATAATATGTTTTATTTTAATTCTAAAAAAATTAGAGTTATATTTTAATTAAAACTTATATTTTTAATTAATTAATACCTCTCTACCTACATGTGTCATAAATAATAATAATAATAATAACAACAACAACAACAACAACAACAACAACAACAATAAACAACCCCTGGCGATGTCACATCTATAATTCTTATTAACTTCAATACTTGTGATATACCTATATGTCATACCCATGATACTATTTAAGTCACATTTTAATTTTAAAATGGACAAAATGTTAATTTTTAAAATTAATAAAGGGTATAATTAAATTAATAATTGGCCTAAGTGGAAAAATAATTAACTAGTGTTTATAAAAAAAAGGTCATACCCAGTACACAAAGCTCCCGCTTAATTACAGGTCTGGGAGAGATAGATGTCGACCTTACTTTAGCCCCATATATAAAGAAGTTGCTCACCTCACATGTTTTGAACGACCTTACCTTACCCCCATATATGGAGAGGTTGCTCTCATGTCTTCAACCCTAGACCAACCATAGCTTTGGTGAGGGAACTTGTCATCGCACTAACGTACGACCCCTTAACTACTTCTTATATAATACTAGTGCTTATATAAATAGTATAATTTAGTCTCATATTTAATTAAAAAAAAGTTAGGATGATTTAGAATTTTGCCATACTTCTAACTAGGGGTGGTAAACGGACGGATACAGAACGAATACGGTGCCATCCATATCTGTATCCACTATCTGAATACACTATCCGTATTCGTATCCGTATCTGTCCAGATAGTAAGAACAACTATTCATATCTGTATCCTCTCGAATTCCACGGATTCATATAATATCTGTATCCGTTTAAATTTTTTATCCATTACAGTTGACTAGCCTCTTTTAATATGTGAAATCAATACTACTGTAAAAAAAAAAATTAAGTTTTAATAATAAAAATTATAATTAACAAATTGAGCTATCATTTCATAATCAACAACTTAGAAATGAGAATCAACAATTTTTCTATGTATGTGTGCATGTGTGTTGTTGTGTGCGTCTGTGTGCGTGTCGTTCTGTATGTATAAAACTGAAGACGCAGGTATGAAAAATTCATCGTGGGCCATTTTTTAGACTTCGAAATGGTTGACTCCAAGCCGGTTATAGCACAAGTTTAAAAACTCCAGGTTATTCTTCACGACATTCACGCTGAAGGAATGTCTATCAGTGACACTTTCCAAGTGGCGGTGATAATTGAAAAGTTGCCTCCATCTTGGAACTTGTTCAAAAATTATCTCAAGCATAAACGCAAGGAGATGAACATTGAAGAATTGGTAGTGTGACTGCGGATTGAAGAAAACAACCGTGAATCTCAAAAAAGAAAAGTGGGAAGAATATCATGGAGTCTGAGTCTCATGTGGTTGAAGGTTCTAAATCCAAATGTAAGCGTGATGGTGAAAGCACATCTAAGCAAAGAAAAAGTTTCAAAGGCAAATGCTACAATTGTAGCAAGCCAGGATACCGCTCAAGCGAGTGTCGCATACCAAAGAACAATGCTCAAGCAAATATGACGAAGGGTGAGAACAATTCCAATGGTATTGTAAACATAAATCTTTATGCTGTTGTCTCTGAATGCAATTTTATAAAAAATACCAAGGAATGGTGGGTGGATACTTGGGCTACACGCCACATTTGTGCAAACAAATGGATGTTTACTATTGATAAGGCTTTGAAAAATGAGGAGACCCTCTTTATGAGGAACTTTTCAAGTTCTAAAGTCGTAGGACAAGGAAAAATTATTCTGAAGATGACTTCGAAAAAGGAACTTACTCTTAACAATGTGTTGCACGTGCGTGACATCCGTAAAAATCTGATTTTCGAATCACTTTTAAGCAAGAATGGGTTCAAACTTGTGTTTGTTTCTGATAAGTCCGCATTGTCCAAAAATGATGTGTATGTGTGAAAGAGCTACGTGTTTGAGGGGATCTTTAAAATGAATGTAATGACATTGATGCCAAAGAAATCCCAAATGAATAAAATTGCTAGTTCTACTTACTTGATTAATTAATATTTGGCATGCTAGATTAGGCCATTTTAATTTTAATACCTTGCGTAGATTAATTAACTTGAAATTTTTTCTAAAATTTAATATTGATAAAAATCATATATATGATATTTGTATGGAATCAAAATTAGTTAGATTACCTTTTCATTATATTGAAAGGATCACTGAACCATTAGATTTAATTCAAGCGAATATTTTTATTTAAAGTTTATACAAACTAAAGGTGAAAAAAATTATTTTATTACTTTTATAGACACACAAAATATTGCTATGTATATTTATTACATAGTGAAGATGAGGCTATTGATGCATTTAAACAATATAAAAATGAAGTTGAGAATCAATTAAGTAAAAAGATAAAGGCTATAAGGAGTGATAGAGGGGGTGAATATGAATATCCTTTTGAGGAATTTTGTTCCAAACATGAAATTATCCATTAAACCACCACTCCTTATTCTCCTCAATCAAATGGTATTACTGAACGCAAAAATCGTACATTGAAGGAGATGATGAACTCTATGTGGAGAAGTTCAAGAGCTCCTTAGAACTTGTGGGGGGAAGCCTTATTACGCACTAATTATATTCTTATCAAATTCCCACACAAGAAAACTCACAAGACGCTGTATGAGTCAGGAAAAGGTCAAAGACATTGCTATAAATATTTACGAGTATGGGAGTGCTTACCTAAAGTGATGGTTCCTAAACATAAAAAAGTAAAAATAGGACCAAAGATCGTTGACTGTGTGTTTATCGGTTATGCTATAAATAGTAGTGAATAGAATTTCTTATTTTATAAATATGAGATTATGGATATTTATGTAAATATGATTATCGAATCGGGGGATGCTTCATTTTTTTAGAATGAATATCCATATAATATGACCCGAGAATCTGGTCCTTCTAAAAGGAAAAATAAAGCTACTACAAATGGTACTCATCAACCTATTGGATCAATATAGAATAAAACAAGATGTAGTAAAAGGGCAAGGACCTTAAATTCCTTTGGTCCGAATTTTCTAACATATTTGCTTGAAAATGAACCTCAATCGTACGAAGAAGCTCTATCCTCACCTGATGCTTCTAATAGGAAATAAACAATTAATAGCGAAATTGAATTCATTTTGCAAAATCATACATGGGAACTAGTGGATCTTTGACCAGGTTCAAAACCGTTGGGTTACAAATGGATCTTCAAAAAGAAGTTGAAGGCCGATATATCGATTGATAAATATAAAGCATGATTTCTAGCTAAAGGCTATAGGAAAAAGGAAGGGTTGGATTACTACGATACCTACTCACCGGTAACGAGAATTACGTCCATTTGAATGTTAATAACAATAGCTACTATTAATGGACTTGAAATACATCAAATGAATGTAAAAATCGCATTCTGAAACAGTGAACTAGACGATGAAATTTATATGGAGCAATCTGAAGGGTTCAAGGCTATCGAATAAGAAGGGAAAGTATGTAAGCTTGTAAAATCACTTTATGGATTTAAACAAGCACTTAAGCAATGTCATGAAAAATTTGATAATGCAATGTTATCAAATGGTTTCAAAATTAATGAGTGCGATAAATGTGTTTACTTTAAATGCATTCAAAATGGATATGTCATCATTGTATGCCTCTATGTTGATGATATGTTTATCATGGGTAGTAACCTGAAAATTCTCAAAACTATTAAATAAATGTTGAGTTTTCGATTTGACATGAAAGATTTAGGTATCGCCAATGTTATATTAGGAATTAAAATTTCTAAAACATCAGATGGACTTATATTATCTCAATCTCGTTACATGGAGAAAGTATTTGAAAAATTCAAGAAGTATGATATTAGTCCCACTAAGACACATGTAGATGTAAATTTACATCTAGCAAGAAATAATGGCGAAAGCATATCTCAACTAGAATATTCTTGTATCATCGTCAGTTTAATGTATATCATGAACTGTACACGACCGAACATAGCATACTCGATAAGTAAGCTAAGTCGATATAAGAGTAATCTAGAGAGAGATCACTGGAGGGCGATACTAAGAGTTTTGGGTTATTTAAAATATATTTAAAACTATAGACTTCACTATTTAAGATATCCTGCTGTACTTGAAGGACATTGCGATGAAAATTGGATATCCGATACAAAGGGCTCTAAGTCTACGAGTGGGTATGTGTTTACCCTTGGAGGTGCAGCCGTATCTTGGAAATCCTCAAAACAAATGGGCATTGCTAGATCGGCAATGAAATATGAATTCATTGCACTAGACAAAGATGGAGAAGAAGCTGAATGGCTTCGAAACTTCTTAAAGGATGTTCCAAATTAGTCGAAATTTGTGCCCGCAATATGTATATATTGTGATAGTCAATCGAAGATTGGAAGGGAACATAATCACATGTATAACGGAAAGTCACGACATATTCGTCCTCTCCATAATACCATTAGATAACTTCTCTCAAACGGAATTATCTCAATTGACTATGTAAAGTCAAGAGATAATATAGCGGGTCCACTAACTAAAGGTTTAAGTTCAGAGTAGGTTGAAAGATCATCGAGAGGAATGGGTCTAAAGCCTATAAATATATATGAGTCAATATAATGTTAACCCAACTTAGCTGACTGAAGATCCCAAGATCTAAGTTCGATGGGAAAAATGAACTACATTGTATTCAGTAAACACTGGGGGATATTTATTCATATCCATTCCAAGGATGAGACAGTGCACACCTGCCACGACTTGGGCCAAAAGCCCACACATGCACTGGTCGGTCGGCTTGGTTCGGCTCGGGCTTGGGCTTATAAAAATCCCTGATATTTTTGGGCCGAATTTAATTAACTTTCTGGGCCATAATTAATTAATTTCGAAATTAATTAATTATTTATTAAATCGTAATTAACTGTTTTGATAGTTTACAAAACTATTTTTCCCAATAGTTAACTTCCTATGCTATATATACATGTCCTCCCTCCATTTTTTGGCTAATCTGAATATAACTTCTTCAGAAAATAATTTCCTCCATCACTGCTCCTATAATATATATATATATATATTCACATATTTTGAGTTCGCCAGAATCAATACATCGTAGTGCATGTAGTGTTGATTCCAAAAATTCATTATATCTTGGAAAACATTAATTCAGACTCTAAGCACTATGCAGGAAAATTAAAATTGTCTTAAGGACACTGCGAGATAACACAGGGTTCAGATTTCTTTTCTACCTATATTATTTATTTTTGCAGTACCAAGTAAGTGATTCTTAATTTTTTTAATTACTGTATTTATATATTCTATTAATTACTGTAATTGTTGTATTTATGTATTCTGTTAATTATTTCGAATTTATAATATCAGTGGCATAACAAGGTTCTCATGCATACCGCTATATGAGATCCCAAACATTTTTGATAAAATAGTAAAAAAGTATTTTGAATTGATCTTTTTATAATATTTAAACATTTCACCGGACCCATAAAAAAATCAAACCCAAAATGATTTTTTTTGCTCTTTTAAAAAAATCGATAAATCTATGTCAGATACATCTGCTTAAAAACAATTTAAAAATTGGTATACTTTTGTCATTTTTTTAAAATAGCAAAAAAATTCATTTTGAATTGAATTTTTGATGGGTCATTTGGAATGTTTAAATACCATAAAAAATCAATCCAAAGATAATTTTTTTTTACAATTTAAAAAAAATAATCCTCATACTAGGAATTCACTCTAGGTATGTATGAGACTCTCTCTCTCTCTCTCTCTCTCTCTGTGTGTGTGTGTGTGTGTGTGTGTGTGTGTGTGTGTGTGTGTGTGTGTGTGTGTGTATGTTGATATATATATGTTAAAATTATGTGTTATATTACAACAAAATAAGGCACGAAATCGTATTTTTTTACTTACCACAAACTAAAGGAAAAAATTATACAATGCAATTATGAATCTTTTATTTTTTATGTTTCGCGCCAGTGGTACGAAAAAAATACGACTCCATGCCACATCACATTTTTCTGGATTATGATCCTGTTAGTTAAAAAATAAAAAATTCATAATTGTATTGTGCAATATTTTAATTGGTTTGTAGTAAGTAAAAAAATACGATTTCGTGTCTTGTCTTATTATATTTTAAGCACATATAATTTTAACATATATATTATTTTTATGGAACGGAGTCGTATTTTTTTCATCCCTCTGGCGCGGATCATAAAAAATAAAAGATTCATAACCGTATTATGTAATTTTTTAATTGGTTTGTAGTAAGTAAAAAAATATGATTACGTGTCTTGTCTTGTTGTATTTTAACACACATTTTTAACACACACACACACACACACACACACACACACACACATATATATATATATATATATATTTATTGGACTGTTTTTTTTAACATAAAAATTATATTGTGAAAAACAAAAATTTATAAGATGACAAAGCAAAAAAAAGTGAGTATCTTAATGATGTAGCACTGCCACATCATTAAGTAGACCTTTTAAGTAAGAATGGCGGGCGCTCTAGTGCTATTCTCTCTCTCTCTCTCTCTCTCTCTCTCTCTCTCTCTCTCTCTCTCTCTATATATATATATATATATATATATATATATATATATTATATTGTATTTCTAATAAATTAATATGCTTAAAAGAATTTGTCGAGACATAATAGGAATGATGTTTAGTATAACCTTGTTGGGTATATTGGTATATATATATATTTTGAATGAACTAAATAAGTTGGGGTAAGTGGCCTAGTAGTAAGTTTATAGGGTTTGGTTCTTGAGCTTATGGGTTCAATTCCTAGTAGGGGCACTAAACATTAATAGTCTTTGATTGGGCCTTGGGGGTTGGGCTTCTCTTGTGTGCCCAGAATATTTACCCTTTTATTAATTTGTTTTTAATTTTTGACTTAGTCTCCTATTCTAAGTAAATTACCCGTTAGTGGAGATATTAGTGGGGTAGTTGGCTAAAACATCTACCCACGTTTTTGACCATTTTTTGTATAAAATATACGCTACTGCTTTGAAAAAATATACAGAAAAATTCTATCTCTCTCACTTTTTCTGCAAAAATAATTTTGCTACTTTCTACTTTTCGTTATTCTTTTGGGAGCGCTGGAGTATCCTGAGAGTTTAAAGATTTTACACAAAGATGGTGTGTAAATCTGATCTTTGAGTCCTGGGAGGTGTATGTTCACGAGGCTGACAGCTACAAATATCAGCGAGCAATTTCACCTTTAGAACTTTGTGTCAAACACAAACCTCGATCGATAAGTCTTTCTTATTCTATCTATTTCGAATTTGGGTTTTTTTCGTTTATTCTGCATATATTATTTCCAACAATCTAAAGGTGAAATTTTGGTTGTTATTCTACAATCTGCTATGGAAAATCCTAATGCAAAATACTCTGAAAAACCTGAACTATTTGATGGAAAGAATTTTAAGAGATGGCATATGAAACTGCAATTTTACCAAACAACTCTTAAGGTCGTTGACATTATTGCATCTGATAGATCTTCTACACCTGAAGAACTGGTTGTTTAGAAACAAATGGATTATATGTGTATGAATTATATACATAACTGTCTCTGACTTGAATTGTATGATGTTTATTGGTCATGTCCTACAGCTAAAGAATTATGGAACTTACTGGATAAAAAATATGCAACTAAAGATGCTGGGTCTAAAAAATTTGTGGTTGAAAAATTTTTGGATTTTAAAATGGAAGATAATAAATTTGTTGTGTCGCAACTGGAAGAATTACAAATTATTATTCATGAAATTATGGCCAAGGATTATAATATATGTGAGGGATTTCGGGTGTCTACTATAATTGAAAAACTGCCACCTTCTTGGAAATATTACAAAAATGGTCTGAAACATAAGAAAAAGGAGATGTCACTAAAAGATTTGATAGTTCGTTTGAGAATTGAGGAAGATAATCGGAATGCAGAACTTAGGGAGAAAAATTATGAATTCAGTTCTAAGGATAATTTGGTAGAGGGAAAATCAAATGGAAACCAAAAACAGAACCAGTTTAAGACTAACAATTCAAACCAGAAATATAGGCACCATAAACCAAACCAGAATTCGAGGTCCAACCACATATTCAAACCTAACGATAAGATTAAAAATTTTAAACCTCAATTTAAATCTAAACCTGTAGGTTAATGCTATGTATGTGGAAAACCAGGTCATTACGCTAAAGATTGCAAGTTTAGGAAGAGTCAAGATGTGAAGCCTCAAGCAAATGTAACCGAGGAGGGTAACTTTTCTGCTGTTGTGACCGAGGCAAACATTGTGAGTAACATGACAGACTGGTGGCTTGATTCTGGCACCACCAAACATATTTGCGGCACGAGAGGTGCCTTCACTACCTTCACTGCCGTGGGTGAGGATTAACGTCTGTACATGGGAAACTCCCCTTCGTCTAAGGTTGAAGGCAAGGGAAACTTAGTTTTAAAGTTCACTTCGAGAAATGTTCTCATATTGAAAGATGTTTTGTATGTCCCTGAGGTTAGGAAGAATCTGGTGTCTGATTTTGTTTTAGTTAAGAAGGGTTTTAAAATTGTTCTAGAGAGTGATAAGATAGTTGTGACTAAGGGAGGTGCTTTTATGGGGAAAGGTTATGTTCATGAGGATCTTTTCAAACTAAATGTAATCGTGGTTGATAATAATAAAACATCTACTTCTTTTGCTTATTTGAATGACTCTTTTGATGTGTGGCATTTTAGGCTTGGTCATGTAAATAAGGCATCCATTAAAAAATTAATATTTTTTAAAAACATACCAAAATCTGATATTTCTACCAACTTTAAATGTGAAATATGTGTTGAATCAAAATATGCTAAAAAACCTTTTCCAATTGTCGAAAGAAGTTCAACTGTTTTAAGTTTAATACATTATGATCTTTGTGATTTAAAAGGTTATGAGACACGTGGTGGAAATAAATATTTTGTTACATTTATTGATGATTACTCCCGTTATTGTTATATTATCTCCTTATGAGTAAAGGTGAGAGTTTCTCAAAATTTATTTCTTATAAATTAGAAGTTGAAAAACAATTGGAGAAATCCATTAAAACATTAAGATCCGAAAGGGGAGAAGAATACACCGGTGGTCTTGATAAATATTGTAAAGAAAATGGAATAATTCATCAATTTACTCCTCCTTATTCACCCCAATCTAATGGTGTAGTTGAAAGAAAAAACAGAACTCTTAAGGATATGGCAAATTTAATGTTAAGCACATCGGGATTACCTTATAATATGTGGAGTGAGGCACTTCTTACTGCTTGTTATATTCTTTATATAATACCTTTTAAGAATAATGATAAAACTCCTTATGAAATGAGGAAAAATAGAAAACCTTCTTATAAACACCTTAAAGTGTGGGGGTGTCTTGCTATGTTTTCAATACCAGTTTACCTAAGAGAACTAAACTTGGCCCAAAGATTGTTGATTGTGTTTTTATAGGTTATGATAAAAACAGTAATGCTTGTAAGTTTCTTGTAATTGATTCTAAAAATCAATATATAGATTGAAACACTATTTTTGAGTCAAGAGATGCTGAATTTTATGAGGACAAATTTCCTTTTAAAGTGAGAAGTGAGGGAACTAGTAGTTATATTCTAGTGGGTCCTAGTGTTAGAAATGAATCTCCAAATTTAGAAGATATTAAAATTAGGAAAAGTAAAAGACCTAGGATAGCTACTTCTTTTGGTCCTGAATTTTTAACGTACTTAATGGAAAATGAGCCCGTCACTTTTAGTGAGGCAATGTCCTCACCCGATTCTATTTTTTTTAAAGAAGTTATTAATAGTGAATATGAATATATTATTTCTAACAACAAGTTGGAGTTAGTTGACTTGCCTAAAGGATGTTAAAACTATTGGATGCAAATGGATTTTTAAAAGGAAATTAAAAGCTGATGGTGCTTGATTCGTATCAAATATTGCATATTTCTGCCCATTATCTTTATGCATTCTAGCGCTTTTACGATCCTAAATGCCTATATTTATTCTCATTAACCAGACAACCTTGGAGTTGGATAGATACATGTTTTGCAGGGGTTATTTGTGCTTTTGTAGGTATTGGAACGCTAAAAGTGAGGTTCGGTTGCATTTCGGAGAAGTTCCATTGCTGGACGCTACTTCAAGGGCATTTTAGTCAATTCACACTTCTTATCCGACTCATGGAAATTCCACGGATGCGTATTTCATTGAGTTAGCATCGCGTGGCCGCAAACGGTGCATCGTTTGGAGTTCGGACGAAGAAGCTAGGCTCGTTTTCGTAATGGACCTTTTCCCTCTCATCATGGACCAAATGCAGCCTGAAAACAGAGCACCGATGGACCGTTCGTATCAAATATTGCATATTTTCGCCCATTATCTTTATGCATTCTAGCGCTTTTATGATCCTAAATGCCTATATTTATGCTCATTAACCAGACAACCTTGGCGTTGGATAGATACATGTTTTGCAGGGGTTATTTATGCTTTTGTAGGTATTGGAACGCTAAAAGTGAGGTTCGGTTGCATTTCGGAGAAGTTCCATCGATGGACGCTACTTCAAGGGCATTTTAGTCAATTCACATTTCTTATCCGGCTCATGGAAATTCCACGGATGCGTAGTTCATTGAGTTAGCATCGCGTGGCCGCAAACGGTGCGTCGTTTGGAGTTCGGACGAAGAAGCTAGGATCGTTTCCGTAATGGACCTTTTCCCCCCTCATCATGGACCAAATGCAGCCTGAAAATAGAGTACCGGTCGACCGCGTCCCTGGGACCGGTCGACCGCAGTTTTAACTTTTGCCGTGGGAAGGAGACAGTATGCTTTTGCCTAAGGGGCCGGTCGATCGCGCCCCTGCGACCGGTCGACCGGTAGTGCCAGATATTTTGGGCTCTTTCCTCTTTCTTTCCTTTTTCCCTTATTTTTTCCCACTTACTATATAAACCCATTTTTGGTTTTAATTCAGATATACTTAGTTAGAATAGATTGTAGAGAGTGGTAGTTAGGGTTTGGGTGGTTTTGGATGGTTTTTCTTCATTTATACTTGGGTTGACACCCCATTTGTTGTGTAAGTTGACTATTCATCATCCTCTCCATTTAATTTAAGTTGTATTTCCTTTATTTCCATTGTTGTGGTATAATTTACAAGCTTTCTAATTTAGGTTGTCTTGCTTTATTTACATGCTTTGATTTACACGCTTTCTAGTATAGATTTATCGCATTTATTTACCGCTTTCCATTTACCGCGTTTTTAACATGCTTTCTAGGTAACTTAAATTAGGTTGTGTTTGAATTGAGCTCACTCGAGTTGATGCGTTGCTTTGCTTTGGTGATGGTGTTTACGGGTCTATTTCGGGTGCGTTGCCCTAGTTTTTACGCCTAGGAGATTTGACGGGGCATATCATGTATGTCCCGTGCTTACGACCTTTCGCGCGTAATTTCTGGGATATTTGTTGACGCCAAAATCTTATTAGGATTTTATGATGATTTAGGGTGTAACAACCCTTGATTTAATTAACTGTCGAAACGAGACGCACTCGTAATAACTCGTCGACCCATGTGACCATTTTATACTAATTAACTCGGGTGAGGGATATTCGACGCAACCTATAGTTTTACTCGCTTTCATAATCTAGTTTCAACACATTACCTAGATTAACTTTTCGTTTTAGTTTGTAATCATCTTTTACACTTTTATTTCGGAGTATTAAATCACTTGAATTCTAGCATATCGTCTCTGTGGATTTTCGATACCCGATTTACCTCTATACTCACCAGTTGAGTGTAGTCGTAGTTTAGGTTTTTGTATAGTTCAGGTGAGCCGAACCCAAAACGAGCGGCGCGTAGGTGACTCTCGTGCCGCGGCGAAACCCCGTCTATCAGTGCTACCGATAAATTTAAGGCAAGATTGGTAGCTAAAGGCTATAGGAAAAAGAAAGGAATGTATTTCTTTGATACTTACTCTCCTGCTAGAATTACATCCATTCGGTAATTAATTGCTATTGCTTCATTACATAATCTGATAATTCATCAAATGGATGTTAAAACGGCTTTTTTGAATGGAGATCTTGAAGAAGAAATTTATATAGATCAACCCGAGGGGTTTGTAGTCCAAGGCCTAGATCAAAAAGTGTGTAAACTTAAAAACCTTTATATGGACTAAAACAAGCTCCTAAACAATGGCATGAAAAATTTGATCAAGTAATGATCTCTAATGGTTTTAACATTATTGAAGCGGATAAATGTATTTATAGCAAATTCAAGGATAATTCTGGTGTGATTATTTTCTTATATGTGGATGATATGCTTATTTTTGGAACTGATATGGATGTAGTTAATAAAACTAAAAGTTTCCTTAATAAGCATTTTGATATGAATGATTTCGGTGTTGCTGATGTTATACTTGGAATGAAAATCATTAAAATTCTGAAGGAATTATTTTAACCCAATCTCATTATACAGTGAAAGTTCTTAGAAAATTTGAACAATTTAATTGTATTCCTGCTAAAACACCTTATGACCCTAGTTGTCACTTAAGGAAATATTCGGGTCCTGGTGTATCATCATAAGAATATTCTAGAGTTATAGGTAGTCTAATGTATCTTATGAACTGCACTAGACCTGATATTGCATATGCTGTGGGTAGACTTAGCAGATACACTTGTAATCCTAATAATGAACATTGGGAATCATTGATTAGAGTTTTGAGATATGTAAAATAAACAATAAATTATGGTATTCATTATATTAGATATCCTACTCTAATTAAAGGCTTTTGTGATGTTAATTGGATTTTTGATAATAATAAATGTAAGCCTACGAGTGGCTATCTTTTTGCCTTGGCAGGAGGCGCAATATCTTTGAAATCTACCAAGTAAAAGTGCATAGCTAGATCCACTATGGAGTCAGAGTTCATAGCATTGGATAAAGCAAGCGAAGATGCTGAATGGTTAAGGAACTTCATATTAGATATTCATTTGTGGCCTAAACCAGTTCCAGCCTTGTCCATTCACTGTGATAGTCAAGCAGCGATCATAAGAGCACATAATAACTCCTACAATGGAAAGTCTAGACATATCAGGAGGAGACACAAAACAGTGAGACAATTATTGAATGATGGAGTTATAGCAGTTGACTATGTCAAGTCAAAGTAAAACCTGGCAGATCCATTGACTAAAGGTATAACTAGAGAGCTAGTTTATCAAAAATCGAGGGGAATGGGCCTAAAGCCTATTAATATCTAAATCACCTATAATGGAAACCCAACCCATATGACTGGAGATCCCAAGATCTTGGCTCAATGGGATAACAAAGTTATACGAGTGATTTATGGGGGTACAAATTTAAGTTTTACTTAAAACCTATTCCTATGATGTAGTACCTCTGTATTGATGGAGGAAGAGGTTAATCTCTTAATGCTTTCTATAGCTGTTATTCAGTGGGGTGTGAGATACAATACACTCTTGATAGAAGAACCTATATGAGTGTGGTAGTGGGGCCGCTTCCTATGAGAATTAAGGTTGATTCTCTAGAGCACTCAAGAAACCTGGACATGCGCAAGGCCGAAATGAGCACAACTGTGGGAACTCGATGATAATTTTTGGGAGTCACGTGTGTGTTCTATTGACTTTAGTTTACAACAACGGTGAAATAGTTCAAGACATTAGTTCACTATCAACCGGTAAACTCAATAGATCAACACAAAGCAAAGGTTCAAGTCGAATGACACCTTTGCCTTATACGTCACTCCTTATGATACTCCAGAGCGTCGTTTTATTTTATTTATTTATTTATTTCATTCATGTGGGTAATTGTTGGGTATATTGGTATATATATTTAATTTGAATGAACTAAATAAATTGGGGTAAGTGGCCTAGTGGTAAGTTTATGGGGTTTGGTGCTTGAGGTAATAGGTTCAATCCCTAGGAGGGGCACTAAACATTAATAGTCTTTGATTGGGCCTTAGGCCTTTGGGGCTTTAGGCTTCTCTTCAGTGCCCAGAATTTTCAACCTTTTATTAATTCTTTTTTAATGTTTAACTTAGTCTCCTATTATAAGTAAACTAACCGTTAGTGGAGATATTAGTGGATTAGTTGGCTAAAACCTCTACCCACGTTTTTAACCTTTTTTTGTATAAAATATAGGCTACAACTTTGAAAAAAAATATAGAAACATTCTATCTCTCTCACTTTATCTGCAAAAATAATTTCGCTACTTACTACATTTCGTTATTTTTTGGGGAGTGCTGGAGTATCCTGAGAGTTAAATGATTTAACACAAAGCCGGTGTGTAAATCTGATCGTTGAATTCTGGGAGGTGTATGTTCATGAGGCTGACAACTACAAATATTAGCGAGCAATTTCACCTTTAGGACTTTGTGTCAAACACAAACCTCGATTGATAAGTCCTTCTAATTTTATCTATTTCGAATTTGGGTTTTTTCGTTTATTTTGCATATATTATTTCCAACAATCTAATTGTAAATTTTTGGTTGTTATTCTACAATATGCTATGGAAAATTCTAATGCAAAATACTTCGAAAAACCTGAACTGAATGATGGAAAGAATTTTAAGAGATGGCAAATAAAACTGTAATTTTACCTAAAAACTTTTAAGGTCTTTGACGTTATTGCATCTGATAGACCTTCTACACCTGAAGAACTGGTTGTTTGGAAACAAAGGGATTATATGTGTAGGAATTATATATTGAACTGTCTCTGACTTGAATTGTATGATGTTTATTAGTCATGTTCTACTGCTAAAGAATCATGGAACTTACTAGATAAAAAATATGCAACTGAAGATACTAGGTCCAAAAAATTTGTGGTTGGAAAATTTTTGGATTTTAAAATGGAAGATAATAAATTTGTTGTGTCGCAACTGGAAGAACTTGAAGAGTGCGACTGTGTGATAATTGATTTAAATTAAATTCGCAAGTTTCCAAGTAACCCTTATTTAATTAGAGTCCCTAAACATGCATCTAAGGTGCGTGTGTCAATCCATAAATAAAGAAACCATGTGACATAAAAATATGCTGAGACACAGATTTCAGGAAAAAATCCCTTTCGGGTAAAACCTTTATTTCACTATGAATATATAAATCGCAACTTACAATTACATAGAGAAATCTGCAATGGATCAACGCGCAGCCAACCCACAAAGACATGCAGTCTTGAACTCAACAAGAGAATACACGTAGCACCCTTCAAGGACTCGCAGCCCAAACAACAAAGGAAGAACAACAGCTCTCCTTAATGACACGCAGCCAAAAACTTTGTAGAGACTCCCTGAGCAATGACACGCAGCTCTCGGTTGCAAAGATCTCCCCACAAATGTTGAACAGTAGCAAAACTTGTGTTATAGGGTTCCAAAAGATTCACAAAAGTAATTGGGATTTTTGTGTGTGAATCAAAAAGATGTTTGGCACATCAAAAATCGAAGTCTTGTTGTGTTTGTACTCTTAGAAATATTTTCTCAAAGACTTAGAAAATACATCACCGAAATAGGTATATATATAAGAAATATGAGTCGGTGGTAAAAACACTCACGGAACTGTTCGATTTTATCTCAGACGGATCGGTTCGGTATGGAGGCGGATCGGTCCCACCTAGGATCGGTTCGTTTTCCACAGAGGACTCTTCGGTTTGCATTCGATCCGGGGTTCACAGGTGCAAAGCGGATCGGTCCGGTTTACCAGAAAAAAAACTTTTAAAAGCCTCATTTTGCTTAAAAAAACTTACTTCTTATTTTTATAAAAAACATTTTATAAAAATTTCCCAATACTAAGTATGAACTTTAAGGGACTTAAAAACAAAACTTTACAAAGTTCATTCTCGCAGAGGTTATGATGTTGAAGTCGCTTTGATATTCGGATCCGTTGATGTAGATGCGATCTTGAACTTCTTCAACGGTGTAACGGCGTACGACATACATATTGACAATGGACAAAAATGTCCTTACAAATATCCTCCTATGTCTATGCCGGTACATACATAAAAAACATCCTAATTATCAACTAATGACCTATACAAATCTACCCTCCCATGAACCGTAAAGATGGAAAGATACAAATGTTTAAATCTTCATCGCTTGTTCTTCAATCTTCAATAATCATTAAATCTCAAAGCTTTCCTCATGAGGGTGTGAAAAATATTGATATTCAATTTTCATATCTATACACATGAGACAAAACAAATATCACGTGACATATTGAGTTTGAAATGAGATAAACATAGATACCAATTTATGATAAAAGCATAAACTAAATCTCAAAAAACTCCCCCAAAATTTAAACTCCCCCATAAAATGATAATTCTTTCTCCCCCTTTTTATGATGTCCCCAAAAAGATAAATGAGAAGAATGAATCAAATGAGCAAAATCGGGGTGTCACGGTACACAAAACAGGGCATCAAACAATATGGTAAACGATCTCTTGTAAGGAAATGCTCATAAACAAATGCACAAACTATTTTTGATTTTTCAATTTTTCATACAAAGATGAGATACATTTGAAAAAAAAATATGCTACAAAAATCACACCATGGATTTAGACTCAAACAACCAAGTCATGGAAATGGAATGAATGGGTGTGAACACATTCGATAGGTAAATCAACTCAATCAATCATATGTGCACGATGCATATGTGTACCCCTAACGAATGAACATCAAAAGTATCCATAGGTGTAAATTTTTTGTTGAATTTAGATGACATCGTCTTATGAAAATCAACAAATCAAAGTCAAAATGATTTCCACCCCAATAACGTCCAAAACTACGTAGCTCATTTTCGAGCATTTTCAGGACGTGAAAACCCGTTTTAAATTCTCCAACAAAACTCCCTCGTATATATTTTCTTTTAGAGGTAATCTAAATTCTCAAACTTTGGAGAATTGGATCAAAATCCTAAATGGCCCATAATTGGCATGAATATCTTTTTATTACCTTTCAATTTTTCGGGCTCTTTTAACCTCTTTGGACCCCGGATAATAAAATTCCTTCATTTTTTAGGTCCAATTTAACGGTGGCTTAGTATTCACAAAAGCAAAATGAACCTTTCGCAGCCCTTCCCCGTTTTTAAACAAAACACACAAACTCACAAAACGGGTTTTATATGCACAATTTCCTTATCAAAAATTTATCGCGCTTGGTTCGTTTGAAGGACATGATTGAAGTGAAAACACCCAACCAACATGTGATAAGACAAGCATAATAATCAAACAAATCCATGCATGTGTCCAATAAAGGAAACACGAGTCAAACATGTAGGAAGTAACACTTAATTACATCTTAATTACTCCAAACATTATAAAGCACATGGATGAATTGACCTATTGTATCAAAACACTATCAAATAGTCACATGAAAATAATAGAATGATGTTGTGACTCGGTCATCCTAAGTGTCCATCCATAAACGGTGCTAACAAAATACAAAAATCTTTTTGCATTTTCTCAAAATTTTATCAAAATAAAATCTTTTTGTATTTTTCAAAATTTTTCTTAAAAAAATAAAACATACAAAAATGATACATACTAGCAATAGGCAAACAATGTCATCATGAAAATCACCCTATGCTAGTAAACAAGTCAAACCTCAATCATTAGGTGCAGAGGGGTTTTCCAAAGGTTGTGACAACTTATGAAAAACCTCCATCAATTCTTGTGAAGACTTGACCAAAAACTTAACTTGCTCCCCTAAATGTTCAAAATATCTCATGTAGTCTCCGGGAGCATGTAAAGTATCATGTGTGGGTTCATGTGTGCCAGAAACACGAGTAGAAGCAGAACGTGACACATACCCCAACTTAAAGAAAAATTCCTTAAGGTGTCCTCTCCTCTTGCAATGTGAGCAAACATAAATAGGTCTAGGAACATCTCTCTCAAAAACTCTAGGATGCACTCTCCTAATAGGAATGGGACGCTTAGGTGGGTTA
This sequence comes from Sambucus nigra, assembly GCA_949130495.1. NCBI lineage: Eukaryota > Viridiplantae > Streptophyta > Magnoliopsida > Dipsacales > Adoxaceae > Sambucus > Sambucus nigra. The sequence goes on along the minus strand of OX422215.1, from coordinate 585,260,851 downwards.
GGGTGAGACTTACGTGAATCAAATACTAAAGTGGGAACCGGCTCGGGTGCTAGTTGGGAAGTAGAAGCACCGTCATAACTTATTCCTAACTTCTCACCTTTACCCTTATGAACCACCTTTTCAACCTTCTTAGGTGCGTTCATAAAATTGACTTTGACCTCCCTAGCACGTTCGAGATCACTCTGGGGTTGGGATACACGTGCCGTCAGACTAGACAACGTGTCGGTCAAATCACACTTATCCTTTCTCAAAACCTCCTTCTCTTTCTCCAAATCTAAAACCCGACAACCTAAATCCCTATTATACTTCTTTGTTTTCAAGGTCTCGGTGTACAAATCTCTAAAATATTTTTGGAGCTCACTTTCATCTCCACTTTCACTCTCACTTTCTCCCTCACTTGAAGCGCTCAAATCACCACTATCGCATTCACGTGCACTATTACAGGACAAGGTGGGTGTGCTCACACGACTAGAAAAAGCTACAAACTTCCACCACTAGTCTCATCACCCTCACCTTCACTACTATCACTAAGTGTGGAGGGCATAGCTACTTTCTTTCCTTTCTTTCTAAGCCACGTAGGACACTCAAACGACTTATGTCCCTTACCCCCACATTCAAAACAAGTGACCTTCTCAAAATCTTCCTCACACTCCTCATCGGAGTCATTCTCTTTTTCCCTCTCACCGCTTTCTTTGGCCTTTCCTTTCTTTTTATTTTTCTCAAAAAAAATCTTTTTATTGGAAGAATTATTTTTGTTCATGTTGAGAAATTTTTTAAAATTTTTCACAAACAAGGCCATATTATTAAAATCAAAATCTCCCTTAGAATCGGACTCACAAACTTTTTCTTTCTTTTTCTTAAAATGAGTATTTCAAGCAATGCCATTATCCTTAGCCTTAATGATTTTGGGAAACATGTCAATCTCATAGGTTTGAAGATATCCTACAAGTTCTTCCAACTTAAGTGATTTCAAATTTTCCAAACAGTTCAAAACAATAACTTTAGGAATAAAACGTTTTGGGAGAGATCTCAAAATCTTTTTAACGACATGCGTGTTATAAATCACCTCACCCAAATTACAACATGTGTTAACAATGTCTGACAAACGAGCATAAAAATCATCAAAGCATTCAGACTCAGACATGGTGATAGTTTCAAATTGGGTGGCCAAATTTTGTAATTTTGATTCTTTAACCGCGTTCATACCCTCATGTGTCAATTTCAAAATATTCCAAGCCTCTTTAGACGTGGTGCACATCATAATTCGGCGAAACTCATCAGGAGAGATAGCTCCATAAATAGCACTCAGACCACGGGAATTAAAATTATATAATTTATAATCATCTTCAGTCCAGGCTGACACGGGTTTTAAAGTGGTGATGTTATTAACAGTGACCGTGGGAGGAGTCCAACCATTTTCGTAAAGTAACCAAACACGCTCATCAATAGATTTTAAAATCGATTTCTTACGAGCTTTCCAGTAGGCATAATTAGACCCGTCAAAAATAGCCATCTGATTATATAAGTGCTCCATAAGAAAAAATGCGAATTTTTCACAAAACTGATTTTAAAAAAAAATCAATATCACACGATTTTGCGGAAAATAGGAATACGCGATAAATTAGCGTAACCCGCTCTGATACCAATTTGAAGAGTGCGACTGTGTGATAATTGATTTAAATTAAATTCGGAAGTTTCCAAGTAACCCTTATTTAATTAGAGTCCCTAAACATGCATCTGAGGTGCGTGTGTCAATCCATAAATAAAGAAAGCATGTGACATAAAAATATAATGAGACACAGATTTCAGGAAAAAATCCCTTTCGGGTAAAACCTTTATTTCACTATGAATATATAAATCGCAACTTACAATTACATAGAGAAATCTGTAATGGATCAACGCGCAACCAACCCACAAAGACACGCAGTCTTGAACTCAACAAGAGAATACACACAACACACTTCAAGGACTCGCAGCCCAAACAACAAAGGAAGAACAACAGCTCTCCTTAATGACACGCAGCCATAAAACTTTGTAGAGACTCCTTGAGCAATGACACGCAGCTCTCGGTTGCAAAGATCTCCCCACAAAGGTTGAACAGTAGCAAAACTTGTGTTATAGGGTTCCAAAAGATTCACAAAAGTAATTGGGATTTTTGTGTGTGAATCAAAAAGATGTTTGGCACATCAAAAATTGAAGTCTTGTTGTGTTTGTACTCTTAGATATTTTTTCTCAAAGACTTAGAAAATACATCACCGAAATAGGTATATATATAAGAAATATGAGTCGGTGGTAAAAACACTCACGGAACTGTTCGATTTTATCTCAGACGGACCGGTTCGGTATGGAGGTGGATCGGTCCGACCTCGGATCGGTTCGTTTTCCACATAGGCCTCTTCGGTTTGCATTCGATCCGGGGTTCACTGGTGCAAAGAGGATCAGTCCGGTTTACCAGAAAAAAAAACTTTTAAAAGCCTCATTTTGCTTAAAATTTACTTCTTACTTTTATAAAAAATATTTTATAAAAATTTACCAATACTAAGTATGAACTTTAAGGGACTTAAAAACAAAACTTTACCAAGTTCATTCTCGCAGAGGTTATGATGTTGAAGAAGCTTTGATATTCGGATCCATTGATGTAGATGATATCTTGAATTTCTTCAACGGTGTAACGACGTACGACATACATATTGACAATGGACAAAAATGTCCTTACAGAACTACAAATTATTAGTAATGAAATTCTGACCGAGGGTTATAATATATGTGAGGTATTTCAGGTGTCTGCTATAATTGAAAAACTTCCACCTTCTTGGAAAGATTACAAAAACAGTCTGAAACATAAGAAAAAGAAGACGTCACTAGAAGATTTGATAGTTCGTTTGAGAATTGAGGAAGATAATAGGAATGCAGAACTTAGGGCGAAAAATTCTGAATTCAGTTCTAAGGCTAATTTGGTAGAGGGAAAATCAAATGGAAACAAAAAATAAAACAAGTCTAAGCCTAACCATTCAAACCAGAAACATGGGCACCATAAACGAAACCATAATTCGAGGTCCAACCAAAAATTCAAACCTAACGATAAGAATAAAAATTATAAACCTCAGTTTAAATCTAAACCTGTAGGTCAATGCTATGTATGTGGAAAACCAGGTCATTACGCTAAAGATTGCAAGTTTAGGAAGAGTCAGGATGTGAAGCCTCAATCAAATGTAACCGAGAAGGGTAACTTTTCTGCTGTTGCGACCAAGGCAAACATTGTGAGTAACATGACAGACTGGTGGCTTGATTCTGGCGGCACCAAACATATTTGCGGCACGAGAGGTGCCTTCACTACCTTCACTGCTATGGGTGAGGATGAACGTCTGTACATGGAAAACTCCTCTTCGTCTAAGATTGAGGGCAAGGGAAAAGTAGTTTAAAGTTCACTTCGGGAAATGTTCTCACATTGAAAGATGTTTTGTATGTCCCTGAGGTTAGGAAGAATCTGGTGTCCGGTGTTGTCTTAGTTAAGAAGGGTTTTAAAATTGTTCTAGAGAGTGATAAGGTAGTTGTGACTAAGTGAGGTGCTTTTATGGGGAAAGGTTATGTTCAAGAAGGTCTTTTCAAACTAAATGTAGCCGTGACTGATAATAATAAAACATATACCTCTTCTGCTTATTTGATTGACTCTTATGATATGTGGCATTTTAGACTTGGTCATGTAAATAAGGCATCCATTAAAAAATTAATGTTTTTGGGAAACATACCGAAATCGGATATTTCTACCAACTCTAAATGTGAAATATGTGTTGAATCAAATATGCTAAAGAACCTTTTTCAAGTGTCGAAAGAAGTTGAACTGTTTTAAGTTTAATACATTCTGATCTTTGTGATTTAAAAGGTTAGGTGAAACGTGGTGGAAATAAATATTTTGTTACATTTATTGATGATTACTATCGTTATTGTTATATTTATCTCCTTACGAGTAAAGATCAGAGTTTCTCAAAATTTATTTCTTATAAACTAGAAGTTGAAAAATAATTGGAGAAATCCATTAAAACATTAAGATCCGATAGGGAAGGAAAATACACCGATGATCTTGATAAATATTGTAAAGAAAATGGAATAATTCATCAAGTTACTCCTCCTTATTCACCCCAATCTAATGCTATAGCTGAAAGAAAAAACAGAACTCTTAAGGATATGGTAAATTCTATGTAAAGCACTTCAGGTTACCTTATAATATGTGGGGTGAGGCACTACTTACTGCTTATTATATTCTTAATAAAATACCTTTTAAGAATAATGATAAAACTCCTTATGAAATGTGGAAAAATAGAAAACCTTCTTATAAACACCTTAAAGTGTGGGGGTATCTTGCTATGTTTCAATACTAGTACCTAAGAGAACTAAATTTGGCCCAAAGATTGTTGATTGTGTTTTTATAGGTTATGCTAAAAACAGTAATGCTTATAGGTTTCTTGTAATTGATTCTAAAAATCAATATATGGATAAAAATATATTTTTGAGTCAAGAGATGCTGAATTTTATGAGGACAAATTTCCTTTTAAAGTAAGAAGTGAGGGAACTAGTAGTTCTGTTCCAGTGGGTCCTAGTGTTAGAAATGAATCTCCAAATTCAGAAGATATTAAAATTAGAAAAAGTAAAAGACCTAGGATAGCTACTTCTTTTGGTCCTGAATTTTTAACGTACTTAATAGAAAATGACCCCGTCACTTTTAGTGAGGCAGTGTCCTCACCCGATTCTATTTTTTTGGAAAGAAGCTATTAATATTGAATATGATGCTATTATTTCTAACAACACGTGGGAGTTAGTTGACTTGCCTAAAAGATGTAAAACTATTGGATGCAAATGGATTTTTAAAATGAAATTAAAAGATGATGGTTCTACGAATAAATTTAAGGCAAGATTGGTAGCTAAAGGCTATAGGCAAAAGGAAGGAATTGATTTCTATGATACTTACTCTCCTGTTACTAGAATTACATCTATTAGTCTATTAATTACTAATGCTTCATTACATAATCTGATAATTCATCAAATGGATGTTAAAATGGCTTTTTTGAATGGAGATCTTGAAGAAGAAATTTATATGGATCAACCCGAGGGGTTTGTAGTCCAAGGCCTAGATCAAAAAGTCTGTAGACTTAAAAATCTTTATATGGACTAAAATAAGCTCCTAAACAATGGCATGAAAAATTTGATCAAGTAATGATCTGTAATGGTTTTAACATTAATGAAGCGGATAAATGTATTTATAGCAAATTCAAGGATAATTCTGGTGTGATTATTTTCTTATATGTGGATGATATGCTTATTTTTGGAACTGATATGGATGTAGTTAATAAAACTAAAAGTTTCCTTAATAAGCAATTTGATATGAAAGATTTGGGTGTTGCTAATGTTATACATGGAATTAAAATCATTAAAAATTCCGAAGGAATTATTTTAACCCAATCTCATTATGTAGAGAAAGTTCTTAGAAAATTTGAACAATTTAATTGTATTCTTGCTAAAACACCTTATGACCCTAGTTGTCACTTAAGGAAACATTCGGGTCCTAGTGTATCATCATTAGAATATTCTAGAGTTATAGGTAGTCTAATGTATCTTATGAACTGCACTAGACCTGATATTGCATATGATGTGGGTAGACTTAGCAGATACACTTGTAATCCTAATAATGAACATTTGGATGCTTTGATTGGAGTTGTGAGATATCTAAAATACACAATGAAATATGGTATTCATTATATTAGATATCCTGCTGTAATTGAAGGCTTTTGTGATGCTAATTGAATTTCTGATAATGATGAATGTAAGTCTACGAGTGGCTATGTTTTTGCCTTGGGAGGAGGCGCTATATCTTGGAAATCTACCAAGAAAACGTGCATAGCTAGATCCACTATGGAGTCAGAGTTCATAGCATTGGATAAAGCAAGCGAAGATGCTGAATGGTTAAGGAACTTCATATTAGATATTCATTTGTGGCCTAAACCAGTTCCAGCCTTGTCCATTCACTGTGATAGTCAAGCAGCGATCGCAAGAGCACATAGTAACTCCTACAACGGAAAGTCTAGACGTATCAGGAGGAGACACAACACAGTGAGACAATTATTGAAAGATGGAGTTATAGCAGTTGACTATGTCAAGTCAAAGGAAAACCTGGCAGATCCATTGACTAAAGGTCTAGCTAGAGAGCTAGTTTATCAAACATCGAGGGGAATGGGCCTAAAGCCTATTAATATCTAAATCACCTATAATGGAAACCCAACCTATATGATTGGAGATCCTAAGATCTGGGTTCAATGGGATAACAAAGTTATACGAGTGATTTGTGGGGGTACAAATTTAAGATTTACTTAAAATCCATTCCTATGATGTAGTACCTCTGTATTGATGGAGGAAGAGATTTAATCTCTTAATGCTTTCTATAGCTGTTATTCAGTGGGGTGTGACATACAGTACACTCTTGATAGAAGCACCTATATGAGTGTGGTAGTGGGGCCGCTTCCTATGAGAATTAAGGCTGATTCTCTAGAGCATTCAAGAAACCTGGGCATGCTCAAGGCCGAAACGAGCACAACTGTGGGAACTCGATGATGATTTTTGGGAGTCACGTGTGTGTTCTATTGACTTAAGTTTACAACAACGGTGAAATAGTTCAAGACATTAGTTCACTATCAACCGGTAGACTCAATAGATCAACACAAAGTAAAGGTTCAAGTCGAATGACACCTTTGCCTTATACGTCACTTCTTACGATACTCCCGAGCGTCATTTTATTTTATTTTATTTATTTATTTATTTCATTCATGTGGAGGATTGTTAGGTATATTGGTATATATATTTATTTTGAATGAACTAAATAAGTTGGGGTAAGTGGCCTAGTGGTAAGTTTATGGGGTTTGGTGCTTGAGGTCATGGGTTCAATCTCTAGGAGGGGCACTAAACATTAATAGTCTTTGATTGGGCCTTGGGCTTCTCTTGAGTACCCAGAATTTTTACCCTTTTATTAATTCGTTTTTAATTTTTGACTTAGTCTCCTATTCTAAGTAAACTACCCGTTAGTGAAGATATTAGTGGGTTAGTTTGCTAAAACCTCTACCCACATTTTTGCCCATTTTTTTTGTATAAAATATAGGCTACAGCTTTGAAAAAAATACAGAAAAATTCTCTCTCTCACTTTCTCTGCAAAAATAATTTTGCTACTTTATACTTTTCGTTATTTTTTTGGGAGTGCTGGAGTATCATGAGAGTTCAAAGATTTAACACAAAGCTAGTATGTAAATCTGATCGTTGGTGTGTAAACATGATTTACACAAAGCTGGTGTGTAAATCTGAGAGTTCAAAGATATTCTGGGAGGTGTATGTTCACGAGGCTCACAACTACAAATATCAGCAAACAATTTCACCTTTAGGACTTTGTGTCAAACACAAACCTCGATCGATATGTCCTAATTTTATCAATTTCGAATTTAGATTTTTTCGTTTATTCTGCGTATATTTCCAACAAACCTTTGGTTTAAAAGTAGCTAAATAGGGTAGGGACCTTAGTAGAAAATACAATTATTGTGACCCTTTTATATATGTTTGTATATGGATAGAAAAATAATTCCAAACTATATACAAAGGTTTTCTAAATAAGCTTGAAATGTGAAAAGAAGAAACCCATAAAATAAGCCATTAGAGATGGCATTGGCGTAACCATTTTTCCTCCCAGACTACGAACATATGCTTCTAGAAATTTAAAAACCTTTTGAAGTCAAATGTATGCTCTTAACACCGTCTTAACCAACGTAAGCAGTGATACCATTTTTGAGACCTTCGCTCACTAAGGATTACCACTAAACCAATCACTTATAAAATGTACCAAAATACAGCTGCTTGACCCATGGTCTACCATTGGACCTATCACTTAAGACATTATATTATACACACAAACATACACACGTGTGTGTTGGCTTGCGTATTAAAAACAACTGGTTGACCCGTGTTTATGTGTCAACATGATTTTAAGTACAGTCAAAACAATAGGCTGCTATATAATTATCATTTGTACCGCGTTTAGGAAAATCTTCTCTCTGTATTTCTGTGTTGAATAATCCACTAAGTGAAACAGTTGACCGTTATAGCAGTAGCGTTTAGCTTTTGACTTAATTTGTAGGTGGCTTTCAAATGCTGCTATTAGTCAGTCTAATTCTTCCTTAATATCTCTAGAGTGTGATCCGACCAATATAATTAAAGAAGTAATTAAAATCTATTAACCAGTTAGATGATTGAAAGGTTTTTATCAATGTTGGTTTGGGATCCGGTTTTAGATCGCAGCTAGAGTGGGAATTCATGTGTGACATGGGTCATGTTACTTGAGGTTCTTGGTACACAACACAATTGACCTAAAGATTAATTCTGGCAAACGTCCTTATACTAACCAGATTGATTTACCAATTGTGGGTTGTGAGGCATCATATGGTTTCTTGCGCATAACGCCATTCCTTTCCTACTACTGACGCTCGTTTTAGAAAACACATTTTATCTGATTCTAGTTGCACTTTATGTTCCCAACAAAATACTTACATTTTCAATGAATGCACTACTTTTAGGCCCATGATATAAGAGTCCGTTTGATAGAAAATTGAAAAAATACAAATGATTTCACGACATTTGATTCTAGAGCAAATAATTTCAAGACAAATGAATATTTTTCAACTTGTGGATGTTTGATACAAGTTGAAAAATCATCAATTTTTCACATTTTCTATCAAACGCAAAAGCTGAAAAATAGATATAAATGTGGAAAAGTTGTTTACAGAATATATATATATATATATATATATATATATATATATATATTCCTTATATATTCCGCAAATAATATAATATATATATTCATATATTTTGTATATATGTATTTATATTATATATACATATAAATACATATATGTATTCCGCAAATAATATAATATAAATACATATATACAAAATATATGTATATATATTATATTATTTGCGGAATATATATATGTATATGTATGAATATATATTATATTATTTGCAGAATACATATATATATATATATATATCATATATACGGAATATATGAATATATATATGTATATATTATATATATAATCATATATACGGAATATATGAATATATATATGTATATATTATATATATATATACGGAATATATGAATATATATATGTATATATTATATATATATACGGAATATGATATATATATATATGAATATATATATGTATATATTATATATATATATATATATTCATATATTCCGTAAATAATATATATTTAGTATATATTATTTACAGAATATATATATATTCCGTAAATAATATATATTATTTACAGAATATATAAATATATATAAATATATATTTATATATATACATATATTATTTACAGAATATATACATATATATAGAATATATATTTATATATATACATAATATTCAGTATATATATAATATATAAGAAATAAATGAATTATTTTTAAAAAACAATACGAAATATATGAAATATATTAATCATACGAAATATATGAGTATACGTAATTTATTAAATGTACAAAATATATAAATATAAAGAATATATATATATATATATATATATATATATATATATATATATATATATATTTATTTACATATTTATTAACAATATATATTTATATATTTATGAAATATATGGAGTTTTAAAAAAGAAATTGGTTTTGAGTGAAAGGTGGCAAACAAAAGTCGCCTCCCCCCCCCCCCCCCCCCCCCAAAAAAAAAAAAAATTGAATTTCACCCTAAGGTGGCAAATTGTGCTTAAAGGGTGTTGTACATAGAAAATAAATTTCAAGGCAAATTAAGGCTATCAAACAGCCTAAAAGCTTAAAAAGACCAGAATTTTTTAACTTTTCTGAATTTGCCTCGAAATTGGTAGCGTATCAAACGCACCCTAAGTTTTCCTACTTCTACTATAAATATTCTATTGCAACTTGCTAAAAATATTGGAGATAATGACTCCATAATTTTACAAAAAACTAGCATTAAGGTCACACGACGTGTGACTGAATATATATATTTCAAGGAAAATTTTAAGGTTCAAGGCAAATTAAGGCTATCAAACAGCCTAAAAGCTGGAAGGAATCATAATTTTCCAACTTTTCTGAATTTGCCTTGGAATTGGAAGTGTATCAAACGCACCCTATGCTTTCCTACTTCTACTATAAATATTCTATTGCAACTTGCTAAAAATATTGGAGATAATGACTCCATAATTTTACAAAAAACTAGCATTAAGGTCACCCGACGTGTGACTGAATATATATATATATATATATATATATATATATATATATATATATATATATATATATATAGGCAGGCTCCTGTGCACACTAAGTTTGCACATTACCTTTTAAAAGTGTGCAAACTTAGTGCTAGCGCACACCAATTTTTTTATGTGATATTTAAACATTTTAACGGACTCACATAAAAAAAATCAGCTCAAAAAAACTTTTTTTGCTATTTTTAAAAAATCGGTCAAACTTTCGCAGTTTTTAAAGCGCTTAAAAACTGGGAAAGTTTGACCGATTTTTTAAAAATAGCAAAAAAAGTTTTTTTGAGCTGATTTTTTTTATATGGGTTCCTTGAAATGTTTAAATATCACACAAAAAAATCAACTCAAAAATATTATTTTTACTATATATAAAAGGTAATGTGCAAACTTAGTGTGCAAACTTAGTGTGCACAGGAGCCTGCCTCTCTCTCTCTCTCTCTCTCTATATATATATATATATATATATATATATATATATATATATGCTCTTGTACGGACTAGTCTGCATTTTAAGAATGCGGAGCGGACATGTGTCACCTAGCGGTGCGCCTAAAAATTATAGGTAACGCATGTCCGGTCCGCACTCTTAAAATGCGGACTAGTCCGCACAATAGCAGGACTGTATATATATATATATATATATATATATATATATATATATATATATATATATATATATATATATATATATATATATATATATAGAGAGAGAGAGAGAGAGAGAGAGAGAGAGAGAGAGAGAGATAGAGAGAGTTGGGTTTTCAACCATACCTCATTAAACATATCTATGAACATACCTATTTTTTAAAAATAGTAAAAAAAATAATTTTCAGTTAATATTTTTTATATGGGTTCATGATATTGCAATGTACCCCTATAAAAATATTCAAATCAAAACAATGTGCTTTGATATTTTTAAAAAATAGGTAAAAAAACAAGTAGTGTTAAAGGGTAAAAACTGATATTTTTTGTCCTATTTTTTAAAAACAACAAAAACCATTATTTTCAATTGATTTTTTTTATAGGGGCACATTGAAATATTATGAATCCATATAAAAATATCATCTCAAAATTATTTGTTTTACTATTTTGAAAAAAGGGTATGTTGCTAGGAGGTATGTTGGAGAGCATCTCTCTCTCTCTCTCTCTCTCTCTCTCTCTCTATATATATATATATATATATAATAAAAGAGCATGGTTTTTGAAAAAATATCTTTATTTTTCAATGCATGACATTTTTTCATTTCATGTCCATGCATGAAATGTCAAGCTAATGTTTTTTTTAAATATATATTTTTTTAAAAAATATTTTATAAAATTTATTTAATATATATTTTTTAAATAAAATTTTAAATTTATTAAATATATATTGTTTAAATATTTTTAATTTTTTTTTCTTATGGGCATAATTTTTTTTTAACTTTTTTTAATTTTTTTTCTTTTTCTTTTTTGAAAGGCGTTTTTTTTAAATACGGGTTATTATGGGTTGGGTTTGATCACGAGCGCAAATTTATCTCCGTGCCCTCGGCGCGGGCATCCGCTAGTATATATATATGGAGTAAATGTGTTTTATTATTCATTGGTTGTATGATATTTTGGCATTTCATGCACATGCATGAAATGTCATGCCAAAAGTTATTTTTAAAAAAAAGGGGAAAAAGGGTTTTTCAAATATTTTTTTTAAAGGATTTTTTAAAAAATATTTTATTTTAAAAAATATTTTATTTAAAATATAATTCTTTTCAAAAAATATATATTTTTTAAAATAATTTTGTTTATTTATTTTTAATTTTTTTTCTATTTTATTTTTTAAAGGTGTTTTTTTTTAAAATGCGGGTTATTATGGGTTGGGTTTTATTACGCGGACAAATTTATCACCGTTCCCTCGGTACGCGCATCCGCTAGTATATATATATAGGAAGAGGATGACTAGTGGACCTAAAAACCGTACTTTTTAATGGCTCTTTCCAAAAAATACCTAACAATTCATTAATTTTAATTCATATAGTGTAATTGGTCCGCGCCAACGACAACGGCCACACGTGTCGATCGATTTTTTTTTTTACAACCGCCCCCTCCCCATGGCAACCCTTACCCCTGAGTAAACATTCCAAAAACTTATTTTTTTTAACTAGTGGTTTACCATGGTGGGGGTGGGTGGTGGTGGTGGTGGGGTGGGGGGTTAGGGGCGGTAAGGGGGTCTCGGGTCACACGCGTGTCTGTTGCCGCTGGTACGGACCAATTATACTAAAGGAATTAAAATTAATGGGTTGTTAGGTGTTTTTTGTTTAAGATCCATTAAAAAGTCCGATTTTTAGATCCACTTGTGATCCTCTCCTATATATATATATAGTTCAGCTCCTCGATCCGCACCGCAACTCGATCAGCAACTAGCTCAGCAACAACATAGGAACGTTACCCTCCTTAATCCCCGTCGAGGGGGAGACCGGACCACGAACTTCTACTTGTATGTCTCAGTTCTAAGTTCAAATAACTCGGAGATCCGAAAATAGCATAGGTAGACTCATGTGCGACCTATGCGAGTCCGGGTGTGCCGCATTCCTTGATAGGAACCCACCTTCTCAACCGAAAGGCCGACTCGGATCTGATGAAATAGGATGAATTGAGACGGTATTTTGTAAATACGTAATTATCTTGAATATATTAACCATTTCTTGATTTTCCGATCGCTTGAAAGGGACAAAAGAAAGATCTTGTTGTTTCTTCAAGAATTTCTGATCTCTAGTGGACCTCTCAGTAGGATTCGAACCTAGATGAAGTTCTGACAATCTGTTAGAGAAAAAAGAACGAACGGATCTTGTAGGATTCCCAAGAAATTCTTCGATTTCTTCCGGAAGCACATGATTAATCATCTGCTTCTCACGTTCCGTGAATAGCCGGGACATTGAGGAATACCCAGAAAGGCATTTCGGGAATCGACCTCGAACTAATACTATAGGAATTGAAGTCCCGACTCTACATGCTGCACAACTTCTACCTTTCTTGAGCCCACGTCATCAGCCAAGATAGTGACTAGCTGGTCATCCATAACGAACTTTACCCTTTGGTGCAGCGTAGATGGGCCTTATAGGGACGGGCCCTGCTGAATGGAGCCAAAGTCTTCCCAATAGGAAAGTGAACGATATCTCGATATCTACCACATTCAAACTGATCTTGAACTGGTACGGATATATATATATGTATATATATATAGTACTTCTCTTGTGTATACCGGTATCTATTTTAAGAGTGTGGACCGGACATGTGTCACCTAGCAGTGAGTCCAGAAAAGAGAGGTTAAATTATAAGCACACTCTCTCTCCTTTCTGGGCTCACCGCCAGGTGACACATGTCCAGTCCGCACTCTTAAAGTACATACTAGTATGCACAAGAGCATTACTATATATATATATATATATATATATATAAAATTATTTATAACTATACGAAATGCACAAATTCGTTGTTAGCAAACCAATCCAGAATTGCAAATTGAAATAACATAAATATTTAATACATCTAATTTTATTTTTTTTTAGATTAAATTTAATTATAGATGAAGGATACTAAAACCAACTTAAAGAGTATTTGTGAAAAATTCAACTCCAATGGTGGATTTCAACTCCAAATAGAATGAATATAATTATTTAAAAAATGCAAAATAATTTATCCAATATTTGAACAAATTGTATTGTAATGTATGACAAACATTTTATTGAAAATAATAAAAATCTGAAAAGTATGTTTTACACACACACACACACACACACACACACACACACACACACACATATACACAAACCCATCAAAATGCCAGTACTAATCTTTAGTTTACCAAAAACTAATATAAGCTGAATCATGATTCTAAGGTTATCCATGAAGTTAACCAGATGTTCGATCAGCTTTAACATACATGGAAGAACTTTTCTAAGGAAGATATGGTTTTTGTGTCAGCCTAGATGGCCTATCAAGGTTTTTCCTATGCTCCCCCAACTGTTGATGGTAGAAGGAAAAGAAGTTGACTAGTCATGTTAAAATTATCTTAGAGGAGACAGGTGAGATAAGTGATGAAAAGTATTCTGAAGAGGAGGTAGCTATTGATGAAGAGGTGGTAGATGCTGATGATGATGAAGAGGAAGAGGAATAAGAAGAAGGGAAAGAAGAGGAGGAAGAAGAGGAGGAGAGGAAAAAAAAATAGGACTCTCCCCTTCTTCGAAGGCGTAGGTTGCGAAGGATGGTTTCTTCCTCCAAGCCTACTTCGCCTCCTTGTGATTATGAAGTTTTGGAGGATGTTCTTAAGGAAGAGGTATGTCAGCTATTTACCTTTTTTTTTTCTTGTAGCCATTTTTTTCTTTTTCCCTTATAATATTAACTCCTATTTCCCATCTTCAAGTTGATGTTCGAGGTGACTACCATGACGATATTGAACTTTATGGTGATCCTGAGGGTCCATTGGTGGTGGCAGCTGGAGTTTTGCCTGTCTCGAAGGAAGCTTTGTCAAAGGAGATAGCTGCCCCTATAACCTTATAGGTAACTACAAATTTCACCCTAGGGGAAGATATATCTCTTTGTTATGTTCAGTCCAGTAGTGGCTATTTACCCGACTCCACCTTCTTCTGTAATGAAGGTGGTCTCGAGGAGGATGCTCATGATGAAGGTGCTGTTGAGTCCGGCATTGGAAAGTCCCCCATTATTGTTATACCATTAGTTATGGTAAAATATTTTCCTTTTCTTTCTGAACTCATTGCACCATATTCTTGTTGTTGTTGTCATCTTATTCTCTGTTATTCTTCACAGGTTTCACTCCCTGAACAAACTGGCTCACTATCCCCTCCTCCCTTGAATGACCAGTTTTTGTTTACTCTCTTTGGGCCTTCAATCCTCAATCCAGAGGGAGTCGAGATTGTTGTTACTAGTCAGGTAGGGAGTGGGCAGGAAGAAGTTGCTAAAGTTAAAGGTACCACTATTGTTTAGCTCCAGGATATTTTCACGAGGAGGAAGATTTAGTGCAAATGGTCACCTGACAATTCGTCAATGATTAGCAGCCAAAGGTATGATATTCTTTTGTGTAACTCATGCATTTAAATGTTGTTAGAATTTCCTAGTAAATAGGAATTTAAATCTCCCATAATCGAGGGTCAGGAGGGCCAAGTTATATTGGACTTTAAATCTCCCTTAATCAAGGGTCAGGCGAGCCAAGTTCTATTGGTCTTTAAATTTCCCATAATTGAGGGTCAGACAGGCCAAGTTATTTGGACTTTAAATATCCCATAACCAAGGGTCAGGCAGGCCAAATCATATTAGTCCTTAAATCTCCCATAACCGATGGTCAGGTGGGCCATGTCATATTGATCTTTAGATCTCCCATAATCGAGGGTCAGACGGGCCAAGTCATATTGGTCTTTAAATCTTCCATAATCGAGGGTCAGGCGGGTCAAGTCATATTGGTCTTTAAATTTCACATAACCAAAGGTCAGACGGGCCTAGTAATGTAGGACTTTAATTTTGCTTGTAAGTCATTTTGTATATTTCTCTGACTTGATAATTTCTTGCATTTCAATTTAAAGTTGAGTAGTATACTTCGCGTCATCCAGAAGTTGAAGGTGTTGCACATGAGATTGCGTAAGCAAGGACAGTGGCTAGTTTGACAGTGATGGGCAAGGCCCCTGGTTTGCAAGTTCGTCCAGTGGCTCCAACTGTTGGTGAGGTGCCCAAAATAGTTGCTTCTGGGATACAATAAAATGACAACGTGTCACACACTCGACTCCCTTCTGCTAGCGATAGTGTTTTCAGTGTGCACCCTCCTTAGGCTTCCCTCGATGTGGTTGTGAGTCATACTTTACTTGATTTCCTCCATATCCCGACTGTTGGTCTTCGCGTGTTGATTGAGCAGATCTTATGTCTGAGGAAAAGGTTGAGGATGCTCACAATGCTGTTGCCCAAGAGGAGGCTACATTACTTAAGTTTGAGCAAAACTTGAATGATATTCAACAGAGGCAGGAGTGCCATCAAAAGGACTTGGTCGATCAAGTTTCCGACCAGAATAACCTTGAGAAAATACTTCCTCAGCACCACCATCGTCTTCTTAGCTCGGCCAACCTGTATTTCATAATGGATGCCCCCGATAAGTAGAAGCTTTTTGTTTAAGTTCCCCCTTCGTTTGTTTCTTTTTTTACTATCTTGGCATGTAACACAATATTTATCTCTTTATTTAAATAAACTACTTTGCAGTTCGTTCTCTTCCTTTTTGTCTTGCTTAAATATTGAATGAGCCAGTACATCCATATAATTTGTATTATGTATAACGGGGAAAGCAAAATGGACCAAAGCTTTAAAAACAAAGATTACTTTATACCACGTTAAATAGACCTAACATTTGCAAGGAACATTCTCCGAAATAAGTATTAACAAAACATAATGAAATAAATTGAAGTGTTGGGTGTAATTCTAATGCATTCAAATATAGTAAGTTTTTAGCCACTTGTTATTCAGTTTTAAAGTGACATCATCTTCCACTTTAGACATCTCGCAGTAACCCGAATCATGAGCTACTTGAACGATGTAGGTCCCTTCCCAGTTGGTTTCAAACTTGGGTAATGACAGTCCCATAATGTGCCTCATGCAAGCTTTCAAGAATAGGTCTCCTTCCTTGAACTTTCTTGGCTTCACCATTTGATCATAAAATCTAGACAACTATTTTCTATACATTTTGAAGTACCTAGTAGCATTGTCTCTATGCTCTTATAGTGATTCGAGTTGTATATGTTAGCTATGGGGAAGCGTGCCACTTTATAAGTTATATCAAGAAGAAGGTTCCTCGAGTTCTACTAGAGAAAAAACTTATGCACCAAAGACTAAGGAAATGGGGCTATACCTAGTGGGTTTTCTCTTTGTCATTCAATAAGCCTATAGAACCTTGGTTATATTGTTATCGCATGTGCTCGAGAAATCCTCTAGCAATTTGGCAAAGATGTTTACCAAAGTCTTGCTGGTAGCTTTTGCCTGCCCGTTGCACTTCGAGTATGCTACAGTTGACTTGTGATGGAAGATGAAGTATTTATATATGAGAAGACTTAATTCATTATTCACAAAAGGAGTGCCGTTGTCTAAGAGGAAGACCTTCGGGATACCACAATGGCAAATTATGTACTCCTTCATGAATCGAGAGACTATTCCCGTTGTGGTTCTCTTTAGTGGTATGGCTTATACCCACTTGGTAAAACATTCAATGGCGACAAGTTTCCAAACCTTTCCTCGCAAGGATGGATTTATAGCCCTTTCTAAATTGAATGCCCACATGTGAAATTGGAAAGGTGTAGATAGAGAATGCAAGTCCACCGAGGGAGCATGCAGTTGACAAGCTTTGCATTTACGAATAAACTCAGCTGAGTCTTTTTCCATCATAGGCCAGTAATACTCCACACTCATAAGTTAATCATAAATTTTATCTCCTGCGATATGTCCTGGCTCATGGGCTTGTTTCAGCACTTCTTCGACTTCTTCCCCCTGATGACCTCAAAAGCTTGTTATGATAGCCTCATCGGTACAACTGTCTTTCTTGGACATAATATTTGGGTGCTCTCCTCTTTAGCCTCATAGCATCATCCTTGTCTGCCGGCATTACTCCATCCATAAGCATGTCCATGTATCGTTGCCTCCAGTATTGAGGTTGATCGATGAAGTTTCACTCCGCCACCTGATAAAACAACCTACATTTCCCATAGTCCCTCTATACCATTACGGCATCTTGGTTCATTGAAGGCCATAAGTAACCTTCTCATTGGACCCTTCTGTACAAGGGAACCCTAGTGGTTTTATAGCTGTCTTCATGTACTTCAATTAGTTTTCTCTTAGTCTCCTCGGGGTTCGTGCATCTAAGATAAACAACCTCATTTGTTTTTGTAATATAAGTTCCCCCTAGTAATGAAATACTGCACGAGTTCAACCAAACTCAATAATCCTTCACCCGTCTATAACTTCTCCCTTATTTTACCCCTCCAATCATTGCTATCATCTGGGGGTAGCATCTCCAGTATGGTCGAGGGAGCTATCCTCTTAGTGATTCGAACTACTATTGACTCTCCATCAAAATCAATATTTTGGGTGATAGTGGCATAAGCGTCAGCATGCTGATTCATCATTCGAGGGTATCTTTTGATCTTCACCACCCCGAATTTCCCGAGCAACCTTTGTATGATTGTTCGATAGGGTGCCAAGCTCATGTGCTTCAAAGAAAAGTCACTAGTCACTTATTTAACCACCAAGTTGGAGTTTGACTTTATCATGAGCACCTGAATGGCCCAACTCAAGGCTTCAAGCAGTCCAAACACCAGTGCCTCATATTTAACTTCATTGTTCGAACACTTAAAAATTTAACTTGAAGGACAGTCGAGTTTCTTCCACGTTCTTTCTCAAAATGACGCCCGCTCCTCCTTTATTTTTGGCTGAAGAGCCATCAAATTCCATGATCCATTCGTCCAGGATGGCTGCTATAAAATTGGCTTAAAGATCATCACTTGAAGCTCCTCTATAGGTGGCTATAACGCCCTAGAGGGAAAGATGGCTAAGAGGTATGCATAAGCTTGGATCTTGATAGCTCAAGGAACTATGCATTTAAGATCATACGCCGAGAGGATTAAGAACCATCGATCTACCCTACCTATTAGTATAGTTCTAGCAAGAAAAAACTTTATAGGATCATATGGGTACCTCGATTAATTATTTCGGACCAGATGAGTAGCCCGATTAAGTCCGGCCCAAAGTCTATAGGCCTCGCGCATAACTGATTTAGTTATGACCCATTCAACCCCTAAAATCTCTCAAGAGATATTCTAGGGATTATGGGTTAACGTGGAGGAGTCCAACAACCCCACTCCCTGAAAAAATGGCATGTATATATCAAACCCTTATCCTGGGGCAAAGGGAACGCAATTGTAACACTCCCCTGGAGTAAAGAGAAATATAATACAAAGAGAGCACCACCGTGGACGTAGGCCATTATGCCGAACCACGTATATCTTGTGTTCTGTTTAATTGCAGTTGTTTTATGTTCTTTATTTATTCTGGTGATCGCATTTGCTTATTATTTTGTGTTGAGATTTATTGTCACCCCAATTGACGCCGTTTGTGGGAAAGGATTATTTTCCTTTAAGAAAGCCTTCACCAATAAGAACTTAGAATGTATGGTCACAGTAGCAATGCCCCTTAAGCAGGGGATATTCAAGAGTAACCAGTCCTTCGAAGGATTAGATCTGAAGTTCGACGCTCAAATCTCAGGCCTCGCCCAGAATGGCAAGATTCAGAAGAAAGTTAGGGACCAGCCAGGTCCACGCAAGTATCGTGGCTGATCGACGCCTAAGAGTCCAGGCTCTAAGAGCAGGAGGCTACTTACAAGTAGGAGGCCGAGAATGCTCGCCTCAAGAGAAGACTGTAGAAGATGGAGAGAGAACTCCATCACAACTGGAGGCAACGCCACTATCGCACTCCTAGCCCTCAGGCGAGCAGGTCTCACAACCGAGGAAGGAGCCCTAGACATGGATCTCAAATATTGAGGGATACAGGTTAGATGCCATTGTAAGATCCCAGGTCAAGGAAACGACGACATACAAAATCTGGTCTGGAGGGTGATGGACCAACACTCCGCGCATAGGGGTGCGAGGTCGACCAGAGAGCTAGCCAGGTGAGATCTCAGGACTCAGATAAAATCCCCTTTCTTAAGGGAGATTAAATAAGAAGAAGCCCCCAAGAAATTTATGATGCCCCGATTCAAGATCTATGATGGAAAGACTGGTCCTATTGACCATGTTAGGCAGTACAGGAAGGCCATGACCCTCTGGAACTATAAGGACATGTTAATGTGTCGGATATTTTCGTCGAGCTTGCATGACGTAGCTCAGAAGTGGTTCAAGAAACTCCCTCACATATCCATCACAAGCTTCGAGTCCCTAGCATAACTCTTCACAGATCGCTTTATTACCAACAACTCCCATCCAAAGAGGATGGATGCTTTGTTGACAATGAAGAAACCGTCCCAGGAGAGCCTCAGAGACTATGCAAAAAGATATTGGGAGTTATTCAATGAGGTCGAGGACTGCTCGGAGCAGGTCGCTGTGGTATCCTTTAAGATTGGCCTACCTGTAATACCCCGTATTTTTGTGATATTTATTTATGGGATTAATTAAATTAAATGCGTATTAATTGGAAATTAATCCAGATTAAAATACTAGCGAGATGCGAGTTGGTATTTGAATATAATGTGCATATATGATTATACATGAATATTGAAGTATGAAATTTGTCGTGAGATTGAAATACGGCAAGTTGGAAATTTTATTGAGACGCGTGTGACAGTCGCGTCAGGGAAATATTTATTTTAATAAAAAAAGTGAATTTTAGTTCTATTAACCGTATGGTCGTTTTGAGTGCGCCAACGCGTCCGGAAGGGTCGAAATAGTCAGAAAACACTAGCCGGGGGTTAAGTTTGGGTCCCGGGGCATTATTGGGCCATACCGGTAACTTATAAGGGCATTTTGGTAATTTCGGAAATTGGGTAATTAAAACCCACGAAAATTAGAGTTAAAAATATGACTTAGTATTAACCCACTAAGCCATTTCCAACCCCAATTTAGGAAGTGGGCTACGGGAGAAGTTATAACTTGGCAACACCAACGCCACCTCTATTAACACCTTGAGAAGAACTTGTAGAGAGGGAGAGAAAGAGAAGGATTCTGCAGAGAAGAGAGAAGGCAATTCAACCTTCAGAAATTCGTCATCAAATCAGAGATTCCAATAAGGCAAGTGGTTTAATTCCAATTAATTTCGAGAATGCTTCTTCCATGTGTAGGAATTTATAAAAATCTGATTGTTCTTGGGAGTTTGATAAAAACCCATTAATTTGGAATTAGAAACTTGTATTGTGATGAGAATTTGCATGTAGAACTATATATAGGTGAATAATCTGATGTTAATACGTTTTGGATGAAACAAAAACCGATTTATTTAGACTCTTTGATGATTTATAAATTTTAGGGTTCATGTTCTTGAAATTGGGGATAAATGTATGGATTTGATATTTGGATGATGTTTATAGTGATTTAATCCCCACAAAAACGTTAGTAGGTGACCTATGTATGTTTAGTATGAATTAGTAACCTTAAATTAATGTTGGAACGATGTTTAGAGGAGATTAGAGGTGTAGAGAAATTTGAAAAACGAGTAAAGAAATTTCTGGGCTTGAATCTGGCCACTCGTTAGAAGACCTACCCAGGTCGTTCGAACGAGCTCGTTCGAATGAGCTTCTAATGAGTTGACAGTTTGGGTTCTAACGAGAGGGATGTTCGTTCGAAGACTTTCGTTCGAACGAGATCTTGTTAGAAGGCCCAGTTCGTTCGAACGAACTCTCGTTCGAACAGCCTCGTTCGAACGAGACTTCGAACGAGTTGACAGTTTAGGCTTTTTAGCCTGTTTTGATCCCGAGTGTCCCGTAACCTTGTGTATACGTAGATATAACCTTCCCTTGATGATTAATTGTGACATTTGGGATGTTTGGGATATAATGAGGAGTTAAACCTAGAAGTGTAGTTGGAACCTAAGGGAAAAATATGAAGTAGGACGTGAGTGTCTATTACGTTGCGAGAACTATTGACGACCTAATGTATTATATTAACCGGGAACATATAAATTGTGTAGTATTATATGTCGGTATGAAAATGAGAAGTGTACCACCAATATATTATGGTGATTACTAAGATGTGTGAATACTTAGTATATGTATTGATTTTATGTGTATGACATACCTACCATACTTGCTATCACCGGAGGTACGTTCGCTTAGGGCCTTCTAATCCTTGGGTTGCCCGGATTTAGATTGGTTACCTCGATGAACATAGGTCAGAGAAGGACTTATTGGGATGTTAATAAGTATGCTGATCGTGGGAGCGCAGGTATGTGCGTGACCTACGTGATGTGACTGTGTTCGCCTCCATTATTTGTGATGTTGTTATCTGAACGATTCCTGAGAGATTCGGAATGCGTGATCCTTATGTACGTGATGTATCGGGATGGATAGCAGAGTATGTGTGCACCGCAGCTTAGTCTCGGGGTGCTTGTATTGTATATTTATGACGTGAATAATATACACTTAATTAATGGGAACTTTCATGTTAATATTGTGAATATAATTATGGTAATGTTTTGAGAAAACATAACGGGTTAATTGATAGTGAATTATATTACTAATTGAGAATATGAGTGTATGTAAAACCCTCTATTTAATTGATAACGTTAGAATATAATATGGGAATTGAGTAGTAAGGGGTAGAACTTAATACAGTTTGGTTAGATATGGATGTCTTATAGATGGGTACGGTACGTTAGGAGTGCACATGTAGTCGAGAGGTGAGAATTCCATGTGAGTGCACGTCCTAACATGTATTTTGCATTTAATGTTTTAATGTTATTAAAACACTTGGTGTTTTTAAAATGATTTCCACTTTCGGGCTCTGACCCATTTGCTTTCAAATCTATTTTTTTTGTAAAAACCATTTTAGGTGCCCAGCCACAAGGACACCATGCTTAGGATTCTCATTCAGGTGACGAGCTGTAGCTGTTTGTGGAAGTTACATGAATTTGCTTGTAGACTCCTCATCTATCTTGACTCGATATTCTTCAGTTATCAGTTGTAGGGCATGTCGCCCATTTCTTTTAGAGACATTTCATTTACTTTAGTTATTGAGACTTCTGGCATGTAATTATTCAGGATTCAGACTTGTAGTATTATTTTTCAGTTGTGGGATTGTTGTGAGGAGTTTTCCTCCGGATTTATATTTATGTTGTTGGTTACTCATTACTTCATTATAGTGAATGGTTGTTATTCTTTCATTATTCTTTTACTGCATGTTAATCAGACTTAACTTAAAATTTGGCACTTACTTTTTAAATACTAGGTGGTTAGTAATTATTAAAATGTTTTCGTCAGTGATGCTATTAACTGAACCAACTTGGCATTTTGAATTAGTTTAATAAAAGAGTATCTACCCGGTATTTAATTAGTTGGGGTGTCACAGGTGGTATCAGAGCATCAGGTTCTAGTGTCCTTTAGGATCTGAACGGCTTATTATGTTTCCGCTGAGCTTTCTTTGATGTAGAGCCCTATATTTTAGGACTGTTGTATTCTCTTGTTTATGCTACGTTCTTCAGCTATTTTAAGTTTATAACTGCGAACTTATAAACTTCATTCTTATTTCAGATGCCTCCACGACGTGCACAAAGGATTCCCAGGGATGCAACGCCAGAACCATAGCCCGCACCAGTTCAGGGCACGATGAATGCCGCCGAGGTTGCAGCCATTGTGGCCTAGGTGGTAAATGCCGCACTAGCAGTAGTTCAGCAGGCACCACCTCAGGCGCCGATAGCCGCGCGAGTTCAGGCTCATGCATTCCCGTCTGCTTGGGAATGTGTATGTGATGCTTTTCAGAAAGCACAACCTCCGGAGTTTGCAGGTAGCTCCGATGTGGTAGTTTCGAGTCAGTAGAGGAAGGACATCCAGCGACACCTGGGGATGTATGAGTGCACAGATATCCAGAAGCAGATACTAGCTACCTTTAACCTAGTGGGATCTGCACTGCAGTGGTGGGAGTCTATTACCACCGTAGAGGAGAGGGATACTCTCACTATTCAAGAGTTTTGGGTGCGGTTTGTCTGCAAGTACTTTCCGTCGGCTGTTCACACAGAGATGAGGAGGAAGTTGATGAGCCTCAAGCAGGAGGGTAAGGCTGTGGCCGAGTATGAGGCCGAATTCACTGATCTTCTGAACATTGTTCCGGATGAGATACCGACGGAGGAAAAGAAGATACAGAAATTTACAGACGGATTGACATGGAGGATTCGTCAGCACTTGTTAGGGAACCTCTCGTTATCCACTTATCCTGATGTGGTTAACGCTGCATTGCTCCATTGTCAGGATCACCGCTTTCACATGGCTGAGGGCAAGCGATCGGGAGAGTCTAGCCATCAGGGCAGGACTGGAGGAAATGGTGCCAGTGGGGCACAATCTGTTCAGGGGTAGAGGCAGGGTGATCAGGGTACCCAACAGGGGGATCACAAGAGGTTCAGGTCATGAAATTTCAGGCATGGACAGGGAGGTTTTCGGCAGGGCCATCAGGGTCCGAACGGCCATCAACACCAGCAAGGTCAGAATGGTCAACAGCAGTTTCAGCAGGGCCAGCGGAGGAACGGTAACGGCCACCAGGGCCGGGGGCAGCAGGGACAGAGAGGGGGAACTTTTCGAGAAAGTATTTTGTTTGTGGCAAGACTGTCCATAAACGCCAGGACTGTCCTAATAGGGGCAGGGCCCCGCAGTAGCAGCAGGGTGCTCGACATGAGCCACGGAGGCCACTTTTTCCACTAGCCCTCCCAGCTCCAGCCCAGGTGCCAGCTCTTCCAGCCATTCCAACAGTTCCTGTGCAGCAGGGACAGTTACAGTATGGACGTGTCTATAATGTCCACCAGGCAGCAGCTCCGCAGGCACCACCCGCGATTGAGGGTATGTTTCCTATCCATGGTACTATGGGTCGGGTTTTGTTTGATACGGGGGCAACACATTGCTTTATAGCTACACATTTTGCGAAAGCCTTAGGGTTGTTAGCCACAGCAGAGAGCACAGTGACGTGTGTAGACTCACCATTGGGGAGTGGGTCACTTATTTTCTTTATATGCCGGGGAGTAGGGGTAGAGATTGGTAGTTTGGTATTACCTGCAGATATGTTAGTATTAGAGATGACCGAGTATGATGCCATTATTGGTATGGATTGTCTTGTTGCGTACCGAGCCATGATTGACTGTTTCAGTAGGAGTATTATCTTTGCCATTCCCGGGCAGGAGATGATTTTGGTGGCGATGCCTCGTTCCAAGGGAGGATCGTCCACTCATTTGTACTATATAGAGGAGGAGACCTCTAAGGAGGTGGTGATACCACTTGATTCGATTCCGGTTGTTAGAGAGTTTGCCGATGTATTTCAGGATATACCTGGATTACCCCCCAGTCGAGGGATAGACTTTGTAATAGACTTATTGCCAGATACGAGACCTATAGCACGCGCACCGTACCGTATGGCTCTGGTAGAGTTGCGAGAGCTACGAGATTAGATTGAGCAGTTGTTGGGTCAGGGGTTTATATGGAGGAGTAGTTCGCCGTGGGGTGCCCCTGTGTTGTTCGTGAAGAAGAGAGATGGTTCACTGAGAATGTGTGTGGACTACCGAGAGTTGAATAAGGTCACGATACGGAATAAATATCCGTTGCCTCGAATCGATGACTTATTCGACCAGTTGAGAGGAGCTTCTTTCTTCTCAAAAATTGTTTTGAGATCGGGATACCATCAGTTGCGTATCAGGGAAGAGGATGTCTCGAAGACTGCGTTCTTATCGAGATATGGATCTTACGAGTTTCGGGTTATGCCTTTTGGTTTGACCAACGCTCCAGCAGTGTTTATGGACTTGATGAATAGAGTGTTCAGGGATTTCCTAGATCAGTTTGTCATTGTCTTCATCGATGATATTCTGGTTTACTCCCAGACAGAGGAGGAGCACGCCGAGCATTTGAGGCAAGTTTTGCAGACACTACGTCAGAACGAGTTGTATGCAAAATATGAGAAATGCGGGTTTTGATTGAAGGAGGTCCAGTTTTTGGGACATATTATTTCCGACCGGGGAATATCTGTTGATCCGGGGAAGGTATCCGCGGTGAGGGAGTGGGGACAGCCCACGACACCGACAAAGATTTGTAGTTTCTTGGGCCTAGCAGGATACTACAGGAGGTTCATTCGGGGATTCTCGAAGATAGCAGGTCCTTTGACACATCTGACTCGTAAGGGTTTGCCATTCATCTGGAGTGATGCCTGTCAGTTGGCATTCGATGAATTGAAGGATAAGTTAACCTCATCACCTGTGTTAGCATTGCCGAAACCCGAGAGTTGAGTATTTAGTTTACACCGATGCGTCCTTGCAAGGACTTGGAGGTGTATTACAGCAGGAGAGTCAGGCCATTGCTTATGCATCCCGTAAGCTAAAGCCTCACGAGAAGAACTACCCCACTCATGACTTGGAGTTGGCGGCAGTTGTATTTGCCCTTAGTAGTTGGAGACATTACCTTTTGGGGGAAAAGTTTCGATTGTTCACAGACCACAAGTCCCTACAGTACCTATTCACGCAGAAGGAGTTGAATATGCGACAACGGAGGTGGCTTGAGTTCATGAAGGATTATCAGTTCGATATCCAGTATCACCCGGGGAAGGCTAACGTGGTAGCAGACGTGTTGAGCCGTAGGCCAGCAGATGAAGTGGCAGGGGTGTGGAAGGCCAAATGGAGGGAATTGGGACACCAGGATGTAGTGGCCCGATCATTCGTGTCGGTAATGACTGTTACACCGCAGATTGTCACGAGAGTGGTAAAGGCACAAGCAGATGACTCGTTCTGTCAGGAGCTAATAGTTCGATTACTAGCAGAGGGAGCTGAATCCTATACCGTTAGCTCAGACAGGGGATTACGCTTCAATGTGAGATTAGTAGTTCCGGAAGGGGAGGAATTACGGCATGAGGTGATGGCAGAGTCACTCGGCTCACGGTTCGCGGTACATCCCGGTGGGGAAAAAATGTACCAAGACATGAGACGTCAGTATTGGTGGAGCGGGATGAAGAGAGATATTACCGAGTTTGTTTCTAAATGCACCACTTGTCAGTTAGTAAAAGTGGATCATCAGAGACCGGCAGGACTGCTACAGCCGTTGGAGGTCCCGATATGGATGTGGGAGAGCATATCCATGGACTTTATCACGGGATTGCCTACGTCATAGAGAGGTCATGACTCCATTTGGGTAATTATGGACAGGTTGACCAAAGTCGCTCATTTTCTACCCGTAAGGACAGACTACACTGCGGGACAGTATGCCCAGCTCTTTATTGCAGAGATAGTGAGACTTCACGGTGTGCCCCTAAATATTGTGTCTGACCGAGACAAGATATTTGTTTCACGGTGTTGGGAGAGTTTTCAGGAGGCCATGGGCACGGAATTGCAGTTGAGCACGGCGTACCACCCGCAGACCGACGGGCAAACGGAACGTACAAACCAAATGTTGGAGGACATGCTACGTATGAGTATCATTGATTTCGGGGGTGGATGGGAGCAGTATCTTCCACTGGTAGAGTTTGCTTACAACAACTCCTACCAGTTCACCATTGGCATGGCTCCATTTGAGGCGTTGTACGGTAGACCTTATCGTTCCCCAGTATGTTGGTTGGAGGTAGGGGACAACAAACTACTTGGATCGGAGGTGATTCAGGATACTTCAGCAAGGATAGAATTGATTCGGAGTCGCATTCGGGTAGCTCAGGATCGGCAGAAGAGCTATGCTGATGCGAAGAGGTTCTTCAGGGAGTTCCAAGTGGGGGACCAAGTTTTGCTCAGAGTATCTCCTATGAAGGGGATTATGCATTTCGGGAAGAAAGGGAAGTTGGCACCGAGATATGTGGGACCATTTCCTATTATTGAGCGGATTGGACTGGTTGCGTATAGGCTCGGGTTACTGGAGCATTTGCATCGGATTCACGATGTGTTTCATATTTCCTCGCTAAGGAAATATCTTAGAGACGATTTGGCTCATTCTCACATTGCTTTGGAGGACATCGATCTCCAGCCTGATAGCTCCTACGAGGAGGGGCCGATTGCTATTTTGGACCGAAGTGAGCGGAAACTACGGTCAAAGATAGTCCCGTTAGTGCGTGTTCAGTGGCGACATCATAATGTTGAGGAGTCCACATGGGAGCGCGAGGATGAGATACGCGAACGTTATCCAGAGTTTTTCTTACCAGGTACTTTCTAGTTCCGAATTTCGGGATGAAATTCAGTTATTAGGGGGGAAGTATGTAATACCCCGTATTTTTATGATATTT
This sequence comes from Sambucus nigra, assembly GCA_949130495.1. Lineage (NCBI taxonomy): Eukaryota > Viridiplantae > Streptophyta > Magnoliopsida > Dipsacales > Adoxaceae > Sambucus > Sambucus nigra. The sequence goes on along the minus strand of OX422215.1, from coordinate 585,232,559 downwards.
ATTTATGGGATTAATTAAATTAAATGCGTATTAATTGCAAATTAATCCGAATGAAAATACTAGCGAGATGCGAGTTGGTATTTGAATATAATGTGCATATATGATTATACATGAATATTTAAGTATGAAATTTGTCGCGAGATTGAAATACGGCAAGTTGGAAATTTTATTGAGACGCGTGTGACAGTCGCGTCAGGGAAATATTTATTTTAATAAAAAAAGTGAATTTTAGTTCTATTAATCGTATGGTCGTTTTGAGTGCGCCAACGCGTCCGGAAGGGTCGAAATAGTCAGAAAACACTAGCCGGGGGTTAAGTTTGGGTCCCGGGGCATTATTGGACCATACCGGTAACTTATAAGGGCATTTTGGTAATTTCGGAAATTGGGTAATTAAAACCCACGAAAATTAGAGTTAAAAATCTGACTTAGTATTAACCCACTAAGCCATTTCCAACCCCAATTTAGGAAGTGGGCTACGGGAGAAGTTATAACTTGGCAAAACCAACCCCACCTCCATTAACACCTTGAGAAAAACTTATAGAGAGGGAGAGAAAGAGAAGGATTCTGCAGAGAGAGAGAGAAGGTAATTCAACCTTCAGAAATTCGTCATCAAATCAGAGATTCCAATAAGGCAAGTGGTTTAATTCCAATTAATTTCAGAGAATGCTTCTTCCATGTGTAGGAATTTATAAAAATCTGATTGTTCTTGGGAGTTTCATAAAAACCCATTAATTTGGAATTAGAAACTTGTATTGTGATGAGAATTTGCATGTAGAACTATATGTAGGTGAATAATCTGATGTTAATACATTTTGGATGAAACAAAAAAGGATTTATTTAGACTCTTTGATGATTTAGAAATTTTAGGGTTCATGTTCTTGAAATTGGGGATAAATGTATGGATTTGATATTTGGATGATGTTTATAGTGATTTAATCCCCACAAAAATGTTAATAGGTCACCTATGTATGTTTAGTACGAATTAGGAACCTTAAATTAATGTTGGAACGATGTTTAGAGGAGATTAGAGGTGTAGAGAAATTTGAAAAACGAGTAAAGAAATTTCTGGGCTTGAATCTGGCCACTCGTTAGAAGACCTACCCAGGTCGTTCGAACGAGCTCGTTCGAACGAGCTTCTAACGAGTTGACAATTTGGGTTCTAATGAGAGGGATGTTCGTTCGAAGACTTTCATTCGAACGAGATCTCGTTAGAAGGCCCAGTTCATTCGAACGAACTCTCATTCGAACAACCTCGTTCGAACGAGACTTCGAACGAGTTGACAGTTTAGGCTTTTTAGCCTGTTTTGATCCCGAGTGTCCCGTAACCTTGTGTATACGTAGAGATAACCTTCCCTTGATGATTAATTATGACATTTGGGATGTTTGGGATATAATGAGGAGTCAAAACTAGAAGTGTAGTTGGAACCTAAGGGAAAAATATGAAGTAGGACGTGAGTGTCTATTACGTTGCGAGAACTATTGACGGCCTAATGTATTATATTAACCGGGAACATATAAATTGTGTAGTATTATATGTCAGTATGAAAATGAGAAGTGTACCACCAATATATTATGGTGATTACTAAGATGTGTGAATACTTAGTATATGTATTGATTTTATGTGTATGACATACCTACCATACTTGCTATCACCGGAGGTACGTTCGCTTAGGGCCTTCTAATCCTTGTGTTGCCCAGATTTAGATTGGTTACCTCAATGAACATAGGTCAGAGAAGGACTTATTGGGATGTTAATAAGTCTGATGATCGTGGGAGCGCAGGTATGTGCGCGACCTATGTGATGTGACTGTGTTCGCCTCCATTATTTGTGATGTTGTTATCTGAACGATTCCTGAGAGATTCAGAATGCGTGATCCTTATGTACGTGATGTACCAAGATGGATAGCAGAGTATGTGTGCACCGCAGCTTAGTCTCGGGGTGCTTGTGTTGTATATTTATGACGTGAATAATATACACTTAATTAATGGGAACTTTCATGTTAATATTGTGAATATAATTATGGTAATGTTTTGAGAAAACCTAACGGGTTAATTGATAGTGAATTATATTACTAATTGAGAATCTGAGTGTATGTAAAACCCTCTATTTAATTGATAAAGTTAGAATATAATATGGGAATTGAGTAGTAAGGGGTATAACTTATTACAGTTTGGTTAGATATGGATGTCTTATAGATGGGTACGGTACGTTAGGAGTGCACATGTAGTCGAGAGGTGAGAATTCCATGTGAGTGCACGTCCTAACATGTATTTTGCATTTAATGTTTTAATGTTATTAAAACACTTGGTGTTTTTAAAATGATTTCCACTTTCGGGCTCTGACCCATTTGCTTTCAAATCTATTTTTTTGTAAAAACCATTTTAGGTGCCCAGCCACAAGGACACCATGCTTAGGATTCTCATTCAGGTGACGAGCTGTAGCTGTTTATGGAAGTTACATGAATTTGCTTGTAGACTCTTCATCTATCTTGACTCGATATTCTTCTGTTATCAGTTGTAGGGCATGTCGCCCATTTCTTTTAGAGACATTTCATTTACTTTAGTTATTGAGACTTCTGGCATGTAATTATTCAGGATTCAGACTTGTAGTATTATTTTTCAGTTGTGGGATTGTTGTGAGGAGTTTTCCTCCGAATTTATATTTATGTTGTTGGTTACTCATTACTTCATTATAGTGAATGGTTGTTATTCTTTCATTATTCTTTTACTGCACGTTAATCAGACTTAACTTAAAATTTAGCACTTACTTTTTAAATACTAGGTGGTTAGTAATTATTAAAATATTTTCGTCAGTGATGCTATTAACTGAACCAACTTGGCATTTTGAATTAATTTAATAAAGGAGTAGCTACCCGGTATTTAATTAGTTGAGGTGTCACACTACCCAACTCTTGCCTCTTACACCAGTCCCTCACTAAGAAGGGGGCCACGACTATTGACGACCTAATGGCTCGTATTGAAAAATACACCAAAGTTGAAGATGTGACCCATCTCAGTGCAGGGGGAATGGGACAAAAATGAGAACCAAAAGAAAGGAAAAAAAAATGGGGGCAAGAGAAGCCCCAAGAGTGGGAATAAAAATGATGCCTCAAAAGCATTTCAGGCAGTGAATACAGTTTTTAAAGAACCAATCTACAAGATTCTAGCAAAGATCAAGGACGAGCCATTTGTGAAGTGGCCCAGGAAGATAGGAGGAGACCCCTCATAAAGGAACAACGCACTGAGATGTGCTTTCCACAAAGAGGGTGGGTACAAAATCGAGCACTACAAGTCCCTCAAGTCTCACCTTGAAGAATTAGCTCAAACTGGACACTTGAATGAATTTGTGGAAAAAAAGGAAGAGAAAGTCGCTGCCAATGGAGACCAAAGGCCTGACAGCGTGCTCGAGGAGGACGTCGGCCATGAGTTCGCAGTGATTCATGGGGCATCCGATCTAAAGCAGATTCAAGGAAACTCAACACGAATAGAAGTCAAAAATCTTACGGAATTAGTGCTAGCTTTTCAAATCAATCCATCTAAAATACAAGAAGGAAAGCATCGGCGAGTAGAGGATGTCGACTAAAGTAAGAAATATTATGTTCACGGATGAAGACCTAGTGGGAGTAAGGACCCCACATCATGATGTCTTGATCATTACACTCAGGATAGCTAACTATGACATCGACCAGGGTAGCTCATCCGAAGTAATGTATCTCGACCTATTCAGAAAGTTGAAGTTAAGCATCGTCGACTTAAAGGAAGCCACCGTTCCTCTAGTTGGCTTCGCTGGTAAAGTGACTATTCCTTTGGGAAAGATTTTATTGCCAGTGAGAGAAGGAAGTATCTCCAAGATGATCGAATTTCTGGTGGTCGATATTGACTCACCCTACCAGGCGATCCTTGGCAGAGGGTGTCTACAAGCGATGAAGGACGTCCCCTCTACCTACCATTAGAAACTTAAATATGTGACTGAGCCAGGAGTGATGGAGATCCATGGAGATCAGGCAATGGCAAGAAAGTGCTTTATAACAACCATCCGCCCCAAACTAGAGAATAAGTTCGAGAAAGCCAAGGAGAAGTTTGAATAATAGGAAGGTTTGATACCTTCCAAACAGTAGCTAAAATATGGAATAACTGGAGTGGAGGAGACCAGGCTCGTCCCCTCTGAGCGGGTCGTTGAGAACCTAGAGGAAGTTGCAGCTGGCGACAATAAGAAAGATAGGATGTTCTTGATCGGAGACTCTCTCATAGAGCGAGAGAAGAAGGAACTGAGAGTACTTTTGCGGAATAACTTGGACATTTTTACGTGGGAACCCTAGGAGCTGCCTAGGACTGATCCTAGTGTGGTTTCTCATCGGCTGCACGTTGATCTGGATTTTAAGACAATCACACAAAAGGAACGACGAACTACACCCGAGAAGGCCAAGGCTGTGGAGAAGGAAGTGGAAAAGTTATTGGATGCAGGATCCATACAGGAAGTTCAATTCCCTAAGTGGCTGTCCCACCCAATAGTGGTCCCGAAAAGTAAGGAAAAATGGAGAGTCTACATTGAGTTCACCGAACTTAACAAAGCTTGCCCTAAAGACAGTTTTGCTCTCCCAAAGATTGACCAGTTGGTGGACGCCACATCAGCTCATGAAAGAATGAGTTTGTTAGACGCATACTATGGCATAACTAAATCCCTCTACACGAGACAGATCAAGACAAGATAGCATTCATCACCACCGTCGGGTTCTATTACTATAAGGTCATGCCCTTTGGGCTAAAAAATGTATGAGCAACTTACCAGCGGTTGGTCACGAAAATGTTCAAAGACCAAATGGGAATCACCATGGAGGTCTACATCGATGATATGCTCATCAAGATCAGGCTTAAATAAGACCACCTCTCTGACCTATCAAGGACCTTCGAAATCCTCAGGAAATACCGAATGAAGCTTAACGCAAGTAAGTGTTCCTTCAATGTCTAGTCAGGAAAATTTCTCGGGTACTTAGTTAGAGAGAGAGGCATTGAAGCCAACCCAGGCCAGATTGATGCCATCAATAGGGTGCGCCCCTCCGTATGATAAGAGACATAAAGAAGCTCATGGGGATGCTCGTCGCCCTAAATCAGTTCATCTCGAAGTCATCTAAAAGGTGCCATCCATTCTTCCAGTTATTGAAGAAAAGCAAAAATATGGAGTGGAACGAGGATTGATCGAAGGCATTAGAGGAGCTTAAATCTTACCTCATCACACCACCTTTACTCGTAATACCTCAAGAGAAATATTCCCTATGCCTTTACCTCACAGTTTTTATCCATGTTGTCAGTTCTGCACTGGTATGCGAAAGAAAGGGGATCCAACACCCAGTCAATTATGCGATCAAGACTCCCTTGGACGACGAACAGTGATACCTACCATTGGAAAAGCTCGCCTTTGCGCTAGTGGTAGCCTCAAGAAAATTGAAACATTATTTGGAATCTCACTCCATAATTTTACTTACATCCCACCCTCTTAGAGCAATACTACGAAAGGCAGACCTGTCACGCAGATTATCAAAATGGTTAGTCGAGCTTGGGAGATTCGATATTCATTTCCAGCCAAGGAACGCTATCAAAGGACAAGTCCTCGCCTACTTCATCATGGAATTTATAGGAGAACACCTTTGCGATCAACCTCAAACTATTCATAAGAAGGAAGCTCCCTAGGCATCAGGCATCTGGAAACTGTTCATTGATGGTGCCTCCAACTCTAAGGGGGCAGGAGTAGGCATCATGCTGATTATCCCTGAACATGCAATACTCGAGCAAGGAATCATGCTTGGATTTGAAGCCTCCAATAACGAAGCAGAATATGAAGCACTGATAGCAGGCCTACAGAAGGCACACGCACTGGGGAAAAGCAACTCCAACTGTTCGACAACTCACAACTGGTCTCCAACCAGATAAGTGGTGACTTCAACGCTAGGGATGAGAGGATGGTGGCTTACCTGGCCATAGCGAAAAAATTAATGGCTAACTTTGAACAGGTCAACGTCTAACAGTTTCCCAGAGGACAGAATAGCCATACTGACGCCCTAGCGACCTTGAGCTCAGCGATCAATTCTGACTTGAAGAGAACAATTCTGATTGACTTCCTCTCCCAGCCAAGCATCAATGAGATCAACAAAGTGCCAAAAGTGCGACATGTTCTCCAGATTGAGATAGCCCCCAGTTGGATTGACCCCTTAAGGGATTATTTAAGGGAAATTACGCTACCAGACGATAAAAGGACCGCTCATCAGATAAGAGTCAAAGTTGCTTGCTTTCACTTATCTCTTGAGGGAAAACTGTACAAAAGATCTTTCATTGGTCCTTACCACTAATGCATTCACTCGAAGGACGTTGAGCAAGTTCTTCATGAACTCCATGAGGGAATCTACAGAGTCACATTAGGGGTATATCTCTAGCTTTTAGAGCAATGAAAAAAGGCTACTAGTGGCCATACATGCAGAAAGACGCTAGAGTTTATGCTTATAAATGCAAAAAATGCCAACTTCACGCCCCTATGGTTCACCAGCCGGCCAGCAACCTGAAGTCACTTACCAGTCCATGGACTTTCACCCAATGGGGAATGGACATGTTAGGCCCTCTTCCTACTAAAGTCGATAATCAGAAATATCTGCTAGTTACAACAGACTACTTTACCAAAATGGATAGAGGTAGAGCCGCTGGAAAATATTCGAGATGCAAACATGATAAGATTCATATAGAGGAACATTGTCACTCGTTTTGGTATCCCCAAGACCATCATCACTGACAACGTAACCTAGTTCGAAAGCGACCTCTTTCAGGGTTTTTATAGCGACCACGGGATCAGGCACTACTACAGTTCTGTAGCATACCCTCAGAGTAATGGGAAAGGTAAAGCTTCCAACAAAACAGTGATCAAGGGATTAAAGAAGCGGTTGGAGCGAGCCAAAGGGGCATGGGTAAATGAACTACCCCACATCCTATGGGCTTACTGCACTACCCCACAACAAGAAACTGGGAAACCCCATTCGCACTAACATATGGTATAGAGGCAATCATCCCTTTGGAAGTCGGCCTCCCTACCATGCGATACACCCTGGCCGACCTAAGTTAGAACGATACAACATTGCTCGCTGAACTTGATCTAGCTGAGGAACGAAGAAAGATGGCTATAGTGAAATTAGGTGGTTATGAGCAACAGCTAGCCAGGCACTACAACAAGAGGGTCAATCCAAGAGCATTCCAAGTTGGGGACTACGTCCTAAGGAAAGTTCATAGCAGCGTTGTATAACCATCGAATGACAAACTAGGGCCAAAATGGGAGGGACCATTCAAGGTGATGATAAATGACCTATAAGGAGCCTATCACTTAGAAACGCTGGAGGGCAGAACGATACCTAGAGCTTGGAATGAAGCCAATTTGAAGAAATTCTACTTCTAGTTTTTCTTTGATCTTTTTTAACCCAGTGTCGAAATTTTCAATTCGTTTATGATTAATAAAAATTTCTTTGGCAGTAGCATTATATAAAGTGTTGATATTTATCAATTACATTATAATTCATTCACCTTTTCCAAGTCATAGGCTCTCCTCTTAACATATAAAAGAAGGGTATTACCCTTCGTAGGTTTTCGTCATCAAACATGAATAACCTCCTTGCATTGCCCTTAATAATGTATAAAGCCCTATAGGGGACCCTTAGGCAGCACGACCAATCCAGGTTGGTCGCCAATAATGTTTGGCTCAAAAAACCTGCTCGGATAGAACATCCAACACCAGGTGTGTCCTCGCCATTGCCACATTTAGACCCAACGAAGTGTGACGATACAACCTAAAAGGTAAAGTGAGGCATAATGGTATCCTATAAGCATACTGGACTGGGGGGATACTCACTCAACAACCCAACTCTAGTCGGCTAGGAAGAGCCCAAGATAGTCGAACAAGACATCACTCAAGTAAAAAAATACACAACACATGTTTAGTCGGCGAATCGCCCAAAATACAACTATTTTATTACATCATTACACATATAAAGAGTTACATGTGCTGAGTAAAATAAATCCTAATGAGGATCAGGTCTCCAATCAAGATAGTCAGCCACTTGTGCTCTTTGGCCATCATCTGGGCGAGGATCCAACTCCTCCTCGACTTCATTTGAATCTGGTTCCAATAGCGGCCTTGGAATGGAATTTATGGGAACCCATTGATCATCCCTTCTGAATGGGTTCGGCATCAAAGTTGAGGAGGAGATCTCTTGACGATACCAGATGACAGAGTTCCTAGGGACCTACAACTCCCTAAGAGAACCCAACCATCCTCTAATGAAGGATAACTCTTCAACCTCCCTCAACTTTGTCGGAGCATCGGTCCAACCTGATCATAACAATCAGACCACACTTGCCGATGACCTTTCTTAAACAGGTGCCTCATCAAGGTAACATCTCTTTGAAGATCGGCAGCTATCACATACGCCCGACGAACATCACCTCAAAGCTTGGCAATCTCCCTAGCTAGACCACTGTCAACTGTACCAGCTCGCGGTCTGGTCGATGAAGAGGAACCATGTAAAACTCGAGGAGCAATGCTCGATGCATTCTCCCTAAGTTGCGAGACTTCTCTCCTCAGAGCATCGTTCTCTTATTGAAGTACCTCTCCAACTTAATTGACCTCGGAGGGATCCAGAAGCTTGGCCTGCATAGCATCCACTTCTTCTTGAACAGAAACGTCGATCTCCTCCATCTCCTCGAGCTTGTCCTTCAGCTTGGGAACGAGCTCTGACTGGTCCTTATAGGTTTGATTCCTCGACCTAAGAGACTTGCAGATCATTACAAAGGCTTTACGAACTCGATTGCTCGTGTCAGGTCCAAGAATTTTTCCTAACTGAGAGGTAGCAGGAATATAATCCTCAACATCGATGAGCTATGAACCATATAAGCATTAAAAAACAAATAAATTAGTATGCGAAAGGGAACTGAATTTCATTTCATTAAAAGAAGGTTCAAAGTACATCATCAAAAAGAAAGAATAATAAAAATACAAAAGGCTCCCTAAAGAAGACTAGCTGGTAACCTCAGTCTTCTCTGAGGCCACTGGTTGTTTCCCCTTGTCTGCAGCAGCTCCAGGTACGCCTCCCTTAGATGGAGCAGTCACCATCCCTTGGTTAAGAGGAGTACCAATAGAAGTGGTCTGGACAGCTGGAGCACCTTCATTGATAGCAGGAGCAGGTGTCTCATCCATAATAGGCTTAGGGCGAGGGTCGTGATCGTCAAAGAGGGGGGAGTCAATATCCACCTCGGCAGCAAGCAAGGCCTTGTCCTAACCCGTCTTGAAGTTGAGACGACTAATATAGCCAATCTGAACCTCACTATCCTCATACGCCGCGACCCATCCAGCGTTGTACGATCTCTCCTTGAGGGTGGCAACCTCAGATTCCACCTTATTCACCTTCCCATCAAGCACCTTGTTCTCCTCAACCACAACCAACTTTCTTGTGCAGACCAAGTCATAGGACTGCCTCAGCTCTTTGAGGTCCTTGGTCACCACCACTTTTATTATGTTTGCTAGGGCTAAGGTGAGGTCAGAAGACTTTTGAGCAGAACTAGAAGTCTTCAAGTTAGCCTCCAGCTCGACATTTTTCGTGTCCAACTCAGCGTTCTTCCTCGCCAGCTCGTCGCGGCTGTGGTAAAGGATGGTGAATTTAGACACAAACTGCAGAGAAAAGGAAAACATTAGCAGATAAAGTATTAAAAGGAACATTGTGAGAAAAGAAAAGTGAAAACAGGCTTACCAAGGCTAGCTCCTGACTCACCTTCAGGGCTAACTGGTTGGTCGCTATGTTTATCGACCTCTGGCGGTCAGCTGGAAGCACTACTATCTCAAGCACTTTCAAGGCTAACTGAAGGGTAAGAAAAATAGAAGATCCCTCAGCCAGAGCAGACACGGGACCAGAGACTGCCCCACCTTTTTCATCACCTCACCTCTTCTCTCCTCTTATCTTCTTCTCTCTCCTTCTTTTCCCTCTCTATCCTCTTTCTTTCTTCTACTTTCTTCTTCTCTTCTTCCTTATTTCTCTCTCTCTCTCTCTCTCTCTCTCTCTCTCTCTCTCTCACACACACACACACACCTACACACACACACACACACACACACACACACCAATTCCTCCTCCTTCTTCTTCCTCTCCTGCTCATGAGTAATAGTCTAGGAGCCAGTGGTAGTATCCCCGCTCCAAGGTTTTTGCTTCTTTAACCGGCGAGCAAGCAACATATTTTCTTCATCATCCTCTTGGATTAAAATTTTCCTAAAAGGAGCCATATCTTCCTCGCTGGATCTACTTGAATCCTCTGAATCCTCCGGAGCCTCTGGACCCTCCTCCGAGCTGGAAGATTCTTCGCTACTGGAGATTTCCTCACTATAATCACCTTAAACACCACCCATGTTATCTCCCTCGCTCTCTTCACCCGAGCTACTTTCCTCGTCTAATTGAATTGGGTCAGCAACAACCTCTTTTGTGATATCTAGCTGAGGAATGCTATCCATATGTCGTGCGATGAAACTGGACCCAATGTTCTTATACTCCAAAAGGAATGCTGCTGATCACGGATACTCACCGTCAGCCAAATAGTCCCTGATCTTCTAAGCCTTAACAAACTCAGTAACTCGAATCTCGTGAAGAGCCGGTTATGAGTTCTTTGTCTTCGCTGAGAAAAGAAAAGAGAAAAACATAAGATAGGTAGTACATTAACAGAGAATCAATGAGCAGAACAAGAGCTATGCCTACCTATATATTTCTCCTCGTAAAAAGGAATCACATGTCTCTTAGACCTCGCCCCTTCAGTATGGGGAGGGTACTGCCAGTTCCTGACAATAAACCCCTCTTGCCAATAGTCCTTGTGGGAATCAGGTAGATTGACTACCAATACCCTATCATGACTCCTAGCCTTCAGATAAAGGAGACCAGATCTTGTTCGAGAGAAAGAATAATAATAGAAAATTTCAACAAGCCCTAGATTGGTGCCATAGAGCTGATTAATTCAATGTACACCATTGATAATTTTCTAAACATTTGGTGAGCACTATGCAGGGACTATATAAACGTAACTAAAAAAAATACAAAAATAGACGATTTGGGGGAAAAGTAAGACCACCCTGAGATAATAGAAGAACATTTATCCAATGTCCATCCTTAATATCTCTAACATTACGAGGAACAGGGGAACATTAAATATCTACCCAGTTCGAAATATTGTAGAACTTCCTAAAGTCAGCTATTGACCTATTGCCTATTTTCACCATCAGACGAGAAAAACCCTAACAACGATAATGAAGAGATTCCAATAGAAAAAGAAAAGAGAGGGAGTACGAAGAACTAATGAAGTAAGAATCAGATTGAGACGAGACAAGGAAGAAGCTTGAAGATGAAAGACGGGACCTGGAAGTGAGAAAGCACAGTAACAAATAGGAGAAATCTAGAGAACGCAAAGAAGTTTGAAGCGACGTTAGGGAATGGCCTATCCAAACTGGTTTAAACCCTATCAATCATGACACACAGGAAACGAGGCAAATATGCTGCCTAAATCTACTCGAGAAAGACGCTTCAATCCCAAGGTGCTTCATAATCCAAAAAAATACCACTAAGGCTATTATATAAAATTATTGAGCCCAAATTGTGACCCAAAAATTTTAGGGGCAATTGTGGGTACCTCGATTAATTATTCTGGCCCAGAAGAGTAGCCCGATTAAGTTCGGCCCAAAATCTAAAGGCCTCGTTCATAACTAATTCAGTTTTGACCCATTCGACCCGTAAAAACTCTCAAGAGATATTCTAGGGATTATAGGTTAATGTGGAGGAGTCTAACACCCCCACTTCTTGAAAAATGGCATGCATATATCAAACCCTTATCCCGGGGCAAAGGGCACGTAATTGTAACACTCCCTAGAGTAAAGAGAAATATAATACAAAGAGAGCACCATCGTGGACATAGGCCATTCTGCCGAATCACGTATATCTTATGTTGTGTGTGATTGAAGTTATTTTATGTTCTTTATTTATTCTGGTGATCACATTTGCTTATTATTTTGTATTGAGATTTATTGTCACCACATATCATATCTAGTTACAATGTGGGCTTTGAATGACAGTAAGTAATGCCTAAGTTTTTGTCCTATAAATACAAGGGCTAAATAGTTCCTCTCGATGCTAGTGTATCTGGCCTATTTATAATGCCACTCAAGTAATAAAATGGTTTCTTTATATCTTCCATCTCTTAGGCCGATAATGCTCTAATAGATCATTGAGTAGACGTGGTATAGAGACGTAAAGGGATACCTACCTTCGAGGGGATCATCATTTGAGGAGATGTGAGGAGTGTTTTCAGCTTATCCATAGCATCCTGGTGCATCTATTCCCATGAGAACTTGGTGCCTTTTCTCAGTAGCTCCATCAATGGATGAGTCACCTTGGATAGCCCTGGCATAAACCTCCTTAAGTAGGAGCCTTTCCCTAAGAATCTCTTTAACTCCCTCGCTGATATTGGCCTTGGCATATCAAAAATGGACCGTTTCTTGTCCAAGTCCATCTGGACGCCTTGTCGGTTCACCACAAACCTGAGGATCCTACAACTTGTCACCCCGAACGCACATTTGAGATGGTTTATTTTTAACTTGAACTTTTTGCATCGGGTGAACACCTTTCTTAAATCATCTAAGTGAGAAGTCTTCTTTTGAACTTGATTACCAAGTCATCAACATAAAACTCCACGATCTTATGAAAAAGGTTGTGGAAGAGATCCATTATAGTCCTATGATAGGTGGCTCTTGCGTTGGTTAGACCAAAAGGCATAAATGTTTACATGAAGTTGCCTAAAGGCATTTAGAAAGCAGTCTTCTCAGCATCAGCTAGGACCATCATGATTTGGTTATAACCCACATAATCATCCATGAAGCTATACATCTCATGACCTACAGTTATGTCGATCGAGCAGTCTATGGAAGGCAACGAGAACTTATATTTTGATCACACTCGATTTAGGTCCCTGAAATTTATGCAGATCCAGATCTAGATCTTCTCTTTCTTTCCCATAGGCATAATGCTGGATAGCTAAATCGGGTGCTGAATGGGGACAATAAAGATAGCTGTAAGAAGCCTTTTAACTTCTTCTTTGTTTTTTAAATTTAACTCAACCTTGTACGTTCGGGTAGCCTGCTTTACTAGGATGGCCTATGGAAAAATATTTAACTTATGGCAGCTCACCTCCTTGTCAACCCCAGGCATCTCGGTATACTTCCATGCAAAGACATCTTTGAATTCTTAGAGCAGCTTGATCAAATCCTCTCGAGGGGACCTTTCCAGGTCCTTCGAGATAAATATAGGACTAGAGTCATCACCTTCCTTATCCAAGACTATCTTCTCTAACTCTTAAATTTGTGGCTTCGACCTGTCCTTCATGCACTCAGGTTCCTACTCTACCTCTTCTGGGAACTCTTGGATGCTCGAGTTATTAATCACCAATCATTACTTTTGGTTATCTACCAAGAAACATTCATAAATCGGGTCAGCTGCCCGCTCACACCTTCATAGTTTATAGATAATTCTGCCATTAGGTAAAACTACTCTTTTGTACTCTAGTGAACTTTCTTCCCTATGAATCCTCTTTCGATAATTTTCTTCTAAATTTCTCGCAGAATGCCTATTGAGAACGCTCTGGCTTTGGACTTGGTGTTCAATTGGATCAATGCGTGGTGTCATTCAATCACGCAGCTTCCTTGATAAGTTGGGGGGCTTTACCCCCTCCTGATCGCGCTCTTCTTTGTAGGTCACCACTTATCGAGCTGGTGCATGCACTCTTTCCCGAGTGTTTGGAATTCTTATTCCTCCGGTATACTTTGTTACCACTATGGCCTCCTCAGATAACTCGGTGTAAAAATATACTAAGTTCACTTCTTCTTTTGCGAAAGGCTTCTTAGATGCTCGAATCACCATCTATTTTCCCTTTATACAAGTGGGAGTACTACCTGTAGGCCTTTTCTCTCAGGGATTTTGAAAACTCCCTCAGTCTCAGCTTTTTGTCATTACAATTGGGTCCAAGGCTCTTAATGAACCTTTTCATGCATTCCTTAGGGTTTGTGCCCTTTCCTGTGTACTTTTAAACATGGGTGGAATATACCATACTGGGTAGGGTTCATTATTATATTACTTTGGGTATGGAGTGCAAAAGTCATCGTAAACCGAGGAACCATCTCCTTCAGCCTTGGACACTAATATAAACTTTAAAAGTTCCTTCTTCATTTCCTCCATACTGGGTGGTAGAGAACTAGTTGGCGGTGTTATCACCACTGTAGGTGTTGCCGACGCAGCCGATGCACTCTTCCCCAGGCCACTAGACGTTGTGTGTGCCATTGAAGCCATTCTATGGCCTTACATCGCTGGACCTGTTGTTACAGGTGGAATAATAGGAGGTGGAGCTGTGGGAGAGATATTACTGAAGGTAGGTGGAGCGGTGGGAGGAGCATTACTAAAGGCAGGTGTGGCACCCCCTACTGATAGAGGGAGATGATATTCCCATTGGTGGTGTCATGTAAGAGTTTGCTCCTCCAATGATTCCCAACATCACCTAGGCCGCTCGGGTTTTGATGAACTCCATGAACAAGTCTATTAGACCCATCATTTGCACTGAGCCTATTCCTACTTGAATGCCTTCCGTCTCCATCATAATAGTAGAAGTTGTGCTAGGCTCTGCTCATGTTACTATTAATCCTTCATGCAATAAAATGAGATATGCCTCTTCTTCATTCTGTATGGTGTTAAAATCAATGGTCCTGGAAGTATTATCCTTTTGCATCTTTTAAAAAGAGAATACCTCCCTAGCGGAGTTGCCAAATGTAAGATATGGATTCTTGGAATACAGTTAGTATCAAGAGAGACATAACCCCCTATCAAGATCGGTATTATTGCTAAAGATAGTACTTGATAATGAAAATAAATAGGGGAAAGAGAGACAATAACATTTAACACTCAACCTAGTATTAAATGAGATATTTACACCATAAATGGATTGTAAATACAATACGTAAGTGGGACCAACAAGTGACTTGGTCGGAGGGAGAAAGAGAAAGCACTCGTATCACAATAAAGGCAAGGTAGGAACCTCAAGCTCAATTGGTACTCAATAATGAGGATATTTATGGATACAGGGAGAATGTTTGGGACAATCAATGTTCTCACAAAAACTTTTATGTATGAAGGAAATCTAACAACAATTATAGATCAAGATTATCGTCCTTTTAAACTGTTTAGTTGGTCTATTTATAGGGACACAATGTTACTCAAGTAACCTAGTCGGAAGTCATTATGATTGATTAAAATTAAGTACAAAAGTACCGATGTTGCATTAAATGCGTGGGATATTATGTTCTGGCAGGAAACTACCCAACAAGTTAGAAGCATGGTGACATTGATGGAAATGTGATGTAGCAGCTCAAAGGCTTACCTTACAATGGCTATGAAATTGGATCTGGTTAACTAGGCTTGACATCCTAAGGATAAACTCACTTGAGTGCTATAACTTCGAGTCCCTAAATTCCAGACGTTATGATGTCATAAAGTAGTTGAACAATAACCCCACTAGACGTGTGGTCACATCAACAAAATGGATGGTGTATGGTTTTAAGGTTGCTCGGCAGGAAGGTAGCTCGGGCCTTAGGTTTGCTATTTTTTATCTAGGAATTATCCCTAGGAAAAAGATACAAGACTAGACTTCCTCGAGGAGGTTCTTCCGAATAAGTTAAAGTTATGGTAACTTGTATGGAAGTAGCTCGAGCAACCATTTTTTCTGAGTGAAGTTTTGACCAAGTGTGCCAAAAGGGTTGGTTATTGCATTCCTAACATTACCATAAACCCAATCCTCCAAAATATGTCCCTGCGAGGTTCCCAAGACGAGGTCATTTGATAGATCATGTTAGCTCTCCCATGACGTTCTAGGCATGTTCCCTCGAGAGTACTGAACAACCTCGCCCATATTAAAAAGTAAACTTATTTAATAAATAAAGTACAGGATCTAATATGTTCTACTTATTATTACAAAATATTTTCATTCGAATAACTTTGGTCTTCGAAAGGTGTCCACCGATGAGTGTCTATGGAGGGTCTTCATGGGAGGTGCTTCGATAGGTCTTTGCCTTCCTTTTTTAATTGCTAAGTATATGATCAACTCAGCTAATCGACCTTTGGTGAGGACTCCCCCTACACATAGAAAATATGCTTATCCCTAGTTCCCAACCTTTACATGGCCATGGCCATTTCAATAACTTAGGCAGATTTGGACATGAGCATATCATTGAGGGAAATACATCTGCCCAAAAAATCCTAAATAGGCTTGTGAAAGTAGATCTGAAAAGATGGAGATACCTTAAATAGCGTTTATATGAAACTATGGCCCTTGTTGATACAAAAAATTATCCATCTACTTGGACAATTCAGATACTGACACTTGTTGTACAGAGTTGATCCTAGTTATTAAGGATAAAATATCGACCAACACCACGAAACCGACTAACGTCAGGGATGCCGACCAACGATGGTAGGAAAACACCAACAATTGTATACATTAATGATTGTAGATATGTAAATGTCTATGATATAAAGACATTCCATCCTTTGATATTCCGGCTATTGTACACCCCCTGAGGGATATAAATACATTGTAAACCCTACATCCAAGGGACACACGAAAAGAGAGGCAATTGAACAATCTCAAGGCAATATACAAGAGTGGACTTAGGCTCTCCCCTTAAGCCGAACAACTTTAAAAATATCTTGTCTCTTATTTCTATTTATTTTGATCAATTAATTAGCCTCGTCTAGTTTTTTACATCAACATATTGGCTCCGTCTGTGGGAACGATATTTCTAATCGATCTCACTCAATCAAACATCGAAATGGCTAAAATTCCCGAATCAAGTCTCGGGAACGAAGGTATTCCGCTTGTTCCTTCTGATCCTCCATCTGCAAATGATTTAATTGGGATTCTGTCCAGTTTTGGAAGAGGTCAAGAGGCCATGAAAGATATTATTAGGCAACTTGCACAAACCTTTCAAGCCGGATCACCTGCTCTATCTGCTCAAGGAATTATTCCACCCCTCCACCAAGAGGTGGTCAGCGCAGTCACTCGAGATCAACAAGATATGTCTCCTACCATCCAAGGTCAAATTCATTACTTAGAACATCAGAATTTTATCATACGTAGTCTTATTCTCCATAGAGGTCAAGTGACTTAGAAAGATTAAGTCGTGCATCTCCCCTTAATCATTTGGGACGCAGGGGGAACATAAATGTTCTTAGGGAAAGATTTGGTAATACCAGATGACCATCTGATCAAAGGAAAAACACAACTCAATCTAGATCAAACGCCCAACAATTGTTACTCGGACCGAGCAATGCCTTTAGGAAGAAAGCTCAACAACTAATAAAGTTATAACACATAAATCTGGTACTCCCAGTGATACATGAAAAGGCTCCATACAAAGATTGGAATACATATTAGGAGAAATGACGAAGATAAGAAACCTATTAGAAAGAAGTTTTGTAAAAGGGTCTCCATTTGTGCAAATAATTGTGCATTTTCCTACTCGAGCAAAGTTCAAGGTTCCAGTAGTAACACCCAAATATGATGGAAAAACTGATCTAGTCCTCTATATAGAATAATACCAGGCAGCTGCTAATATTTATGTCATCCCCAATGAAATGAGGTGTAGAGAATTTTTCTGAACCATTACTAGATCTGCCCAAATATAGTACAATGGTCTTCCTCAGGGATAAATTTCTAGCTTCAACTTACTAGCCGAGCTATTATTTAGCAACTTTTACTTTAAAGAAAGGCATGTGAAAAGGGTGGCACACTTACTTAGTGTAAGATAGAAAGAAGGAGGGAGAACCAGAGATTACATCACTCGTTTTAATAACAAGAAACTAGAAGCAGTATATTATGAGGAGAAGAATGCAATAACTGCCCTCATGAGTGGATTGCTCCTCGAAAAACTGTATTACACTCTTTTTAAGTATCCCCCGAAGAGAATGGTAGAATTGATGGCTAAAGAGGCAAATATCATGAATTCCAAGGAAGCATTAGGAACCAAGCATAGCTCGGGAAAAAGAGTTGATGGAAAAAAATGATAAGAAAGATCATAAAGACCCCAGAGAACATAGGGAATCAAAACAGAAAGGAGTTTTGGAGCGACTCAAGAAGTACAACGACTATACTACGTTAACGATAGGAATTCACCATGTTTTGGAAGAAATCAAGAATAATAAATATGTGCATTGGACTAATAAGTTGAGAAGTTCCCCGACCAAGAGAGGCAAAACTAAGTACTATGAATTTCACATAGATCACGGTCACACGAAGAAACGCTGCATAGCTTCTTGAAAATGAGATTGAAACTCGCATTCGAAGAGGAAAACTGAATCAGTGCGTTGATCGGCAGAATAACGCGGGAGGTCAACATAGATCAAAATTACCTTGCAAACCTAGAGAGGAGAAGAAAAGAACTCATGAAGATGATGATGATGATGATGCCGATCTCCCTAAAAAACCTCGACAACTAGAACATGAGGTAGTCTGTATCGATTTTGGTTCTTTTGATTGACAAATGATTACAAGTGGAGATGCAGGAGGAGGATATCATATAGAATAGATAAATCTTACCTCCATGAGGCACAAGCTTGCTCGTACATACAGAGGATCAACCTTGCAGGGGAAGATCGACCAAGAAAGGTTAACAAAGACAATCAAGTAATTGGTTTCTCTAAAAATGACCTTTTAGGAGTACTGCATCCTCAGTACGGCCCATTAGTAATCAAAGTTAGAAAGGAAGAAATCATTGTATCTTGAGTATTAGTCGATAATGGGAGCTCAATGGATATCATGTTCTATCCTTGTTTTAGTAACTTTGATTTCAAACTCAGCCAATTATAACCCTATCATCGATCGATAATAGGCTTTAGAGGTCAGAAAGATTTTCCTCTGGGAACCATTAAAATGGAGGTGATGATAGGCACCTTTCCATCTAGCCGAACAGAGAAGATCCGTTTCTTTATAATGGATAAAGCGTCCATTCGGCTTACAATATAATCATGGAAAGAGTAGGGCTAATGAAGTTCGAAGCAGTAACATCCACCGTTCATCAGTGCCTAAAATTCCCTACTAATTTTAGGGTGGTAATTCTGAAAGGTGATCAAAAAGTAGCTCAGGAGTGTTACTATTCTTCTACCGAGCAAGAAGATTTATAAGAAATAAAAAATAAAAACACTACCTACCAAGTGGATACTCCTAAGCTTGATGAAGAATCCGAGGTTGAAACCTTAGATCTAAGAGAGGAAACAAAGATGGTAAAGGAACAGACTGTGGAAATAATTAAAAGCATTGTGTTAGATGATGATAAACCGAAGCACATCACTCAAATAGGGACAACATTGGATCCTGTTCTTAAATAGGAACTGGTGAGATTCCTTAAATAGAGAAAGCATGTGTTTGCTTAGAGTCATGAAGACATGCTTGGGATAGATCCCAATTTCCTTTATCATGAGCTCAACGTAAACAAAGAAGTTAAACAAGTTAAACAAAGTCGAAGAGTGTTCATCCCTGAGAATAACCAAGCCATATAGGAAGAAGTCAAAAAGCTTCAAAAAGAATCTTTTATTAATGAAATGAAATACCTAAACTGGTTGGCCCATGTAGTTAGGGTCAAAAAGAAAAACAACAAGTGGAGAATGTGTGTCGACTTCACAAATTTAAATAAAGCATGTATAAAGGATCATTTTCCTTTTCTCGAATACATCAACTCGTGGATGAAACATCATGACATGAGCTAATCAACTTTATGGGTGCTTATTCTGGTTATAACCAGATAAAAATGTAACCTGGGGACAAGGAAAACACTTTTTTAACCACTCCATGAGTAATATACTGTTATAATGTTATGCCTTTTGGTTTGAAAAATGCAGGTGCTACATATCAAAGGCTGGTCAGTAAGGTGTTCGAGGAGAAAATATGCAAGAATATGAAAGGATACGTAGATGATATGCTTACAAAGAGAAAAAAGGCATCCGATCACATTGCCGACCTCAGCAAGACTTTTAATCAACTTGAGAAGCACCAGATGATGCTGAATCTGACCAAATGTGTTTTTGGAGTACAAGAGGGAATGTTCCTAGGGTACATAGTAAATCAAAGGGGAATTGAATAAAATCCAGACAAGATCAAGGTATTAATTGAAATGAAATCTTTAACTTATAAGAAGGACGTGCAAAGACTGACTGGACGAGTAGCAGCCTTGAACAGATTCATGTCCCGAGCTACAGATAGATGCATGTCATTCTTTAAGGTGCTTAGAAAAAGCTTTGAATGGAATGAAGACTGCAAAAAAATTTTGTGGAGTTGAAAAAGTATTTAGGTTCACCTCCATTACTCTCCTGACCAATCATAGGTGAAAAGTTATACCTGTATTTAGCTATCTCTGAGTCAGCTGTGAGTTCCGCATTGATTCGAGAAGAGAATGGAGTTCAAAAACCCGTCTACTATACAAGTAAGGATTTTCGAAACCCTCATTTGGAGAAATTGGCATTGGCATTGATCAAAGAATCTATACGCATGAAACCCTATTTCTAAGCCCATACAATCATATTTTACATTGATATGCCTCTAAGGCAGGCTTTGCATAAACCAGAGAAATCTGGTAGACTATTGTACTGGGCTATTGAATTGGGGGAGTATGATATCATATATGAGCCAAGATCTTCTCTGACAGGCCAAGTAATGGTAGATTTCATAGCGGAGTCCACTTACTCTGAGGTCCCGAGCAATAAAGTGAGAAGGCAGAATAAGAATCAGGAGAAAATAATGTTACTAAGAAAGCTCCCGAAGAACTTTCTTCAAAAGAAGCGATTGCAGACCTAGCAGACTCCTCTTCCGGAACACAGGAGATGACTAGGAAGTATGAAGAAGCAAAGAGAAAAATATTCCACTATAGGAGTTTGACAGATCAAGCATTCAAAAACAACGTCCCCGTATGGAACTTATATATTAATGGGTCATCTTGTTCAATCGGCAGTGGAGCAGGTATAATACTTAACACTCCTGATGGTATTGATATTGAGTATGCCCTATGTTTTCAATTCCAAGCTCCAAACAATGAAGCAAAGTATGAAGCTCTTATTGTGGGCCTAAGTGTATCCCACTCATTGAGTACCGAGCAAGTTGTGGCACACAGTGACTCTCAGCTGGTAGTAAACCAAATACTAGGTTTATACGTAGCCAAAGGAGAATTGAAAATCAGGTATTTATCCAAGGCGATGGCAGTCATTGAAAAATTACCAGCTGTTCAGATGGACATAAGTCCAAGGTTGGAAAATACCCGAGATGATGCCCTTGCTCGGCTAACCTCTGCTACCAGAATTAAACTCCGACGAACTATCCCTATTGAGATTTTGGCCAATAAGATCATAGATAAAGATTTGATGATCAATTTCATTGCCATAGATATGGGGAAATCCTGGATGGACTCCATCAGAGCATATATTGAAGAAGGAACTCTACCAACAAATATGGTGGAAGTAAATAAGTTGAAATACAAAGCAACTCAGTATCGATTAGTTAAAGGTGTTTTGTACAGGAGAGGGCTAGCATTCAATTTGGAGTGTTGTGTGCATCCATCAGAGGTCCATGATCAAATTCAGGAAGTGCATAAAGGATCATGTGGAGCTCACATAGTCGGGAGAACACTTCTACAAAGAATCAACACTCAAGGGTAATACTGGCCAATAAAACGAGTAGACTGTTCAACTTTTGCTAAGAAGTGTGATAAATGTCAGCGATTTTCCTCAATTCGCAAATCTCCACAAGATGCTCTCATTCCAATAACTTAACCACGACCATTTGCCATATTGGGTATAGACTTGGTCGGTACACTGCCAACCACTCGAGGAAGATTTAAATACTTGGTGGTCGCCGTGGATTATTTTACAAAATGGATTGAGGCATAGCATCTAACAGACATGCATTATGAAAAGGTCTATCGATTCATATGAAAAAAGCATCATTTGTAGGTATGGGGTGCCCTATGCTTTCATTACCAACCACGAAACACAGTTTGATAATGATGAATTCGCAAATTACTGTGCTTAGTCCAATGTTTAAAAATTGCATTATGCTCTAGGACATCCTCAGAGTAATGGAAAAACTAAAGTTACGAACAAAACCTTGCTTAACGGGTTGAAAACAAGGCTTGATGATGTTAAGGGAAATTGTATAAACGAGCTACACTCTATCTTGTGAGCATACCAAGCAACACCGCGAATAGCAACTGGAGAATCCCCATGTATGTTGGCATTTGGGAATGAAGCTTGTATTCCTATCGATCTAGGATTACCATCCCATAGAGTTTTAAATTTTAACTCTCCTGTAAGTAACCTAATGAGAAGGTTGGATCTAGACATGCTCGAAGAAGTAAGAGAAGATGCTGCCCTGCGCAATGCGACTTATCAGAAAAGAATAGTCCATTTTTACAATAAAAGGATGAAACTGACCAACCTGAATGAAGGAGATTATGTGTTGAAGAAAGTGCTGTGGAAAAATAACAAGCTTGAGGCCAATTGGCATGGGCCCTACCGTATTTCAGCAGTGATCCGACCTGAAACCTATTGAATTGAACCTCAAAAGGCGAAGAATTAAAAAACCCATGGCATGCAGAGCATCTCAGAAAGTATTATCAATGATGTTGTAATCAGTTTGAAATCAACTTGCAGTATTAATAAAATCTTCGGTTCTTTCCCATTTTGTAGTCAATTTTTTTGAGAGTACTAGTGTTATGCACTACTCTAGCTACTTGATAAAAAGTTATAAATTATTGCTCGGTTCAGAAAATTGTTGCTCGGCTCACTAAATATTATCGTGAATGTTGCTCGACAGAAGCAATAAGTTGCTCAAAGAAGCCACAAACTTGATCGTTAATACACGAAGTCCAAGTCAATAGGATATTAAATCCTCAAGAAACTTGGTCCACAAATATAAAGATTAAACAAGATATTTATCCTAGTGGGAAAAGTATAGGAAGAACATTGCAAAGTTTCTCAAGAGGAATGTAAGCACATATTCCATAAATGCCTAGTCACACCACTGGTATTTAATGCAAAAATCTAATACTTGGGTGCATTAGTAAAACCTTCCAATACTTGGGTGCATTAGTAAAACCTTTGGAGACACATGGGTAACTAGCTCTAAATTTGTATTTTAATCTAAGTATGCTAGTAGAACCTATGTATTCATCTAACTAGCTCTAAATTTATATTTTTATATGAGTATGCTAGTATAACATTTGCACTCATTGATCATTGATACTCAACTTAATCAAAGTGTATCAATAGAATTAATGATAAAGAAAGGATTAACATTCAATATAAGATAAGTTAATCAAATTTCCATTTCATTCAATCAAAGTAATTACATGATTGTGTTAACAAAACAAAGTACAAAGCTTTATTATGTAGGACGTTTCCATTCAGCTTTTGAAAAAGGATTCACTCCAGCAGGAGGATCATCTAAAGTATAAGGAGAGTTGATGAAGTTAAAATCCTGAAGCATTATGATATTGCTGCTACTAGTATGATCAAGAAGGTGAGGAGGTTGGATGATTTCTAATTCATTATGAATCTTGTAATCTGCCAAGTATTTTGAAATCAATCATTGAGGAATATGATGGTTTGGAATCCAATTGACATCTAATTTAAAAGGAGTATTTTCAAGCTCAAGCAATCCTGGATCATACCAGTCCCATAATGAGCTGTTTTGATCCACTTTCATCACTGTCAAAGCATTTGTCCAACCCCATTTTTAGCTTGTTGAAGATTATCATCAAGATGACCGAGAGCTTCATTATACTCGTCCATCCACACTTCCTTTAGTTGTTTATGGAATTGAAAGGTTAGTTTATCAACCTGGGAATGTAGTTTCTTTAACACTCCATCCTAAGCTTGTAATTGAGAAGATTTAGTGGATAGTTGTTCAGACAAGGCCTGTAGCTTTCGGGATATCTCAGCAATAGCTTGATCTTTAGATTTTAATTGTGCAACTTGATTGGAAAGGGTCTGCTAGGTCCTGACTTCTTTTGTAGTACCTCGGGAAAGTTTGACTCTAGCTTGAGAAGATGAAGAAGCAAGTTTCAATTTCTTCAGAGCCTCGAACTCCTCACTCAAACTTGCGTTTGTAGTCTCCAAGAAAAAATGACCCTTATCTGTAGTAGCAACAAAAACAGTGGATGACTTCAGGGGACCAAGTTCATATCTTAAATTGTTATTCTCTTCCTCTAGAAGCTTGGCAATGTCCCTTACTTCATGCATTTCGCGTTTAAGGAATTCTTGTCTTAAAAAATGAGAAGCAAATTTATCCAACTTTTTCTCATAGCCCTAACCTTCACTAAGGGACTAGAATTTCTTCTCATAATCCTCATGCAAACATGCCTTAGATTCATTATGATCTTCTTGCATCTCATACATGAATATATGCTTCTTTGACTTGCCCGATCAAGAAGACACTTTAAATGAATATATGCTTCTTTGACTTGCTCGGATACCCCTTCCCCGAGCAACGTCAGCAGGTCGGCATCAGTCATAGATAAGTGACCAACTTTAAAAAAATCATTACATCTCTAAAGTAGATCAGAGTCACTAGATGATAAATATTCTAATTTATACATAAACTATTAAGAAGAAAAAAAATCATCAATCAACAAGGTGCAGATTATTGAAAACACAAGCAGAGGAGCAAAAAATATTTCTCTTTTCATTAATAAAAAGGGGAAGTACAGATACATCTTCGAAAAATAAAAATTACAACTATTGAAATGGAAAACAAAAGCTGCTTGGTTTTACACCTTCTTCTTATCTGCCTCAGGATTAGCCGAAAAAGAAGCGGGAGCTGAAGGAAGAGGAGGATTAACTTTGGAAGGCACAGTAGAATCAACATTTTGGTGTTGATCGATAGACTCCACCATTATTAAAGATCAACTGGAACCCCCATCATCAACTTCCTCATCTAGGTTTGGAGGAGTCCCAGGATCATATCGCGAGAATAGCTCAGAATCCTTTGGAGTGCAGACCTCCACCAGAGCAGCAAACTAGACATGCTTAAAGTATTTCTTCTTCAGAAACTCAATTTGTGAAGAAGCTACCCCAAAGGTCTTATCCTAACCTCTATTGAATCCAACCTATCTAGCCTTAACCCTCTTCACCTTCTCAGCACTCGGGTCCTTTTGTAGCAGGGCAGACTTGACTTTCTCAACATCTAAGTGCTTCTGTAACTTGTCACCAAGACATCGAGGAGCCTCAGTAGATTTTTCAACAACTTTCATCTTCTCCTCCCATTTCTTTTTTTCATTAGCCAATGCTTGTTTGGAATCACGCAAAGACTTTTTCAACTCATTAAAAGCTTCTTCAATTTCACAAGAGGAAGAAGCTCTCAAAGCCTCATCTTTCTCCAATATATTATTAAAGTCAATGAGGAACTGCACAAGAACAACAAGGAAAGTCAATATTGTGAATAACAAATCAAGAGATAAAAAATTAAAGAAGTCAAAAAGAATATACCAGAGCAAGGCATTAAGCAGCCCTGTCAGAACTCTTGGAATAAGGTAATGCAGTAGCAACACTCCCGTGGTCTCGTAGAGTCCCAGACTTTATTAGTTGTCTTTCTAATCCAGGGCTAAGGGCCATTGGAGAGGCATAAGAAAATACGTCGACCAACTCACGTTGGTTAGGAAGAGAAGAATAATCTTCTGCTAACTTAGAAGGCAACCCTCTCTTTGTTCTCTTTAGAGGGCTCTCTTCAATTTTCTTGGCTGGGGGCTTCATCCCAGTCTCATCGTTATTTTTCAACCCTTCATTAGATCGTTTGGAAGGGGGATTGGCAGCCATGTCTCGCAAAATGTTAGGAATTTTCCTCTTCCCCATGGATATGGCAAGGGGAAAATTTGAATCTAAGGAAGAAGGGAAAAAGTTTTGCAAGATCACCACTGCCAGATGCAGTGGCTGAGGAAGTAGAAGGAGGTTCTTGCTCAAGGTCAATTACAGGGGAAGGAGTAGGATGAGCAATAAAGGAAGAAATTGTATTCTTGTACTATAGTAAATAAGATATAGACTCGATGTGGTCCTCGTCAATCCTTTGATGAAGTCCCTAAATAAACTTCAACTCCCTCAGATTCACTTCACTTTCCCTGGGACACTTTCTCTTCTGATCAACTGCGATAAAAAATTTACAGAGCAATAATTAGTGTTATATTTAAATAGATATATATAGGGCAAAATAGTTAAATGAGGAATAACCTATCCTATTGCCAAAAGGAGGGCATCTAGGCCCGTGGTACTCAACATTTCTAGTCAAAGGGGCGTATTGCCAATTTTTTACAACAACTTCATGCTCGAAATAATTTCTATTAGAGTCTGGAAGATTAAATACTAGCGCTTTTTTTACAACCCTAGTCTTTTAATAAATAGTGGTGTCACTAGTCACCCACTTAAAACAAAACATTATTTCTGGAATCCCCAGATGGGTTCCATGAATTTGATTCAACCTATATACTCCATTTACAACCCTCAAAGTATTTGGGGCTACCCAGCTGGGACAACATCAAAGTATTGAAAAAATTCAAGGCCCAGAGGGTTGGGAGGAAAGGTAAACCCACACTCAGCTATAAAAGTATAAGGAAACCAGCGACCCTCACCAAGTGAGAAAAAATCAGCAGGTAAAATAGCGTGTTCCAAAACAACCTAAGATGGAATCTTAAATTCATTTCTAAATTCACCAAGAGAATCAACAGAGTAAAGCACGATGGAGAATAGAAGAGAAAAGAAATAATTCTTACAGGAGTTAAGGATTCAGTAAGAACTGAAGAACAAAAAATGATCGCTCAAGAGGGAAAAAGAAAGCTTAAAGACACTGCAGCCAAAAACACTCAGAAGATTTGAGGTAGTAAAAGTTCGTGGCATTTACCACTCTTTATAGGTTACCTAAAAAACTAGAGAAGTAATGATTAAAAGGTAGCGTCGATTGAATTAGTGGCGGCTAAAAGACAGAAAAGGAGGATTTTCCCAAAATTGATTCGTTTAAGTTGTGGATAATTTCAAAAATGCCATGCGCATTATAATTCTATAAGCAAATCATAAATATTTTATAAGTATGGGAAGTCGACAATTGACCAGGCCTAAAATTGTTTCCCAATAAACTTTAAGAGTCAAATGCTCCATACTCTTGTAAAAAACTTCAAGCATGAAACATTGGGGGCTTCTGTTGATACCAAAAATTGTCCATCTACGTGGACCATTCAGATACTGACACTTCGTGTATAGAGGGAAATTAATCCAAGTCATTAAGCATAAAATACCGACCAACACCAGGAATACCAACCAACATCACGGATGCTGACCAACAATGACATGTAAACACCAACAGTTGTATACATTAATGATGGTACATATGTAAATGTCTACGATATAAAGACATTCCATCCTTTGATATTACAGCTATTATACACCCCCTGAGGGCTATAAATATATCGTAAACCCTATATCCAAGGGACACACGAAAAGAGAGGCAATTGAATAATCCCAAGGCAATATTCAACAGTGGACATAGGCTCTTCCCTTTAGCCGAACCCACTTTAAAAATCTATTGTCTTTAATTTCTATTTATCTGTAATAAATTAATTAGCCTAGTTTAGTTTTTTCCATTAAAAGGCCTAGATG
Source organism: Sambucus nigra (assembly GCA_949130495.1). Lineage (NCBI taxonomy): Eukaryota > Viridiplantae > Streptophyta > Magnoliopsida > Dipsacales > Adoxaceae > Sambucus > Sambucus nigra. The sequence continues at coordinate 585,204,783 of OX422215.1, read as the reverse complement.
CCAAAATCTCACCCATAGGATATAGATCTAGAGATAACCATGGATGAAATAAGTCATAATCGACCCAGTTTATGAGAAACTCGGTAGAACACTTCATTTCCCACAGATGACGCCAAACTTTTATTACATAAAAAATGATCTACTTAAGTAAATCATGCCCTTAAAGATATACAAAACAATCAAAGGTATAAAATAAATTAAAAGAGAGATAAACATGAGATTTAGAGTGGTTCGGACATAAAAATAAGCCCATGTCCACTGTGGTGTCTTATTTTCATTAGATCATGCATTTAGTACAAGACTAGGGGCTTGTTAGGCATACAAGAATAGAGAGATATCCTAGATACATAAACATACTTATGTTATGTTATGGATCCTATGGCCTTATATTATAAACTGGTAGGAAGCTGTAGTTGTTGTTGTCTCAGGTTTTCAGAGTAGGTGATCGGAGTAGGAACTCTGGTGTATAGAGAATCTGTAAAGAGTTGGGAAGAGCTTGACTACTAAGATGGTGCTTGTCGAATGAGGGGGTATGGACATATATTTACAGTAGTTGGTTAAGGACATTGCATTCACTCTGCACATGACTTGTGGATAAAGATGAATTGAGGGAATCTTTCTAGAAGGAGGAGAATTGGTGGACCATTGATGATGTGTAAGAGTCCGCGACCTGTCCTTCAAGAGTTATGCTGAGGTTGTGGGGCTGTGTCTTGTGAGGCATCTGGCCGTGACCTTTTGTGGTAGTCTATACATAGATTCCATGGCCTTTGATATGCCAGGCCGTGGTATTTTATGCTTAAAGGGCAATTGGGATATAGTTCGCTCCTTTTTTACAGGCCGAGGTCTTTCGTTAGTCCTTGAGGATATCTTCATATGCTTACATTGGCTTTAATGCCATGTGTCTCTTAGTTGTTTGGTGATATATTTTTGGTATAACACTTAGCATTGTGACAAACAAATGAGGACGTTTGAGAAAGCCTATAAAAATTATTGAGCATCATCACACCATGCAGTAACATTTTCCATTTATTATCAAATAATTAATAACACTATTTAGATAAATTTACCTCTTGGTTTTCGTCACATAATTGGCTTGTGATGATTAAATTATCCTTGAGCCCTTCCTTATAGAAAACATTTTCTCACTCAAGAAACCCAGAAATATATATAGTTCCCTTAATAAATATCCTAGAATGACTCCCTTCACCAAATTTGACCTTTCCATCCTTGTTATAAACGATAGCCCCCCCCCCCACTCATGTGTATCAAATTACTACTGTCAAAACACCACTGGGATTTACATTGCACCTTCAAGATAATGTGAACAGTTAAATTCTTCTCCCTTATTTTTTTCTCACCTCGGGGATACTCTTGTTTATAATATACATTATCATTCTAAACCTCACCTTCCAATAGAATGAACGAGAATCCAAAACCATGCTTAACAATGATGAATATTGCGATAAAATTAGGACTCACTACTAATAGAGTCCGAGTCCGTTTCACGAAGGTTGGAATTTAAAACCTTTTTCTCTCTGCCTCCCTTTCTTAGTTGGATGGGATACTCATCAACTTTATATCCTAACAATTAACATTCAAAGAACTTTCTCGTGGCGTCATTTATAAACCAAAGATCTACGATTATATAAAATAGTATAATTTTCAATTGTATTGTATTTAATATTCCCAAATCCTTTATTGTTAGGTCAAAACTCTTACGGGTCAGACTTGAGATTTTTTTATATTTTTTGTTAAAAGGGAGATCTCAAATTCATCCTCATTGGCATCATCTTATGAGATAAATGAAGAGATTTTATGCGCCTTTAATGTAATGTCCTTCTCTTCTTTGGCGATTGACAATTCCCCAACTCAAATACTTATGTAAACCCTATGATCTCCTCGCCTTCATGTTATTTCTGGAACAAACTATGTTTATAATTGAGACGTGAGGAAGGAACCTAGCTATTTATAAACTGAAAATATTCATAACTATCATTGAATCCAAAATCTTTTCACCCAAATTAAAGTGATAATTAACAATATAGGATAGTTTTTCAATCATTATCAATAATCTTCAACATCTAAAACCAAGTGGCAAGATGTTGGAGCTTCGATACCCATAGAGTATCGGTACCCTCATAGGTTACTATAAGAATTTCCCACACCTATTTCAATATAATACACTTTGAGACCCGGGGAAACTCGTCAACTGTTACTCCGTAAAAAATAACATTTAACCCCTTGAATTATAGTTTGACAATATATGTTCATCCTTAGTCTATCTCTCCTCATGTTTAGGGACATCAAAACCTCTTTCTTTATCACCAGATGTTTCCATCCCTTAACTATCACTAACCATAATTTCTCATCTTAGGACTTAGGAAAAGTCATATGCTTTTTCCAATATGTGTAGTTTCTACCATCAAACATAGGTAGATGAATGAAAAACTAACATTGTACCGGTACACCCCCCGGATTCATAGTATATACCAACTCTCATACCAGTTTGAATAAGTATGTGCATAGATCTAAGTCAATTAATTAAAGTTGAACTAATTACGCATTTTTATCGAAAATTCATGTTTTTAATCGAATCAATTTTTAATTTTACTAAATAAATTTAATTATTTGAATGAAAAGTTGGAGATGAAATTAATAAATGTGGAAAATAAAATCAATCACACAAGAATACCTGATTTAGAGTGGAAACCCTCATTAAAAAAATTCACATCCATACCCAATCCACATAAGTCAACTATTACTGAATAATTACATGCCTTAAAAAAGAGATAGACAAGACTTACATAATATATAACGACTACCTTCACGAAGTCTCAACTTTTGCGCTTAACTCCAAAGACTCTATTCGTACTAGCAATGTAACAAACCATCTCAAATTTACCTTTAGTCCTTTAATTTAGGAAAATTCCAAGCATAACCTTAATTTTTTCCTAAATTACCAAAGGACGTATATTTTATAGGATTTTCATAAACAAATCCATTAAGTTTGTGTAATTACACAACATCCCCTAAACATTGATAAAACAAACTATAAACCTTGAAACTTACATAAAAACTACCCACGGACCCAAACTTAAAGAAAAATTTGTTTATTCTTTACCCCTGATGGCATGGCACTTACTGGATAGCCAACATAGGTGGTACCATGTGGATAACCTATAGTACCTTTTTTATCATCCAATAGCACCATGCTAGAAACTTGTGTAATGTAGCCCAAATTTCACTTCTAATTCAACTAATAAACTCTCCTGGATGAACCCTATAAATACCCCTTCTTACCCCAGTCGAAATCCATCCCAGCTGAGTGCAATTTCTAAGTAAAGTTTTGAGTGTTTTTACATTTAAGTGAATTCATGTATGAATGCTTTTTTCTGGAATGTGTTTATGTTTTCGCATACCTTTAGAATAGAAATATGTTTTTACAGGTGAAAGTTGACGTGTATATGCAATGAATGAGCTCAAAAACTAGAAAACATCATTAAAGCTTAAGCTTCAATTATAGATCCCAATTCCTTGACTTTGAACGAGTTTCAAAGTGGGGTAAGTTAATCTTAGGTTCTCAGGATTCTAGATGTGTGTTTAATTGAACTAATAATGACTCTTGATACCTCATATCATGAATTAAACTTTCTGGTGTTGAAATTTTCAAAAATCAAATTCTCAGTTTCTGCTCAACCAAATTCCTTCCAACCAAGTTTAATCTTCCCCATTTTTGATGCAGAATAATACCTTTATAATATCGGAATGAGAATCATTACTTTCAAACAATTCTATTTGGTTAAAATTTCACTATTTTTACAGAAATTCAAAAGCTCGTTTTAGCCCACCAAAATTATTAAAACCAATATAATTAGACTCCTCTTCAAAAATTAGACAACTTTCATTCAAAAATCAACTTGAAAGGATTTCTAAAACGTTTCAAAATAAAGGTCAAAGTTGTAAAACTATAAAGTCAAAATTTTGAGAGGTTGAAAATGATTAAACTTTGAGTTGGAGCATGTGACTGAGCATGTGAGGGCGTGTCTCCAATTAAATTTTTTTCTTCAATTTTTTATTTTTAATTCTGAACAAATTGGTATATTACATCACCCTATTTGGATTCCATGAAAGTGTTTTTATCGAGAAAGTTTAAAGGTTAAGATTTAACTTTTATATTTACATTTAACCCTTGCCTACTTTTTCAAGTATTTCAAAAATTGCCAAACTTTTTTTTTATAATTACTCGAGTATACTTTGATTTACTTTGTCTTCTAGCACTAATATTAAATCCTAATGGATAAGGAGAAATCATTTATTTAAAATGGTTTTGAAAATTTTACTTTAAACCGTTTTAATTATCTTTACACTGAAATCCCTTTTAAATTTCAATCTTGGTAGATTACATAAACATTACTTTAGACATATATAGCCTACTTACACTTGTTATGGTTTCAGACTATACAGTCTAATAAAAAATTAGCCGCACACCCAATCGAAATTCATAATACTCAAAGTAAGTGATTTAAATTTCAATATTAGAAAATTTTGAGCTTATGCCTATTAATTACGGATTTCTATATCACTCTATGATAGTTTTGAACTCCAAAGTCAAATACGAACTCCTTTGAGTTGTTCAAATTTATTTCATAATATTGATTCCTTAGATATTCTCGATTATTCCCGAAATTGATAAACTGTTATACCAAACTGCTAAACCACTTCACCTTTTATTATGGAAGAACCTTGTAACTTATTGTTAATTGCATATAATCCTACAATTTATTATCCTTATCAGTATAAACCCCAAGTAGCATACCTTGCGATTCAGGGATTACACCCCACTATACCCATGATAAATATAATTGGCCAATAGGGCTCAGATGTTGAGTGCCTGGTTTTGTGTATAGCTACATATGTATGAGTGTCACTCTATCTAAGTGTGCCAAGCTGTATTTGACTATTTCCCTATTATTAGGGTTGCCTATTCAAGTGTATTTTATGCCTTGAGCGATACTATAACGGTATGTCCACGCTATTGAAGCCCTATAACTGATAATTTATGGGTTATAATTTGAACCAATATCACAATAACTTGATACTCAGTTATCCGCTTATCTTCACGATATTATTCATTTACATATCAATAAGCTTCAGTATACCCTTGAGAGTGTTATGATATTTCAGTTTGTTTCAACAGGTATAAATTCAAGAATCTTCTTCCATTAATTTCTAACCCCTTATCATCTTTTATATTTTGTATAGAAATAAAAATTATCTACTTGACATGTCTGCTTAATTGTTTTCATTATAGATGGATGAAGAACCTAAAGAAGATCAGTTATCGCCCGCTTCTTTAAACTTTTATTCTCTTCTACCTCCGAAATCATTTGCAATTACGTATGTATATATAGTGACAGACAAGGATGGTAGTCCCCTTTGGAATATTAACACCGCAACCTATCAAATCTTATGATCTCGAGTGTTTCTTCGATGTTTTAAATTTATGTATTGCATGAATAATTAATATTGTATTTTCATTTATTGTCAGACTCCGATATGTAATAAGATGCTAAGCATCTCCCTAATAAAAGTCTTTAGAATTACGCTACCCTAAAATTATTGTTGCATTTCATTTTATTCTTATTTATCATTAAAAGCATAAATATTCATGGATGCGACAACATGGTATCTGAGCCTAACCGGGTTTTATGACTATACGGGACAACTATGAGAATCTTTGCCTATGTCTTAAATGATTATTATCTTAAAATATTTTCCTTATTATATTTTATTACTCATACTATTTTGCAGTAATGAACATTTGGGAAGACATTTATCTCGACGTTCGTGATTCGATGCACGCATGCTTTGAGCGAGCTATCAAAGAAGTGGGATATGAAAAATTGTTCCAACACATACAAAGCATCGACCGTGACTGGGAAATTGCTACTCCAGAGATAAAACACAGTTTATTCATTGGTCGCCTAATGGGAGAAGCTCAGGCCACTGGACAAGCAAAAAGGATTTTTGATGATCCAAAATTTTTACAACAAATGATCCATCTCACATGGGACGTGTTACCTCCCAACAAAGTTAACATGACTCCTCCCGATTCCCCAATAGACAATGGAACTCTTTTTACCATTACTACAGTATTTTCCCCTACTAATACCACCACTTCACCAGACTCCTCAGATCATGACTCTGATCCTTCTGAAGATGACGATGGAATCAGATATGAGCAAGTAGTTCCTTGAATATATTAAAGTAATCACCAGAGTGTGGATGTAATTAGGTTCAAGTGTGGAAGTTGATGACCTTCTCTACTGTAGTATAACATAATAGTTCTTTGGATTTTTTATGTTGTAAAATAGGACTGACAACTATGTACTTTTCTCTTTTGCTTGTTTCCTACCTTAACCATGTACTGAAAAATCTAGTATGGTATAAAATGGCAAGTTATTTCTATATCTTTACTTGTAATTTATGTCTTATAATATTGTCCATATAGGATGATAATTACTCGAGCAACTACCAGTGGAACTTAGGAAGAACAATTTTTTCCACAAATGTCAAATCCAACTACTATAAATAAAGTAATCTTACATTGTCTGCAAGAGTAATTTACCCTAACCTAGCAACAACAAACTATACCTCTACCTTATGTGAATGATGAAATTCTCGATAAAACTCGAAGGATGAATGTGTAATACCCCGTATTTTTATGCTATATTTAATTTGGGGATTTATTAAATTTAATGTAATGGTTTATTTAATAAAAATCATGTTATAATTAATTACGTTATAATTATTTAATGGGGATTTATTAAATTTGGGGAAATTAATTATGTTAAAATTATTAACGTGACGAGAGTTAGTAATTATGGGAAACTTGTTGAATATTACTGATGAGCATAGTAATATATTATATTGGTCATATTGAAAGTCATAAGTGAATTAAATGACTATTTCGGAAATTTAAGTCGGGACGTGCCCGTGTCACGTCGGGACTAATTTTGTTAAATAAAAACTGTATATTTTATAAGTTGTCCGTATGGTCGTTTTGAGTGCGCCAACGCGTCCGGAAGGGTCGAGATAGTCAGAAAAGTATACCCGGGGGGTTAGTTTGGGCCTCGGGGCGTTTTTAGGCCTAATTAGTGACCCGGGAGGGCATTTTGGTCATTTTACAAAATAGGGTAATTAAACCCACGGATTTTAGTAGCCTTTATCAGCTGGTTAGGTTATCCATTTAGGGTTAGAACATTCAGAATCCTAGAACGGCCATTGGAGAGGAGAGGAGAGACCTTTCAAGGAGATTCAAGGCCGAAACACCACCGTTTGCACCGCCGTCACCACCAACGCGTAGATCGCGAGGAGGAGAACGCAACCACACCATAATCAATAGGAAATCAGACTTCTGAAAATCCCAGGCAAGTGTTTAACTTGCGTATTTCGTTAGTGCAATGTTCATATTAGTTTAGGATTAATTAGGAATGTAATCCATGTAAGAAAACCCCAAATTTTTATAGGAAATTGCATGTAGAGAAGATTAAAACCTTATGCTGGAAACTTTTAATGATATAGATGTATTACCCATGAACTTTTGATGTTTTATTAGGAAGAAATTCTGGAGAAAAATTGTATTGAATCATAGTTATGAAAACTTTAGGGTTCTTGATGATTAGATGAGATTTTGGGTTGTTTAACCATGTTTAATGATGAATACACGCATGCTGAACGTTAACAACATCTGGAATTATGTTATTATGTTAGTAGTAGAATTTGTTGGTCGATTAGTGTTGAAAAATATGGAATTTGATGAAGAATAGTGGTAGAACCCGTAACTGCAATTCTGCAGTATTTTACCCAGACCTGCTTGATCGATCGATCGAACATAGAGCATCGATTGATCGAAGGTTCGATCGATCGATCCCCAAGCTTCGATCGATCGACCCCTCCTGGCAGACTCTTATTTTCCTTGTTTAATTAGTTAAATTAATTTTATCGTGAAATAACTCTTGGGCATTCGTGATAAATTGATTTGGGAGACATTGAGGACCAGTAGGGTATATGAATAAATGTTGGAACCTTTAAGATTCATCGAAAATGGTATTTTTGGGATATTTACTTTAGGTTGGTAAATTTATGAATTTAAAGGGGGAGGTGCGTAAGAGAGTTACGTTGGAATCTAATAAAGTCACTTACTGAATTTCAGAAATTGGGAAGATATAATCCATGAGTGTTAGGTAATAAGTGAGAAAACCCTTCGAGATAAGGTTAGGAATGAAACCTTATGCGTAATTCTTTAAATGTGAAATTAAGAATAAACGGTATAATTACGGGTGAGGAGAAGAACCTATATTGATATGAAATTGGTATATCTATATGATTGTGTGTACATATATTATATACATGTGAAAATCATTCCCACGCTACTTACTATCCCTGAGGTTTCCGCGCTGGGACAAGTCTTATCTCGATGGGACCTTTATGGGGGATATTGACTTGTACCCTAGAAGATAGATGTCCTTGGTACAGGCTATCGATGTGATAGTTCAGACGGTCCTAAGAGACGCCGGTATGTGCCACCCTCTTAGAGACTTGGAATCTATGTTTCGCCTCAATATTGTTTGTGTATTTATGTTAATACAATTCGAGAGTGATTCCGAATGTATTCCCCTTAAAATGAGTGATATGGGGCTTTGGATAGTGGAAGTATGCACGCACCGTAGTTTTATTCGGGGTGCTGTTATATATATATATTATACGAGTAGTTAATATATATATGATATTATGATATTTAAAACTGTCTACTGAGATTTGATAAGTAGAACCTAGTTATTTACTCATATTATTAAATACTTGTTTTGAAAAATTATAATATGTCACTGTAAAACTTTATGGATTTTATAAAGTTAAAATGGAGGACTTTGATTACTGTTTGGAACATTCTTTTAAAATGAAATCGTGAATTGTAAATCTTGCGAGTAATCTTAGATAGATTAAATCTTTTAGAAAGTCAAGGGCGATATATTGATAAGAACAAACCAATGGGAAGGTTAGTGCGATAGGTGTGCACATTAGAAGAGAGGTGAGTATTTCTCAAGAGAGCGACGCACTAATATGTTATTGCATTGGCCTGTATCAAATTAAATACTTACTAAATGTATTCTAAAATCAAACACACTTTTGGGCTCTGACCCGTTTCTTCTTCTTCTCTCTCTCTCTCTTGTATATATATATGTATATTTTCAGGTGCCCAGCCACAGGGGCGTCTTGCTTAGGATCCCTTGAGAAGAACGAGCTGCAGCTTAGGTGGGAGTTGTAGGTCACTTGAGTAGACGGCTTCTGTTATTGACTCCACTCCTATTACTCTCATTTATTGGGCACGTGTCGCCCCTTTTCATCATTTCATTTGTTGTTGGGACATTTATATTTCAGTCATTTCCAGTATTGTTCTTTGGGATTTATTCAGTATGGACTTGTGATTTTATTTTTAATATGTTGACATTCGATTGACGAATGTATTGTATTATTTGGCTTATCGTGGTGTGATTCTTAATCGTAGATATGTTGTTTTAATTAAATAAATCTTTTTCTTCAATTAAAATTTTGGAAAGTTTGTATGAAAAATGTTTTTGACACTTAGCTTAATTATTTAGGGTGTTAAATTGGAAAAAATTATTTTTATCGACAGTGATGCTGAGAATGAACCAACTGTTAACCTTGATTTAATTTAATAAAGGAGTGATCGCCCGGTATTTAATTAGGCGGGGTGTCACAGAATGCTCTTAAGGAATTTCTAAGACAAAAACCACCAGCATTTTTTCGAAAGCTCGATGTAGTTTAAGAAGAGAAATGGATTCGCCAAACACTTAAGGTACTTGATGGACACAGAATTATCTTTAAACTTAGGGTGAAGTTAGCCTCATATCTCTTCGAAGGATAAGCAAACTTTTGATGGAAGTTTATCACATGTTCTCATAATGTGAATGAGCTAACTTGGGTACAATTTGAAGAAATTTTTTAAAACAAGTACTTTTCAGAGACCGTAAGAGATCAAATTGAAGCACCATATATCTTTAACTCACTTGAGTCTATATTATACAGGCACTTGTCTAGTTTGGAAATAATCACAATATTTGAGTCATATCCTAGTCTACCAAAGAGCCTTAGACACTACATATCAATTCCTCTAATAGTATAAAAGGTTTACTACCAACACTGCACCTAGGATTACATTTATATGTTGCATTCATATTAATTTAGGTGTGTGAGTATTAATTACCATTAAAATGATTTTTTAATAATTTTTGAGATTTTCTAAATAATTTTTAGGAATTTATAAACATTTTAAAACAATTAAAAATTGGTTTTAAAATGTTGTGGGCTTATATATAATATCAAATTGTTCCTAAAAACTATGGATGGGTAGAATTCGAAAGCGGTAGACACTTCTGTGGAACAAAATGAGATTATCTAAAACTTCAAAACACGCGTTTGACAACTGATCCGTGCCATACACGTGTTGACCAGTGAACGATTGTGTTTGTCAGTGTTACGTCTCACAACCTTAAGATTTAATCCTGTCCTTTGGATCAATAGTTATAAATAGCCTATATGTCTTTATAACAATCCTCGTAACACTTGAGAGAACCAATCATAGCACTTTTAAATGCGGTCCATCCTCATCCATAAGATTTACATTAGGTTTAATCAAAGAAATATCAACCGTTTATTTAGCAAATCCTTCTATGAGTAGTATAAATAGAGACCAAGTGGGTAACGTTTTCAATTTTTGGTTCATTTGAGATCTGAGAGTAAAGAAAAAAGAAGAGAGAGAGAGAGAGAGAGAGAGAGAGAGAGAGAGAGAGAGAGAGAGAGAGAGAGAGAGAGAGAGAATAAAGAGAAAGAATTTGAAACCCTAAACCAAACTCGTATAATTTTTTCAGAAAACCCTTGTGAGTTTGGGAAGTGAGTTCGTTTATGTAAAGATCCATCCTCTCTGGTCTTTAATCTCTTATCCAACCTAGTCATAAAGTTTGGATTTCTTTTTCTTTCATAGAAAATTGAGATCTAAGATTTGTGATACATATCACGTAGAAATTGTTTAGTTTGATTTATTTTTTCAAGAAAACTTCATTTGTTGGTTGTTTATACTCTTATATGTTGTTTTTACAACCAAAACCAACAAATCCATTTATGTTTACAGTTTAAGAGAGAAACCAGACTAAGACCTTGTTAAGATCTTGATTGGGGATTTACACTTTCGTGTATTTCATAATTTTTAAATAAAGAAAGTGTTTAGGATCTTGGCTCTTTTTAATAGCAAGATTCCCTCTTGATCCGTGGATATAAATAAAGATCAGTAGTCTGAGAATTTTCAAACAAACTGAGATCAGAAATCTTTTCTGCATTTAGAACAAAATTTTGTAATTTGTTAATCATTCTGTCTGTATAAGTGTGTGTTGGTTGCATGCATGGTTTAGGCAATTCACCACTTACACTTATCACACTACAACACTAAAGAAGTGTTGGTAGAGAGATTCTAGACTTTAGAGTCGGCTGAAAGCTAAAAAGGAGAAGAGGAACAAAGCTGGGAGAATAACTTCAACATCAAAGCCTTCAGAGAAGCCAAAATGACCTAATTGGTAAAATTTCTTGACTTAGAATAGGTCTGATTGTGTGTTTAGTTTGTTATATAGATTGTAACTTATATTATTTTTAAGTGGATTTTGCTTTTGAGATGTAGAGACCTCTGTGGATGTTTCCCCAATTGGGTGGGGTTTTACCACATTAAAATCTCGTGTTTTTGCATGTTTCATCTTCCTCTCATCACCTTCTTGAGCTTGTGATAATTTATATCTCAAATTAGTTTTGTTTTTCAAAACTCGAACACCTATATCTTAAATAACTCATTTATAAACTTTTTATACACGTCTTATATTAACTGTTTGTCGGAGCCATTTAGGTTGTTTAATCTTGTATTAAACAACTTAAGTGGTACGTTTTTCGTTTGGTATCAGATCAAGGTTTTACAATTTTTTTAAATCCTGAGTTTCTGAAATTGTTTTTTCAAAACAAACAGTGGACAAGAAATTTAGGAGATTAGGTAACCTATCTAGACCCATACTCTTTGATGGAACCAAATCCCCTTACTAGAAAGTGAGGATGGTTGCTTTCATCCAAGGTACATTGGGAGATGATGTCTGGGATGCTATTAAAAATGGTTACACTTTCCCTACTAAATCATCCACAGAAGGAAGTACTGTGAAGATTAGGAAACCGCTAAGTGAATTCACTAAAGAAGGGAAAAAACCTCCTTTAACAATAATAACGACAAAAATTCCATATTCATGTCCATAAATGAACACACATTTAAGAGATTTTCTTTCTGCACTACCTCTAAGGAAGTATGGGATACTCTAATGACTACACATGAAGGAGACACACGTGTTAAAGTTGCTAAAACCCAAATGTTAATCCAGTAGTACAACACTTCAGTCATGACTGAGACTGAGTCATTTGATGACTTTTACATTATATTGACATACATAGTGGCTAAGATGCATGCTAATGGTATAATATATGATAGGAAGGAAATTATTTCTAAGATTCTAAGGTCTATTCCATAAAAAATTGACAATAAACGCTATGCCATTGAGGAGATCGACGATCCAAACTTAATACCTGAACTCCTCAGTAGCAAGTTAAGGACATTGGAAATGGAATTAGAGTTTAAGAAGCAATTAACTCAGACCCAAAAGAAACAATCCACCTGATATGATAGCTATAGTACCTTACCACGGAACGTATACAATGGGCAAGTGCCGAAGACTTGCTGTCGTTACCTATAACTTACAGGCCGCGGCCTTATCCATATCTGCCTCACTGGAAACTGCCGCATCCTCTCATACATAGGGTGCGGCCCCTTCATGCTACAGGGTGTGGCCCCAGTCTTATTATATTAACTGGCCGCACCCACTTTCATCCACCAACAATACAATATCACCTATAAATAGAGGTCAACACCTCGGGTAGGGCCCCGGTTCATTCCCTACATCAGTGTTAAGGTTGGAACTAATTACTCTCTCTACTCCACTAAGCATAACTTGGGGGCTACTGGAAGGAGCATTGCAACCACCATCCTGTAACCACCAGAATCATCATAGTCATGTACTATATTCTATTCTCATGCTCATACGCCTCTTTAGGCCTAATTACTATGCACTAAACAACATATATATGAGAGTGTGGCACCAAAGTGGACGTAGGCTCATTTTTATAGTCGAACCACTCTATATCTTGTCCTTTATCTCTATTTACTTGATCTGTTTGCTTATTATACACTTTACACTTGATTTGTTGGTACGAGAACGACAAGTGGACGATTTCTCGTATCATCAATTTGGTGTCGTCTGTGGGAAATGAGGTATTTCAATCTTGTTTCTCTATGTTTTGAGTTCCTAAACACCTTATTTTATTCATGGGGTTCCTTTGGATCACCATCTCACGAGTAAATTTGGTTATTGAGCTCCATTTTATATTTACACCCTTAAATGGTTATTTCGTATATTCCGATTTGTTTATGGGTCTCTCCTATTATGACCTTATATCTATTTTACATACCCCTGTGATATCATTTCATCTAGATAATACTGAAAAGCATGATGGGCTTTATCCCCGTAAAGGTGTGTGATTAGGGAAGAATTGTATTCACTCCCTTTTTGTTGTTCTTGGCCTATGATCTAGGGTTTATCATTAGAATTGTTCTATTTTGTGCACCCTGAGGGTATTCTCTCATGGATAGACCCTAATAGGTATTCCCTCCACGTATTTCGGGAGAAAAACTTAGTTTTGGGGTTTCAATTTTAGGATTATTCCCTTACTGCCTAGAAAGGGGTGCGGACTGGTTGTTCAACTACCTTTCTTGCCGCGGGTCCACTAGTGTGGTTGTATTACAACAATTTCAAATCATCAAGGAGTGGACTCAGGTGGTCTCCAGCTCAACCTTGGTGAATATCATTCAAAGGCCACGATATTACACCTATATGTTTCACTGACCACGGCCTCAACAATAATACCATGCAGTAATGCAAACGTTGCATCCCAACTTCAGACACTTTTGTTATTCTGTGGTGACTCACTTTTATTAGTTTTGTCTCAGATTATATATATATTTAAAGACTAACAAGGCAGAAAATGGAGGGAGAACCTAGCCAGAGAATAGAAGTAAAAGATGAGATTGTGCAATTGTGCAATCAACTCAACCATCTCTACGACAATAATGCTTCACTCTAAACTCAAGTCAACTATCTGACCTACAGGGTCCTCATGCAAGAGGCCGTGGCCTCATCCCAAGTGGGTACGGTACCCAGGTTCATTGTGGCATCATCTGTCACTGTCGCGGTCATACCAGAAGATCCATCCCCAGAGGTAGATAGCAAGTCCCAGAAGAGGAAAGTGGACAAAGCTGAGAGGTGCTTCGAGGCCTACACCCCATTGGCCTTCCCAGTTAAAGACATCTTTGAGTTCATGAAGGAGAGAAAGCTGATGAGGTGGCTCGAGAAGCTGAGGGCTCCGCCCCATAAGAGGAATAAAGCGAAGTAGTGAAAATTCCACCAGGATCATGGCCACGACACTGAGCAATGCTATGCTCTGAAAGATGAAATTGAGAGGCTCATAAGGCAGGGGATGCTGCAATACTTCCTCAAGGATGCCTAAATAATGAAGCCTAGTCTAACAGGCAACATTACTCTTTTTATGCCCATATTTATGTTTCATCTATTTCTGTTCTTAGTAAAAAATCTTTCTAAATGGTTCCATTTTAACTTTGTATTGAACTAGCAAAGTCATGAATATATCAATAGATATATGAAATCAAGTTCACTTTATAGTGCCATAGTTTGATTTCTCGATTCCATTAAATGATATCATATGAATGGATTTTTGTCTTAAACAGATTCTAGATGGAGACAACATATTATATCGTGAACAATTATATCTAAATGGGCCCATAACGCCTGCTGTGATGCCTGAATATATGAAGGCAAATGATAATTGAAAATGGCGAAAGCAACTATTGAAAGCGATAGAAAAATTAGCTCATAATGCCACACATGGAGACTATATCTCAGCATACGATGATTACATTCTTGAAAGAATTTATCGGAAGGTGTTATTAGCCACGGGGGCTTATAATGCCCGTTCTTATCTTTTTGGATGCATCATTAGCCACAAGGGCTTACAGTGCCCGTTCTTAGCTTTCAGGATGCATCATTAGCCCAGGCAGGCCACTCCCTCGAAAAACATCATTAATTTGGTGGGTAGAGACAAAACATCATTAACTTGGTGATCTCATATTAACTTGGGGAAGCTTCATAATACCTAGCCCGAGAAGGCATGATAATAATCTATAGGGGCCGAAGACTTAATTGTCTACGAATAACCCTATATTTGAAGGGGGCGATGACTTAATTATCTGCGGATAATCCTATTATATCATGGGAAGGCATTATATATATATATAGCTTGGGGAAGCTTTATAACACCTAGCCCATGGGGCGTGAAAATAACCCAATCGACTAAAGGAAAGCCATAAAAGGCAATCGAATAGACTAAATGATGTTGTCTTTCTATCATCATGAATCATGCCAAAATCTATAGAAAGATGATCATCTTAGCCCAGCATGCTGTCATCAATTTCTTAATAAAGCCATAAGTAATTGCTAAAACTCCAATGGCTTGGTCAAACCAGCCGCAACCTCAGTATTGCGGCATTAAGACTTGGAAAAGTGCTGGAAAAATTAAAACAAGTCAAGGCAAAAAGTAACAGGTTGCAACTTAATATGGGAAACCTTTTTAAAGGGGGTACAATGGCAAGTTAAATATGGCAAGGAAGTTAAGCCACAAACCCAAAAGCCATTTCACTTTGGCACCACGGCTGTGGGGGATAATAACCATATATGGTGAGAAAAAATTGAATCCTTTTAAGGCAAAATACGAGTTATGAAAAGTTTGAGGCAAAGCACGACAGGCTGCAACCTCATGTCCATTACAATTACTTAAGAAGTCTTGCAAGTTCATTCAATCAAGAAATCAAACATATATGCAGACAGTAAGTATTGAAGCATATGAAAGAATGAGGAGCATGGAAGGCATATCAGAAAAGTTAAAAAGGCAAAAGCCTTGGCAAAATATTATTTACAAACAAAAGTCCCAGCCATTCAAAATTAAGTTTACAAGTTAAGAGGGGCGCAGCTCCAATGATCATAAATGAGACTAAGATGCAACATCATCTTCTTCATCTTCCTCATCTCCATTCGCAGCAGTAATGGTCCCCTCCTCAGCTGCTGTTGTCTCAGCCTCAGCCCTTTGCCTGGATCTCTCTTCTGTCGCGGCTTTCATCTCAGCCATGCACTGCAGATGCTTAGCATGGCCAAGGCCCCTGACAAGGATTGTCCTTTTAGAGTCGGGGAAGTTTTTTATAACTCTGTGCCTGAGCTCTTGGTAGACGCAGAGGTATGCTTTATTATTGTTCAGGTAGAAGTTTTTGGAGCCTTTGAATGACTCCACAGTGCTGTCAATTGCCAATTGAAGGTCCGCGGCATGATCTTCCTCCATCTTCTTTATCGCCGCGGTATGGGCCTGGGCATCATTAACAGCATTGGCCTCTAATTCCTCGTACTTATTATGAAGTAGTTCAAGCTTGCTGTTTGCAAACTCCGCAGCCTTAGCATCTTTTACAACTTAAGATTGGGCAGCCTTGAGGGACTCCACAGCCTTCTTGAAATTTTCCTCATCCTCATTATTGGCTTCTTCCACGGCCTTAATCATCTTATCTGCCCCCATCTTATATGCCTCAAGTGCCACGGTAGAGGATTTCTTCCCAGCCTGAAAGGAAGCAGCCCTGGCATTCTCCAAGTTGGTGGAGTGCACTCTCTTTGCGACCTCCTTCAACTTATAGAGGGTCTCGTACTTCCGCTTGTGGGACATCACAACATCCACGGCCTGTAAATAGAGTTGATATTAGAAGAAAAGTATGAAATGTGAAAATAATGCTCAGAAGGTACTTGCACTTACCCTCAATAGACTGTGGAGACCATAATCCTCCAAGGCATCATGGTCTTCATCCACAAGGTGATCAAGGTTCGCGACATCTGTTACCCTCTTCATTCTGCGGACAACCCTTACAGTGTGTCCCAATAAGATCTTGGGTTAGGCTGACTAAGATGGGGACACAGACGACCATCAAGACCAATATTGGCATGGCATTGAGGAGGTGCTAGTTTGGCATTAACAGCTAAAATTGTTGGAGGTAGTGAATTTTTATGGATTGGAGAGGTGCCGTGGCCTTCGATCTGTTCAGAAGTTGACATTGGCCCTCCGCGGACAGATTAACACCAATATCATCGTTAAAATCACCCTCAGGCCTCTCATGAGGGGCTAACCCCTCAACCTGGAGTGAAGGCGTGATAACATTGGTTTGATCTACTGCCTGATTTTGGGGCGCGATAAGATTAATTTGATCACCAGTAGGGACTACGGCAGGAGCTTTGGACTTTGTCCTCTTCCTTTTTCTTTGCTTGGATGTGTTATTCAGGACAATTGCATCCTCATCCATCTCGGCCAGTTGGGCAGCCAAAATCTCCCTATCAATTTCCTCACCTGAAGAAGAAATAAAACAATATTACAAAGTTAGGGGTAGAAGCCGCGGAGTCAAAATTAAAAGATAAAGTATTACCTTCCGTGCCCATCTTTTTGGGAACACACTTATTGGGAGAGAAGCCTCCCTTGTATTTTAAATAAGAGGTTACAAGAGTGTTGAACTTCTTCTCGTCAGCAGGAACTGCCACGGCCTTACCAACCCTCTTCTCTTGCCGCTCACTCAGCTGCAAATTATCAAGAACTCCAGAAAAATGCAAAGGTTAGTACAAAAGGAAAACATAGATAATAATATGCAACTGTAAAAAGGGGATGCAACCATAATTAACAAAGTCATTTAGCAAGCTTAGAGGGACATACCCACTGCCGCAGTATCCTAAAGTTTCTCTCTCTCTCTCAGTCTCTTGTAGGTGGATCTCCCACCCTTCTCTAGAAATAAAAAAAATATTTTCCCTTCCAGTTATTCACACTGGTAATCCTCCTAGAATAAAGGGTTTCATCTCTTCCGCGGATAAAAAAGTAATAATACCCCACAAATTTTACAGAGTTTTCTTTTGAGTGGTAGAAGTAGAAAAACTCCACATGAGTTATGTCTCTCTTGAATTTATTCTTCCACAACACTATGGCTATAAGAATTTCCCTCTAGCCCTTGGGATACAATTAGGTTGGGGCTAACTTCCTCATCTGGAAAATTCTTCTAACAGGAATAGGGACAGGTGGCCACAACCCATAAATGAAAGCGTGGAGGGGGAAGCAGACCCCATCATCAGCAAGTGCCGTGCATGGCCTTTGTTCTGCGGCAGGTGCTGAGCATATCAAACCCTCAGGAAACTTAAAGGCTTCAGCCACCTGATCAACCCACTCTTGAGTCATAATGCTACGTATATTAAGGGCAGTAGAAGGTCTCTCATCTCTACTAGATGGGCCATCAAGTGCATCCCTAACGTCAGATGGACCCACAGCCGCGACGTCAGTATCCATTGGCTGGTTACTTGAATTGGCTTCTTCTTCCATTATCGCGGAGTCTAATTCTAAATCTTGTATCACACAATTGGGGAAATTTCTCAGTTGGCAAGTTCTGATTGATTTCAAAGGGCACACAAAAGGAAGTTCGGGAGGAGAGGGTCCAAAATATTTATTCCAAAAGCCTCTCAGAATTTTGTCTGGGTCAAAGTTCATATGGCTACAATAATACCTGAAAAGCAGAGAGTCCGCAGTTAGGTTCTGCAACCAATATGGTCATATATAGGCCTCTTAGAGGCCGCAGAAGTAATAATGATGTATCAAGTTTAAAGGATAAACAAGAAATGTTGGGAAAAATTGGCTAACTACACCAAGTGTTGGGCTCTCTTGTCCTAGAAGTTCACTTCTGCCATGACATATTATTTTGAGGAAGGAGGTATGTTGTAATTTTACATACCGTAGTCATTGGATTAGGGGATAAGTTCTGCGGACACTAACCTAAGGGCCTTAGGCAAGGGAATATTTACCTTCCGCGGATAGATATCTATATATCGCAGCAATTGAGGGATGCAGACATTTACCTAAGACCACCCAAAATTTTCTAAAGGATTTTGTTATTCCGCAGTAAGATATTCATCAATCCGCGACCATATAATCAAACAGTTTAGTATTTAATGTTGATCAAATTTGATGATTGAAGCCCTAGAATTTGAAGAGTTTTCTCAAGAATGTCAAGAACGAATTAGGATTTCAAAAATCCTAAAGATCTAAGCCTAGCCAACAACATTTGCCCCTTGGGATAATAAAGAAGAATAAGGGTTTATTTCATCAATTGAAGATTAATTCAAGAACGAAATCATATTCTGTTATAATCCAGACAATTATATGATTTTAAATGAGTTTTATTAGTCATGAAAGTGGCAGAAATTAATTTAGATGATGAGTCATTTGATTACAACAATTATTTTGCAAAAGCAGAAGTTCAAATAGATCAATTCTAATAAGAGAATCAAGAATAGTTGGAAGGATTAAATTATAAAGATATACAAGAAGTTTTTGTTCGAAAAATTTCCTTGAAAGAGATGGAAATCGCCTTGCGCCGCCTCACACACTGGCCTGAAAGGTTATCGGGAAAGTCAAGATGAGGAACGAACATAGATTTGCCTTCGATATGCTCTCAAGGGTTTGGTAAAAATAATGAAGGACACAGCCAGTTGCCATTTATATAAGAGGCCACATTAATATGAAGCGTCGCCTTTGAAATACCCCAGTAGTTTGAATAGACTTGATCACTCAGTCGCAGCCCCAATTGCAATATCTTGGCACTATGACTTGGGGGGCTTATTTATATGACAAATATAGTACCTTGCCGCAGAACGTATACAATGGGAAAGTGGCGAAGAATTTCTATTGCCATATATAACTTAAAGGTTGTGGACTTATCCATATCCGCCTCACTGACAACTTCCGCAACCTCTCATACACAGGGTGCAGCCCCTTCATGCTATAGGGCATGGCCCTACTTGCTATAGGGTGCGGCCCCAGTATTTTCATATTAACTGGCCGCATCCCCTTTCATCCACTAGCAATACAACATCACCTATAAATAGAGGTCAACACCTCAAGATAGGCCCCAGTTCATTCCCTACATCAGTATCAAGATTGGAGTTGATTACTCTCTCTACACCACTAAGCATAACATGGGGGCTACTAGCAGGAGCATCGCAACCACCATCTCGTAACCATTGAAATCATCATAGTCATGTACTATATTCTATTCTCATGCTTGTACACCTCTTTAGGCCTAATTACTATGTACCAAACAACATCTATAAGGAGAGTGTGGCACCAAAGTGTACGTAGGCTCATTTTTATAGCCTAACCACTATATATCTTGTCTTTTATCTCTCTTTACTTGCTCTATTTTCTTATTATACACTTTACGCTTGATTTGCTGGTACGGGAACCACCTATAACCTTGTCTTTACCTCTAAGTTGACCAAACCTAAGTTTAATTTACTTGAAATTGACTTAGATTCTGATGAGGACTATAATTTAGACAATTTGGGTAATCACTTTGACTTAATGTCTAAATAGTTCAAGAAAATTTTGAAATAAAGTTGAAAGTAGACAAGGCAAACCTAATTATCCAAAGTTATCTAATAATAGGCCTCATGAGAAAAGGCAAGATAAACACTAGACTGACAATCAAAATAAGCATGGAAAAGACCTAAAAAATATTGAATGTTTTAGATGTGGGAAATTGGGACATATGGCAAATGACTCTAGAGTCAATTTGAATAAAAACAAAAATAATAGGGATAATTTGTGCAAGATCTAGGATGACTCAAGTGAATCAGAAACTGACGAGCCTGATTCATCTAATTATGTTGACCCCTATATGTCATTCTTTGCCAAAATCATTTGTACTGATGAGCCTATGACTAGTACTGAACCTGATAGTAGTATCTCTAACCATGCTATGCTGAAAGATGCTATTCCTACTGGTTTGTCTGCTTTATTACTTGAGAATGATGATAATACTTTGCATGCCGTGTGTGTGAGTCAAAGGGAACATTCTAGTGACGATGAAAATGTGTGTGTGAGTCCTAAAAATGAATCACTAGGGGACACTTCACACTGAACACTTAGTGACTCCGACCTCCCAGATATTCACATACTATACACGAAAACCCTCAAGAAGATTACTAAACTTGAAAAATTAGTCAAGGACCTTGCCTAGAAAATAGAAGCTCTAAGCCAAATGATAGAATAGAATGCCGAAGAGTACACCTCTCAATGTCTTGATCATGAGAATGAGACGAAAGTTTTTACTTAAAAAATCAAGGAACTGTCTGACTGAAAAGAAATTATGGAAAAGAAATATATAGGGACGTTGTTAGAATTGGAACAAACTAAAGAAAAGACATCAACAGTCTTCAAAAAATTTGCAAAATTTGAAAATAACTCAAACTATTTTAAAGATTTTGTTGCTGAAAGTAAGACCAATTCTGATGATAGAACTGGAATAGGTTTTTGCCCTAACAATTCCAAGCAAAGTAAAACTTTTGAACCTATTAGGTTTGTTTCTGGTGGCAAAAGACCATGGAAACCTGTCCAAATTTTCATGCATTGCAAAATAAATTTGTTGTGAAACAATAAAAGATAGACATTGGTGAGGCCAGCACCTCTAAGCATAATGTTGAAAATAAGGCTAAATACGGCTGCCCTCTTATTAGGAAAAATGATTCAACTTTTTAACCTGTACCTTTTAGGAATAAGGCGAGAGTTCAATCTTTAGGCAAACCTTTGTCTAATAAATTTCCTAAGGATAAGCCTCATACGGGCCATCTTTATTGCTCATACTACGATGTCTTTGGACATTCTCTTGATGGATGTTTTTCTAAACGTCTATACAAACATGTTTTTATTTCACCTCTCTATCCTAATTTCAACAATTCTAGGAAAGTCATAAATAACTATATTCTTCCTAGGCAACCAGATAAGAAGTCTAACTATTATAATAGAAAGAAAATAGCTGATACTAAAAGATCATCAATGAGAGGAAATCCTAGATTCATGCCTAAATCAAATGCTCAGAAATTTGAGTAAATAATTTTGCGAAAAAATATTTTAAAGAAAAGGCTAATGCTCGCAAATTTTACCTTGTTCGAGCTAATGAGCATAAAATTTTAAAAACTAGAGCAATTTGGGTTAGGAAAGATGAATTAAGACCCCAGATGAAATGTAATATTCTGATTAGTGCTTTGAAAGCTGAACACACATGATTGGGGATGAAACCAAACTTCTAAATAAAACTAACTTCTCCGGAGGTAAAGTTTTGTTTGGAGATGGGGTATCAGCCCAGATCAATGGTAAATGGACTCTCCATGAACAAGTGTTACCTATCTTAGAAGATATTCTTCTAGTAAAAGGTCTTAAAGCAAATTTATTAAGTATATCACAATATTGTGACTCTAACCATACTATCACAACATTGCCAGAATGGATGACAATGAGATTTGACATAATAGGTTGGGTCACATAAATTTTAATAGCCTTGACAAATTGCATTCTCAAGAAATAGTTAGAGGTCTTCCTAAGGTAAAGTCTATAACAAACATTATTTATGGACCTTTCTAAGAACGAAAAATGGTTAAGACTGCCCATAGGAAAGTCAAAGACATTTTGACTACTAAACCTCTAGAACTTATCCATATGGACCTAATGGATCCTGCTAGAATGGTTAGCCTGTATGGAAATATCTACATGTTTGTGATGGTCGATGATTTTACCCGCTTTACATGGGTAGCTTTTCTTAAACAAAAGTCCAACACCTTTCAAGAATTTCTAAAATTTCTTCTATGTATTGAGAATGAAAAGGATAGTCAAGTAAATCGTATACGTAGTGATCGTGGGGGAGAGTTTAAAGACTTAGGAGTAACTGAATATTGTACCTATAATGGATATCAACATGAATATAACGATCCTAAAACCCCTCAACAAAATAGTATAGCTGAAAGAAGGAATATGACTGTTAAAGAAATGGCACGAGTTCTGATTCATGCCAAAAGCCTTTCTATGTATTTTTGGGTGGAATATGTTAGGACTGCCTGCCATATCATAAACCGTTTCTATCTTAGAAAAAAATACCAAACAAATAGTTTACGAATTATGGTACATCAAGAAGCCCAACCTAAAATATTTTAGAACCTTTGGCAATGCTTGCTATGTGTGTAAGGACATAGAATATTTGTCCAAATTCGAAACAAGAGGTGATAAAGACATCTTCTTAGGTTACTCTCCAAATAGTAGAGCCCGTCGTGTCCATAATCTTTGAACTAAAACCCTCATGGAATCATTAATGTGATTGTTAGTGACACTAATGTTGAGAGTAAACCCATAGGACCAATTATAACGAAAGAGTCTGAAAATATTTTAACTATGATTCTCCAGAGATCGATGAACCTTTACCAACCGAGATGCCCGAAGTACCAAACCGGGTTTCTAAATATCACCCCTTAGACAATGAGGTTGGTAAACTTGCTGAGCATATTCGTAAAAGATCTTAGTTACGTAATTTTGCTCAATATGCATGCTTCGTGTCTCTTGTGGAACCAAAGGATGTAAATAAAGCCTTAAGTGACTCCTTATGGATAAGTTCTATGAAAGAGGAACTTCTTTAATTTTTCTCTCATGACGTATGGTATCTTGTAACCATGCCTAAAAATAAAAAATTTATTGGCAGACGTTGGGTTTTTGAAAATAAAACAGATGAGACTGGGGTGGTCATTAGAAATAAGGCTAGATTAGTTACCCAAGGCTACTCTCACATTGAAGGAATAGATTTTGAGGAAACAATTTCCCTTGTAAATCGCCTTGAATCTGTTTGCTTACTCTTAGCAATATCTTGCCACTTCCAATTCACTCTCTATCAGATGGATGTGAAATCTACATCTCTTAATGGTTTTCTAACTGAGGAAGTCTATGTAGAATAGCTAAAAGGGTTTATTTACCATCATCATCCAAATCATGTATTTCGTCTAAAAAAGGCCTTGTATGGTTTAAAATAAGAACCTCATGCTTGGTATGAATGGTTGTCAATGTTCTTCTTAAATCATAATTTTTGAAGAGGCGATAATGATCCAATGTTATTTGTCAAACATTTTGACAAAACTGTAATAATCGCTCAAGTCTATGTAGACGATATCATTTTTGGATCCACATCCTTAACCGAAGTTGAAAATTTCTCCAAAGTAATGCATGGATAATTTCAAATGTCTCTTATGGGGGAGTTTCGATTCTTTCTAAGTCTTCAGGTTAGCAAAATTCAAAAAGATTATTTATCTCGCAATCCAAATATTCCTTAGAAATTGTTAAAAAGTTTGACCTAGAAAATGCAAAAGATTCTAGGACACCCATGAGTACCTCAGTAAAATTGTCGAAGGATGAACATGGAAAATCCATTAGTCCAACTCTTTACCGTAGTATGATTGGAAGCTTACTCTACCTCACTTCTTCATGCCCTGACATTATTTATGCTGTTTGTGTCTATGCTAGATATCAGAATGCACCTAAAGAGAGTCATTTATCCTGTGTTAAGAGAATTATTAAATCTGTTAAAGGAACTCTCAATCTAGGACTTTGGTACACCAATGACACATCCACCACTATAATTAGTTACATCGATGCTGATTGAGCAGGATGTTTTGATGAGAGTAAGAGTACGTCAGGAGCCTGTTATTATATAGGAAATAATTTAGTAGGATGGTCTAGTAAAAAACATAATTGTACATCATTTTCCACTGCTGAATCAGAGTACATTGCAGCTGGAAGCTGTTGTTCGAAATTACTTTGAATAAAACAGATGTTAAAGGATTATGGCATAATTGATAATCAAAGTGCAATTAATATTTCCAAAAATCCTGTGCAACACTCTCGCACAAAACACATCAAGATTTGTTATGACTTTATCCGTGAATTAGTAGAGTCTAAGGAATTGCAAATTATGTATTTGCCTACCGATCTTCAATTAGCTAATTTGTTCACAAAGCCTTTAGATAATATCAGATTTGAGTCTTTACTAAAATCTATTGGCATGATCTTTCTTGAATAAATGTTTGTCATCTCATAAAATATTATCCGGTCATATTCACGCTCATAATTGATCTTTGAGCATATAGGGCCTGAATGTTTCCAAAATGACAAAAGACACCTCCTATATCTGTTTTATGAAGGAGATCCTTGATGTGACTCGATTGATGTTTATACGTATGTATATTTTTGTCTACTCATTGTCCATTTGAGACAAAATGGGGGAGAAACTTTTAGTCCACTTAGACATTATCTTGATTACTTCAACTAAAATAGTTAATATTAGTTTTCTTATTTTCAGGAAATCAGTACCTCGTTTTATCATAATATTGTTAGGGTATTGGTTTGTATTTAGTTGAGTAATGTAATTTTCTTTTCTAGGACACGGGGTGGATAGAATTTTTTACAGGAATAGGATTGTCTTATTTTTTGGTATCCATAAGATTCCTCGATGACTCAAAGGTGATTTTGTCTCATATTTCCAAAGGGGAAGATTGAATCACCCTATATCTTTGACTCACTTGAGTCTATATTATATAGGCTCTTGTCTAGTTTGATAATAGTGATAAAATTTGAGTCAGATCCTAGTCTACCAAAGAGCCTCAGACACTACATATCAATTCCTCAAATAGTCTCAAAGGTATACTACCAACACTGCACCTAGGATTAAATTTATATGTTGCATTCATATCAAGTTAGGTATGAGAGTATTAATTCCCATTAAAATGATTTTTTTAATAATTGTTGGGATTTTCTAAATAATTTGTAAGAATTTATAATTTTTTTTAAATAATTAAAAATTATTTTTAAAATGTTGTGGGCTTATTTGTAATATCAAATTGTTCCTAAAAACTATGGCTAGGTAGAATTCGAAAGCGGTTGAGACTTCTGTGGTAGAAAATGAGATTATTTACAACTTCAAAACACGAGTTTGAGAGTTGATCCTTGCCTTACATGTGTTTACCAGTGAATGATTGGATTTGTGTTTATTACATCTCACAACCTTGAGATTTAATCATGTCCTTTGGATCATTATTTATCGATGGCTGGCATGTCTTTGTAACAATCCTTGTAACGCTTGATAGAACCAATTATAGCACTTTTAAATGCGGTCCGTCCTTAGTCATAAGATTTTCATTAGGTTTAATCGAAGAAATCTCAAGCATTGATTTCGTTCAACCCTTCTGGATCCTTCTATGAGTAGTATAAATAGAGACCAAGTGGGAAACGCTTTGAGTTTTTGGTTCATTTGAGATTTAAGAGTAAAAAAAAAAGAGAGAAAAGAAATAGAGAGAGAAAATAAATAGAGAGAATTCAAAACCCTAAAACCAAACTCGTATATTTTTTTCAAAAAACTCTTGTGAGTTTGAGAAGTGAGTTTGTTTACATAACGATCCATCCTCTCTGGTCTTTAATCTCTTGTCCAACCTAGTCATGAAGTTTGGATTTATTTTTCTTTCATAGAAAATTAAGATCTAAGTTGTGTGATACATATTACGTAGAAATTTCTTAGTTTGACTTCTTTTTTCAAGAAATCATCATTTGTTGGTTGTTTTTACTCTTATATGTTGTTTTCAGAACCCAAACCAACAAATCCATTTCTGTTTACAGTTTATGAGGAAAACTAGACTTAGATCTAGTTAAGATCTTGATTTGAGATTTACACTTTCGTGTATTTCATAATTTTCAAATAAAGAAAATGTTTATGATCTTGGATATTTTTAATAGAAAGATTCCTTCGTGATATGTTGATATAAATAAAGATTAGTAGTTTGAGATTTGTCAAACAAACTGAGATAAAAAAATCTTTTCTGCATTTAGAACAAATTTTTTTAATTTGTTAATCATTATGTCTGTATAAGTCTATGTGGGTTGCATGCATGTGTTTAGACACTTCGCCACTTACACTTCTCACATTACAAAACTAAAGAAGTGTTAGTAGAGAGATTATTGATTTAGAGTCCACTGAAAGCTAAAAGGAAAAGAGTAACAAAGCTAGGAGAATAACTTCAACATCAGAGACTTCAGAGTAGACAAAATTACCTAATGGAATTGGTAAATTTTTTTGACTTAGAATAGGTTTGACCGTGTGTTTAGTTTGTTATATATCTTGTAACCTATATTATTTTTTAATGTTTCTTTTGAGGTGTAGAGACCTCCGTGGATGTTTCCCCAATTGGGTGGGGTTTTACCACGTTAAAATCTTGTGTTCTTGCATGTTTCATATTCCTCTTCCCACCTTCTTGAGCTTGTGCTGATTTAGATCTCAAATTAGTTTTATTTTTCAAAACTGGGACACATATACCTTAAATAAGTCATTCATAAATTTTTTATACACATCTTGTGTTAATTTCTTGTCTTGATAAAAAAAGTTTCTTCAAAAAAATGATCGGAGCCAATTAGACTGTTTAATCTTGTATTAAACAACTTAAGTGGTACGTTTTTCACAAATGACTATAGATTTCTTAAACTTACAACAACAACAAATGATAGTGGCCTAGTATGAAGCAAGGTTTACCAAACTATCTCGATATGCCCAAGAATACGTTGACACCGCGCCTAAAAATGCAAGAATTTTGAACGAGGTTTACGCCAAACCATAAAATCTCTTGTTATCCCTTTGGAGGTACGAGAGTTTAACTGAATTGTTAAAATATACTCTCTTGTAGAGAAAAATCATGAAGTTGCTAACCCAACCCGTATTTTTAATCCTTCCTGAAATCCCTTTGTTATTAGGAATCAACCAAATCAACGAGATCACCCTTATAATAAACCCATGGATGGCAGAACATTAAACCAAATTCAGTACAGTACCAACAAGCATATTATACATTGCCATGAATGCAACCAAGTAGGACATCTGAGACCCCAATGTCGAAATCTACAAGTGCCTCATCCTTCTACCTCTCCTAACTTTGTTAAACCTCATTTTAAAAGTCCCACCAATAACTGCAACCGTCCGTTGTAGTCAAATCCCCATGAAAATAAAGCAGGAGTCAGTTACTGAGAATCAAAATCGGAATCCCTCCCTTCTCCCTGTGAAAAATCCAAATTAACATAGGTGGTCGAATGTAATCATACTTTTTATAACATTTCAGTACATGTATTGTTTGATTCTAGATCAACAAACTTTTTCATTATTCAATCACGCCTAAACAGATTACAATTATCCTGTAGTCCGTTAGCCTAACCCTTCACTATAGGAATGCCAATGGGAAAAATGGTCATTACTAATAGAATTTGTAATGTCATACCATATGCTTTAGATCTAGGACATTAACCCTAGACTTGATTATCCTTGATTTGATGAAATTCATTTTAATAATAAGAATGAACATTTTATCTCCAAACTACGCTCACATTGACTGTTATAAAAAGACGGTAACGTTCAAACTATCTCACTAAACTTCGTTTTGTTTTCAATGAATCAATCCCCGTCAACCCTTTCTTTTTCAAATAAGTGAAAAAAAGACCACCTAATACAAAGATGCATTTCCTGAAGACTTACCTAGATTAGCTCCCCCTTGAGAGATTAAGTTTTTCATCAACCTATTATTAAATACTTCCCATATCTCAATACCCCCTTATCATATGGCTACTTTAGAATTAAGAGAACTTCAGACACAATTGGACGGCTTACTCAGTAAAGAATTTTTACAACCCAACACATCTTCCTGGGGAGCCCCAGTATTATCTGTGCAAAAGAAAAACGGATATATTTTGTCATGCATTGATTATCGAAAATTATACCAAGTTACCATAAAAAATAAATTCCCTTTGCCCAGGATAGGCGATTTATTTGATCAATTGCGAGGAGCAAGAATATTTTCCAAAATTGATTTACGATCTTGTTATCATCAACTACGTGTGACGTAAGAAGGTATATTCAAAATCGATTTCTAAACCCGCTATGTCCATTTTGATTTTTTGGTCATGTGCTTTGGTTTAAGCAATGCCCTTGATGCCTTCATGGATTTAATGCATAAAATATTTTGACCTTTCTTGGATCAGTTTGTGATCGTGTTCATAGATGACATTTTAATTTATTATAAGACCCGAGTAGAAAAAGAACAACATTTTTGTGTATAGTATTGGAAACTCTTCATAAACATCAGTTGTATGCAAAGAAAAGCAAATATTATTTTCTCATGAAAAAAGTGAAGTTTCTTAGACATGTAATTACAAAAATAGTAATACAAGTAGATCGAGCCAAAACCATCGCAGTATTTAAATGGCCTTAACCAACCACCATCACAGAAGTACAATTTCTAAGTCTTTTCGGACATTACTATATTTTATAAAAGGATTTTCCCAAATAGCCCTACCTCTGATGAAGTTAACCAGAAATGATATCCGATTCATATGTAACCATGAGTATGAAAAAACGTTTCGCATTTTGAATGATAATTTGACAATTGCCCCCATCTTAACCATTCCCTCCAGTAATATCCGCTACAATGTTTATACTGACGCCTGTTTACAAGGAGTCAGTTGTGTGTTGATGCGACAAGGTAGAGTAATCGAGTATGGTTTTCAATAATTAAAGACTTATGAACATAACTATCCGATACATGATTTGGAATTAGCTGCGATAGTCTTTGCTTTAAAGATTCGGATATGTTACTTGTATGGAGAAGAATTTCAGGTTTTCTCTGATCATAAAATTTTGAAGTACATATTCATTCAGAAAGATCTTAATCTTCGACAACGACGATGGATAGAATTTTTGGAATATTATTAATTTAACTTACTTTAACATCCTGGAAAAGGTAACGTAGTTGCTGATGCTTTAGGCCGCAAAGTGCTTGGAAGCCTCCATAATATGTTTGTAGTTTTAGAAAATATTGGAGATTTCAATTTATGATGAGACTCCTCTACAACTCGGATTATGTTATGAAACATTATCTCTCACCCCATTCTACCCAAAAAATAATGGATCTTCAAGATCAAGATGGACATTTGCATTCCAAAAAGAAAAAACTTCAAAACAACCTCCCAGAAAATATTGGACTTTGGACCCCGAGCGTGGGTTAAACGTATTCCCCTCATATCTTCACTCTGATAAGAAATCTTGCATAAAGCTCATCATTTTAAATTCATGGTTCACCCCGGTAGCACCAAAATGTACTAGAATATTATGCAACATTAATAGTCGTCCGACTTGAAGAAATATATTATACACTTAGTAACCAAGTGTCTAACATGCCAGCATATAAAAATTGATCACAAACATCCCAACGTTTTCTCCAACCACTTCCTATCCCATTATGGAAATGGGATCATATAACTATGGACTTTCTCAGTGGACTACCCCAAAAGATTCACGGTCTCAATACGATATGAGTTGTCATTTATCATCTTACAAAATCCGCACATTTCTACCGATCAAATCCACTGATTTTTGTCAATGATTGCGTGCCCTTTATATCAAAGAAATTATAAGATTACACGGCGTACCTATTTCTATCATATCCAATCGAGATCCCATATTTATAGAAAAATTTTGGCAAGATTTACAAGCAGCCTTAGGAAACAAACTTTATCTAAGCACAACCCTTCACCTCTTAATTGTTAATCAATCTAAAAGAGTAATTTAAACTTTAGAAGATATTCTATGAGACTATACCTTAGATTTTTTTTGGTTCATGGAACAATTATGTTTCCTTAATCATATTCTCCTACAATAATAGTTATCAAACCAGCATTCAACCCACCCTGTATGAAACACTAAATGGAAGACCCTACCGTTCACCCTGATGCTGGAATGAATCTTACGAGAATCATTTGCTTGGACCCGGAATCATCACTGAAACCACATAGAAGATACGCCTCATTTGAAAGAGATTATATTCAGCCCAATGTGGATAAAATAATTATGCTGACACTTAGCGAAAGACCTTAGAATTTCAAGTCAATGATAAATTGTTTTTACTAGTATCTCCATTAAAAGGAATAATGTGCTTTGGAAAGAAAGGAAAGTTATCACCCCGCTATATTGGTTCCTTTTAAATTACTAAACGTATTGGACTAGTAGCTTATCATCTGGAATTACCTCCCGAACTATCCAATCTTCATAATCTTCATTACTTGGAAAGATATCACCGTTAAATCCAACCATAAATTTGAAGAGATTCCTATCCAAATTCTCGATGAACAAGAAAAATTTCTTCGACTAAAAACCATACCAATAGTTAAGGTCCTTTGGCGACATCACAGATATAAAGAAGCAACATAGAAAACATAATACAAGATGAGACAACAATACCTTGCACTTTTCTCAAGAAATTTCGAGGACAGTTTTTTTTTGGTAGGAAAAATGTCACAAACCACCCAGATTTATCTTCAATCCTTTAATTTAGCAAAATTCCAAGCATAACCCTAATTTTTTTTCTAAAATTACAAAGTTCCCCATAAATTAAATTAGGACATTCCTATACCTATTTGACCCCAACTTTTATAGTTTAACCTAAGGACATATATTTTATAGGATTTTCATAAACCAATCCATTAAGTTTTCATAATTACATAAAAGCCCTTAAACATTGATAAAACAAACTGTAAACCTCGCAACTAACATGCAAACTACCCAAGGACCCAAACTTGTTTATTTTTTACCCTTGGTGACATAACACCAGCTGAATAGCTAGTATACGTGGTACTATGTGGGTAACTTATGGTACCCTTTTCACATCCAATAGCACAATGCTAGAAACCTATGTAAACTAGCACAAAATTCACCTCTAATTCAACCAATAAACTTTCCAGGATGAACCTTATAAATACCCCTTCTAACCTCAGTCGAAATCCATCCTAGCTGAGTGCAATTTCAATGTAAAGTTTTAAGAGTTTTTATCTTTATGTTATTTTATGTATGAATGCTTGTTTCTTGAACCCACCCTGTATGAAACACTAAATGGAAGATGGTGAAGATAAATCTTATCTTTATGCATATCTTTAGAGTAGAAATATGTTTTTACATGTGAAAGTTGACGTGTATATGCACTGAATGAGATCAAAAACCAGTTAACACCATTAAAGCTCGAGCTTCAATGGTGGATTCTACTTCCCCGACTTTGAAACAGTTTCAAAGTTGGGTAAGTGAAACTTAGGTTCTTAGGAACCTAGATGAGTGTTTAATTGATCTATGAATGAATCTTGATACCTCAAATCATGAATTGAAGTTTTCGTCCCTGAAATTTGTAGAAATCAAATTCTCAGTTTCTACTCCACCAAATTCCTCCAAATCAAGTTTAATCTTCCCTATTTTTGATATAGAATAATGCCTTTATAATAACGAAATGAGATTAATAACTTTCAAACAGTTCTATACGGATAAAATTTCACCATTTTTATAGAAATCCTATAGCTCGATTTAACCCACTAAAATTCTTAAAAATTCCTCTTAAAGAATTAGACAACTTTCATTCATAAATCAACTTGAAAGGAATCCTAAAAATGTTTCAAAATCAAGTTCAAAGTTTGAAAACCTTAAATTCAAAATTTTGAGAGTTTCAAAATGATTGAACCACTTGCGCAGGAGTGTAAGTCAAACCAGGTGTGTCACATATTTAAAAAAGTTCTTGAGGGCACGTATCCAATTAAAAATTTCTGATTTTTTCCAATATTTTTGTAAAATTCTGAACAAATTGGTGTATTATATCACCCTATTTGGATTCAAGGAAAGTGTTTTCTCGAGAAAGTCAGCTTTAAGGTTAAAATTTAATTTTTATATTTACATTTAACCCTCTGCCTACTTTTTTAAGTTTTTCAAAACATCCCTAAACTTTTCAATAATTGTTTGATTATACTTAGTCTTACTTTGTCTTCTAGCTCTAATTTTAAATCCTAGTGAATAAGGAGAGAACATTTATTTAAAAAAGTTTTGAAAATTATACTTTAAAACCTTTTAATGATTTTTACACTGAAATCCCTTTTGAATTTCCATCCTATTACATTACATAAACACAATTTTAGACCTACATAGCCTACTTACATTTGTTATGGTTTTAGACTACCTTGTCTACCAGAAAATTAGCCTCACAACTAATCGGAATTCATAATACTCAAAGTAGGTGATTTAAATTTTAATATTAATTTTTTTTGAGCTTATGTCATTTAATTACTGATTGCTATATCACTTTATGATAGTTTCGAACTCCAAATTTAAATATGAACTCCTTTAAGTATTTCAAATTTCTGTCATAATATTAAATCCCTCGATATTCTCGATTATTCTCAAAACTGATAAATCGTTATACAAAACCGCTAAACCCCTTCACCCTTCATTATGGCAGAACCATGCAAGATATTGTTAATTGCATATAACCCTGCAATTTATTATCTTCATCAGTAGAAACCCAAGTGGCATGCATTGTGATTCAGGGATTAGACCCTTCTATATCCCCGTTAAATTTAATTGGCCTGTGGGACTCAGATGTTGAGTTCCTAGTTTAGTGTATTTCCATATATGTATGAGTGCCACTCTAGCTAAGTGTGTCGAGCTATATTTTACAACACCCCGATTATTGGGATTGCTAGTTCAAGTGTATTTTATGCCTTGAGAAATATTGTAACGGTATGCCTACACTATCGAAGGCATATAACCGATAATTTATGGATTATCATGTTATAATTTGAACCAATATCATGGTAACTCGATGCTCTGTTATCCGGTTATCTTCACCATATTATTTATTTACATATCAGTAAGCTTCAGTATATCCCATAGAGTCTTATGATATTTCAGTTTGTTTCAATCGGTATACATTCAAGAATTTTCTTCTATTACTTTCTAACCCCTTATCATCTTCTATATCGTGTATAGAAATAAAAATTGTCTACTTGGCATATTTTCTTAATTGTTTTCATTCCAAATGCACGAGGAACCTGAAGAAGATCAGCTATCTCCCGTATCTTTGAACTTTTATTCTTTTCTACCTCCAAAAATATTCACAGTTATGTACGTATATGCAGTGATAAACAAGGATGGTAGTCCCCACTGTAATATCTACACCGCAACCTATCAAGTCTTATGAATCCCAGTGTTTCTTCGATGTTTTAAATTTATATATGGCATGAACAATTAATATTTTATTTTCTTTTATTGTCAGACTACGATATGTAATAAGATTTTAGGAATCTCCCTAATAAAAGTCTTTACAATCCCGATGCCTTAAAATTACTGTTGTATTTTATTTTATTCTTATTTATCATTAAAAGCATAAATATTCATGGATGTGATAAACAATCAACTTCTCACTCTTAACGCAACTTGAACAACCTAAAGTCCTCAGTTTCCATTAGTCTTGGACTGGTGCACACTCAAACGAAATTTTATCACATCCCATCTACCCATACCTATTTTTGTTATAAACTATTCAAATGTGATATTCTAGGGTATTTGTAAAACCTATGGCTATTTGATGTTTTGATTGATAGGATCTCTTACTTATAAAATTCTCTCTCAAAACCAGCTAACGGCTTTGTAAAAATGGGTGACATACTTTAGTAATCACATTTCGAAGTCATTTTTACTTTGCAACATAAAAAATACAATTAAAATATAATTCCTAAAATTCGTCCCCTTCTTCGAACCGGGATGACACTTGGTTGAACTAGAACGTAGTACGAGAAATCCTAATGCAAAGCTTATATCTTTAATAAGTTTTTTGGAATCCAAAATAAAAACCTCGTAATAAGTCTGTTTCATACGAGAGACTTTCATGCCCAATGTGACTTCTTACGATGGGTTCTATTTTATAAAACAAACCCTCGTACAATATGTTTTCGTAAAAGATACGCCCTCGTTCGAATGAGTTCATCAAATTCCACAATCTCTTGTAAAAATTTAAAAAATATAAATAGACTTAAATATTTTATCAAATTCAAAAGCATACTAAACTTTCGATTGAGATAAAATTGGCATGTCGGGTATGCAATATCACATTGCTATGTCTTTAAAATTTAACTTATAACTAAAAGACTAAAAAATATATCTATAAATTTTTTTTATGTTCTGGCATAAATATAAATACCAAAATACGATGAGTGTAAAATCATGTCCTTACAGATAAAAAATTGGGAAAAATGATAGAGAAAAGATGGAGATGGAGAGAGATTCATGTAGAAGTTGAGTGAGAGTCTAGCCCCACATTTGTGTTTTAAAATATATAAACCTTCACTATTCCTTAAAACACGGGTAACTAACCCCAAAAGTCTCCCAATAGTATTAACGTATTATTGACTAAGTGAAAAGGTATATTAATATTTTTAAATTAATGAACTCAATATTTAGTTAAATTCGTGAATTAAATTCTATTGTGGGAAGAGCATAAGTTATGGATTTTGGTTCATGAATTTAGTCTCGTGATTATTTTCACTTCTAGTTTGCCTCTTTATGTACATGGGGAAGAAAAATTAAGGAAATTTGGAGTTTCAATTGACACCTTCGTTGTAGTGGAAGTCATGGCTACATAAAAATCATTGCGATAGTTGAAAAAAAATTAGCAAAAGATGTGAGGAAAGTGGATTTTGTAATACACCATATTTTTAAGAGGATTTATAATTATTAATTAAGAGTAATTTAACTAATTAAATGGAAATTGGATTAATTATATAATTAAAATTAAGAATTTAAAATCAATTATGAGGATTTAAAGTTAAAATCAGTTAATGTGCAATTATAGAGTTCATTCTGTAAATTGATAAAGTTTTATGGGCTAAAACTTAATTATTAAAAAGACTAAGGTTAATTTCATAACTATTATTATTTAGAATTTGATTTGGACTTGGTTAGACATTTGGAAAGGACTCAAGGGTAAAATTGTCTTTTGATATACTTGGGGACATATGTTAGGGTTTTAACTTTAGGTTTTAAAAATCTTTTTCAGCCATTTTTGAAATCTGGGAACCTGCAAAGGAACCACGACCGCAACATTTGCAACCGTTATTGCGGGTTAGAAGCTGCGATCATGACAAGATTAGATTGTGACCTCAGGCTTGCCTAACTGCGGGTAGGTCGAGTCATGATCGTCGGGGCATAGAGGCTTGGGAGTGGTTTTATTTCCTTTATATGCTTATAGCCCCATATATTCATTTTAAACCTCATTTTATCACACCTTTTTCACAAAGAAAACCCTAAAACTCTCTAAACTCCCCTTCAAACTATTTTTCCACCATTAATCTAAGCAAGAGATTTTCAAGGTTTTCAAACAAGAGTTCAACGAAAGTTTGCTAATTAATTAAAACAAGCTCCCAAGAGTATTTAAAAAGGTATTCATCCGTAGCACTTGCAAGACCACATCTCTTCATCTTAAATTATGTTTTTATTAATCTTTTGAGGCAGTTGTTATAGGTCCTCTCCTTTTATATATACTCATGTTAACTTCACCTAAACACTAATATTAGATTTACTAAGTGTTAGAAACCCGATTTCCAATTTCTTACGGTATTATCTTGTTTAGGTGATATTAGTTAGCCTCACATGTTATATATTGGGATTTATCCCTTTTAAATGTGAGAAATTGAATATTGAACCTTAAATTGTAAAATGATAATTTAGAGTTTGAAGTTGTTCCTTGGATATATGATTAATTTGACTATATGATGAGTAATTTGGACATATATAAGGTGTAATTAATCTTCGATAAGGTTGCACCATTAGCATTAAGAATAGTACCTTTAGTAATATATATCGAATTCATGAGATTTTAAGTTTATTTATTTTTATTTATGGACTCGATAATTATGAGAATTTGTTATTAACAATTAGTCTACATTAAAACTCTTGAAATATTAATAGAAACCCTTATGTTGAATTATAGTCTTGAAATTGGGAATTTGAATTAATTATGTGAGAATCCGATGTAAGCCATCTATTACTTTTAGGGTCATTTTTACTTAATCCCAAATTCTATTTCATAATTTAATTTAACCCCTCGTTTTCACAATTCTTAGACTTTACCCCCAACACAGGAGAGTAAGTCTAAGTTGGCATTACAAATAAGGGGGAAAGTGAAATAAATACTCAGACTTTACCCCCTATTTTTATAAAATATTTTAGGATATCCCCCTCATTCACACATAATGACAAAGAGATTAATAAGGTGGGTGTTAATTCAAATTTTGCATTAAAATGTGGGGGCTAAGTAAAAAAAACCTCACTTTTACTATGTGGTTGATATTTAATTAATCAAGTATACGAATAAGAAGGAGTGTGAGATAAACTTGAATTAGCTTGTTAGGTTATGGTTGTGGTGACTTATGTTGAACAAATTGAAATTGGATTTGGAAGTTGTATATTTAATTCGCACAATTAATTAATTTAATTCATCCTAATAAATCCTTAACTAATTAATTTTCTTAGCAACTACCCCATCTAAATGAAAGTGTATGGGGGGGGGGGGGGGGGGAGGTTCCTTGTTTGGATTTTATATTATTGGACATCCTGCGCATGGAGTTTAGAGATAGGGAGGAGTGATGACTTTAAAATTTTTAATTAGTACATCTCTTTATTTTTATGTTCGATTTGTGAGTAGTCCCACATTAGACATATCGTTCCTATAGTATTTAATCTATTGAAATAACAATTGGTTCGTAATTTATTTAAAATGACTCGAAGGGTGGGGTGATAGGATAAAACGGATATCACGATAAATGACAAGTTACGATTAAAAATTAAAACATTATTAATGAATGGATTATTGAAGTGGAATCCGGGTATATGTCGGGATGGAACACTCTTATGTCGACGTAATCGAGGAGTAAGGTTTGATGTGGATTTTATTGTGTCACATGATGTTGTGGTGTTTCAGCAATGCGTAGTAGGTGGCAGGGGTATTATAACATTGTGAAGTAGGTGGAGAAATGTTGTGTGAGGATTTATGCGAGCTTACTACATGTTTCTTGATATTACTAGGGATGAGGGGTACACGTCGATTATGTTGTAATTAATTAAGAGGTGAATTACTTAATTATAATTATGAGTTAATTAAATGGGAGGTGAGCTTCTATGACACATAGTGGGGCATCATTATTGATTATATAAACTATGAATTTATTATTTGTATATATATATATATATATATATATATATATATATATATATTTATATATATCTGTTCTGGGTTATGTAGCTTAGCCACACTCTAGAGTTTTGATTCATATTATTCATGGTAATGTAACACCCCGTATTTTTTGGTACATTTAATTTAATTAATTCGGAGATTTTAAATTACTTAGTGTGTTGTAATTTAATGAATTAATTAGAACAGAATAATATATAAATATTAATCTGGGATTGAGTGGTTAATATTTAGGGAAAACTTATTTACTAAGCGAATAGTAATAATGTAATTATGTCGTCTAGAGTATTAATGACGAGGTATGTACTTATCGCATCCGAAAGTCTGTATAGACTGTATTAGGTGGGGGATAAGTATTTTTAGAAATTAACTCGGATGCAAATTCTGAGGGTACAGTTGAGTCCGGATGGGCCGAGATAGTCGGAAAAGTGTACCCGGGGGTAGTAAACGGGTCACGGGACGTTTTTAGACATAGCCGGGCCCACTCGAGGACATTTGGGTCACTTGGGCTTGGCCCATTAGTCAAAAAACGGGATTAAGTAATTAATCTAATAAAAAGAAATAAGGGGGGGTGGCTGAACTTAATTAGAGAAAACAAATTAAGGGTTAGGAAACCCTAACAGCAGCCAAAGCCAAATTTGGGGATCAAAGAGAGCCATCAAAGGTCATCTTCAACCTTGGGATTTAGCTCCAATTCAGACCCTACGAACCTTAAGGCAAGTGGATAACTTGCAATAGCATTAAATCTGTTTTCGATTCATATTCATGTGTAGTGATTATGTAGAAATCCGTTTTTGGGTGTTAATGGAATGAACATGGGATTTTGAAAACAACAATTCTGATTTACGAAATTTGGGGTGATGTTTCTTATAAAAATCTGATTATGGTGAGTTATTGCATACCTGATAAGAATGTTATCTGCATATTTGGAAACGAATTTGATGATGAAATTTGGGGTATAAATGGACCTAGGGTTAATGATGAAACTTTCCCCAAATTTAGAAATTTGAGTTAATGGACGAATTATTGATGTTGTTGAATACTCTGGAGATCCTTAATGAGTTTCCTAATATGTACAAATGCTAAAAGAGACTTAGTTTCAGTGTAGAAGGAAATTAGGGTTTGCAGATTTTCGCCCATGGCTGTCCGTCTTCGCGAAGAAGACGAGTACCTGTTCGATCGATCGATCGACGCCATGAAGTCGATCGATCGACGATCGGCAGAAACTGACAGTCCGCCCAGTTTTATTTATATAGGATGTGATTTATATAAAAATTGTTATGTAATTAATTATTGTTGAGAAAATTAATGCATGAGGTTACCTAATTAAATGTGAGTGAATTAATTAGGAGATGGGAGGAGAAATTTGGA
Source organism: Sambucus nigra (assembly GCA_949130495.1). Taxonomy (NCBI): domain Eukaryota; kingdom Viridiplantae; phylum Streptophyta; class Magnoliopsida; order Dipsacales; family Adoxaceae; genus Sambucus; species Sambucus nigra. The sequence goes on along the minus strand of OX422215.1, from coordinate 585,165,109 downwards.
TGACACGTCAAAATTGGTTGAGTGACATCGAGGTAAATTATATTACGTAGTAATGGACTAAGAAATTTAGAGTCGGGATTTAGACTCGGGTGAGGTTAATTCGGGCTATGAGATTGAGTCCAATTAAATGGTGAGGGCAACATCAAAAGCAACTGAAATTATTAATGTGCAAATTAATTAATAATTCGAGTTGGGTAATAACCTCATAATAAAAATGGAATAGGCTTGTGTCACGGGTTTGGTACACGGTGTAGCTAGAACATTTTTTATATATGTATATATATATATACGGTGTGTGATAGTATATATATATAGTGTATGCCTTAATATCAGTGGTTAGATATTATTATACTCTAGTGCTATAGGGGGAGGTTACGCGCAGTGGATGAATCCCCTAGCTTGAGGAGTAGGGCGAGTAGATTCCCAGGTCATAGCGTCCGTTACAGGGGGTGAGGGGCATCTCACTTTCCGGGAAGGAATATGACCGCCTCCAATCGTATACTAAACCAAGTTAGTGAGAGATTCTAACTTGGATAACTAGGATATGTGAATATACCTAGTGTACTAGCACTTTAGAGAAATTATATCCGGGGAGTACTTTTACTCGGGTGGATATTAGTGGTTTATGTATTCCAGTGTGTGTGTGAATGCTGCAATATTCTAAGTATATAATAGGGTGATTATTATATACGGACTAAATAAATACAAGCATGTGTTATTGTATATGTATAACGAGTGGAGTAGTTATATGAATTAAAAAGGGAAATGATTTAATTAAGTTGATGTTACTAATGACTTAAAAATCATAATCACATTTTTACTCAGGTTAGAGTAGGGGAGGAGTATAAGGAGACTTTAATAATTATCTAGTCATGAGATAGATAACTAGGTGAAAATAAAAGCGTTAGTGGTGCACATTAGAGGAGGGGCAAGGAAGTTCTCAAGAGAGTGCGACACTAACTAAAATATGAAGAGCATGCATATTTATTATTACTGCAAGTTAATCATTTGCTAAATGTTTTCAAATGTTTTGGGTACTAACCCTTGCTATAAAAACTTTTTAAAAACCTTTTAGGTGTCCAGCCACAGGGACGCCAGACTTGACTAAATTCCAGGAACTCCGTTGCTGCAGCATATGTGGATGTTGCGGGACCTTTGATAGACGCCTCTTCCTTTCATTCATAATGTAGAGATTCATTATTATTTATTCGAGCATGTCGCTCACTTTCCATTTATTTGTTTCTTAGATTGTTGGGTTTCTATTCTTGTCTTTATGGGATTTATTATTTGGACCGATGGTTTATTCGGTTAATTATTTTTACTTGTGGAATGATTAGTTCAATTATCTGTGAATGTTATTGTTTCATTTTCCGCATGGGTTTTTTGTTTAATTAATGAAAGATAAAAATTGGCACCAGTCTATTTTTCTCACTTAGGTGGTTAGTAATTTAATAAAACGACAGTGATGCTAAGAATGGACCAAATGAGAAACCTGTTCTAACTTGATTTAGGACTGATCACCCGGGATTAATTAGGCGGGGTGTCACAGATGGTATCAGAGCACCAATGTGGTTGAGGCTTGTGACTGGAAGAAGAACATTCAGCGCCATCTGCGCATGTTAGAGGGTACAGAGGTGCAGAAACAGATGCTGGCTACCTTTCGTCTGTCAGGGGCAGCCTTACAGTGGTGGGAGTCCGTAACCACCGCTGAGGAGCGGGATTTGATGCCGATTTCTGAATTCTGGGTGCGGTTTGACCGCAAGTACTTCCCTCCAGCAGTAGAGTTTGAGATGAGGAAGAAATTCAGCGAGTTAGTACAGGGTGACAGGTCAGTGGCAGAATATGAGGAGGAGTTCACCCGTTTGGCAAACTTTGTGCCAAACGAGGTGAACGATGAGGAGCGGAAGAAGTCCAAGTTCATGGATGGTCTGGCTTGGAGAATCAGGCAGCACTTGATTGGAAACCCGACATTGGTGACCTATACAGATGTCGTTAATGCCGCACTTATACATTGTCAGGATCATCGTTTCCACACCAAGGGGAACAAGAAGGCAGGTGAGCCGAGCCAGCAGGGCAAGGCGGTCACTGGTAGTGAGACGAGTGGCACACAGCAGCAGGTCATCATTCAGCAAGGGAATCAGGCTAAGAAGTTTAAGCCTGGTGGGTTCCGACCGGGAGGACAGGGGTTCAGACAGGGGCAACCAGGCCCTAATCAGCAACAGCAGGTTCCTCAGGGCCGTCAGGGCCAAGGAAACAACGGGGGAGGCCAACCGGGCCAGCAACATCAGGGCCAGCAGGGCCAACGGCAGGGTGACGACCAGAAACGCTGTTTCTCCTGTGGCCAGCCAGGACACTTCAAGAGGGAGTGCCCGCAGAGGGGCAGAGGCCAGCAGCAGGGTGCCCAGCAAGGGCAACAGGGTCAGATGCCACCAGCAGCACCAGCACCACAGCAGCAGGGGCAGATGCACTACGGGCGTGGTATAATGTTCGGGATGTTCCCAATCCTCCAGCACAGCAGGCGCTGCCCACCATCGAGGGTACGTTCTCTATCCATGGCACTATGGGTCGGGTATTGTTTGATACGGGGGCCACTCATTGCTTTATAGCTACACATTTCGCGAAGGCTTTAGGGTTGTTAGCCACCGCCGAGAGCACCGTTACGTGTGTCGACTCACCTTTGGGAAACGGGCCGCTTATATTCTTTATATGTCGGAGAGTAGGAGTGGAGATTGGCGGTTTAGTTTTACCTGCGGACATGTTGGTATTAAATATGCATGTTCATGACGTGATCATCGGTACGGATTGGCTCGCTGACTATAGAGCCATGATTGATTGCTTCGGTGGAAGCCTGATCTTCGCCATTCCGGGACAAGAGATGTTTGTAGTGGCGATGCCTCGCCCAGCGGGAGGCTCGACCACTCATCTCTATTACATTGAGGAGGAAACCTCACAGGAAGTGGTAACTCCTTTAGACTCCATTCCTGTGGTGAGGGACTTTGAGGATGTGTTCCAGGAGATACCAGGATTACCACCCAGCAGAGAAATCGAATTTGTTATCGACTTGACACCGGGGACGAGACCGATAGCTCGGGCACCTTACCGGATGGCCCCTTCAGAAATGCGGGAATTGAGGGAGCAGATTCAGCAATTACTGGGTCAGGGTTTTATTCGGCGGAGTACATCGCCGTGGGGTGCGCCGGTGTTGTTTGTGAAGAAGCGAGATGGGTCACTCCGATTGTGCGTGGATTATAGGGAGCTGAACAAGGTGACGATACGGAATAAGTATCCGTTGCCTCGGATTGATGATTTATTTGACCAACTGAGAGGGGCGTCTTACTTCTCCAAAGTCGACTTGAGGTCAGGGTATCATCAACTGCGTATCCGAGAAGAGGATGTTCCTAAGACCGCTTTCTTGTCGCGGTATGGATCGTATGAGTTCAGGGTGATGCCCTTCGGGCTCACTAATGCACCAGCAGTGTTCATGGACCTCATGAACAGGGTTTTCAGGGAGTACCTAGATCAGTTTGTCATCGTGTTCATTGATGACATCCTAATCTACTCGCGTACCGAGGAGGAGCACGCAGAGCATCTGCGCCTGGTTTTATAGACACTGAGGGATCATCAGCTCTATGCCAAATTCGGGAAGTGTGGATTCTGGCTACGGGAGGTACAGTTCCTTGGTCACGTCGTGTCAGATCAGGGTATTGCAGTGGATCCGGATAAGGTGTCGGCGGTGAGGGAGTGGGGACAGCCCACGACACCGACCGAGGTGCGCAGTTTTCTGGGATTGGCCGGTTACTACAGACGATTTATTAAAGGATTATCTAAGATTGCAGGACCTTTGACGAATCTGACTCGAAAAGGGGTGCCTTTCAAGTGGGATGATAGTTGTCAATTAGCGTTCGACGAGCTAAAGGACAAGTTGACATCTGCACCAGTGCTGGCATTGCCAAAGGGAGGGCTAGAGTATCGGGTTTACACAGACGCATCCCTACGGGGTCTTGGGGGTGTGCTCCAGCAGGAGGAAAGGGCTATAGCTTATGCTTCCAGGAAGCTAAAGCCCCACGAGAGGAATTACCCCACTCACGACCTAGAGTTGGCAGCGGTCGTTTTTGCTTTGAGGATATGGAGGCATTATCTTCTAGGAGAGCAGTTTACTCTATTCACGGATCACAAGTCACTTCAGTATCTCTTCACTCAGAAGGATCTGAATATGAGACAAAGGCGGTGGCTAGAATTCGTGAAGGACTACCAGTTCGATATCCAGTATCATCCTGGTAAAGCCAATGTAGTAGCAGACGCATTGAGCAGAAGACCGACTGGGGAAATATCGGAGGTATGGAAAGCGAAGTGGAGAGAGCTTCAATATGAGGACGACGTAGCAAAGGCTTGCATGTCGGCTTTGTCCATCACACCCGAAATCATTATGCGGGTTGTGAAGGTTCAGGCAGAGGATCAGATTTGCCGGGATAGGGTGGGCCAATTGTTAGCTGAGGGAGCAGAGGGTTACTCGATTAGCTCAGAAGGAGGCCTACGTTTTAATTGGAGGTTAATGGTACCAGAGGATGAGGACTTGAAGCACGCAGTTATGACAGAATCCCATGGTTCGAAATTTGCAGTACATCCCGGTGGGGATAAAATGTACCAAGATATGAGGAGGCAGTATTGGTGGACAGGGATGAAACGGGACATAGCGGAGTTTGTTTCGAAGTGTGCCACGTGTCAGCTTGTGAAAGTTGACCACCAGAGGCCATCAGGGATGCTACAGCCGTTAGAAATTCCCGTGTGGAAGTGGGAGAGCATCTCCATGGACTTCATCACAGGGTTACCGGTATCGCAGAAGGGTCACGACTCCATATGGGTTATTGTGGATCGGTTGACTAAGGTAGCCCACTTTTTGCCGGTACGCACAGACTTTGAGACGATGCGTTATGCACAGCTATTCATAGCAGAGATTGTTAAGCTGCATGGAGTGCCGATAAATATCGTATCCGACCGAGACAAAATCTTTGTTGCCCACTTTTGGCAGAGCTTTCAGGAGGCAATGGGCACGGAGTTACGCTTGAGTACAGCGTATCACCCACAGACTGACGGACAGACTGAGAGAGTTAATCAGATGCTGGAGGACATGCTCAGAATGTGCATTTTGGACTTCGGGGGAGGATGGGAGAAATATCTTCCTTTGGTAGAGTTTGCGTATAACAACTATTACCAATTCACAATTGGGATGGCACCGTTTGAGGCACTATACGGGAGACCTTGTCGTTCACCCTCTTGTTGGTTAGAGGTGGGGGACAACAAACTCTTGGGGCCGGAGATTGTCCAGGAGACATCTTCCAAGATAGAGTTGATTCGAGGAAGGATTCGAATAGCTCAGGACAGGCAGAAGAGTTATGCTGATGCTTCTCGAAGACATGTGGAGCTAGAAGTTGGGGACTAGGTTTTAGTCCGGGTATCCCCTATGAAAGGGGTGATGAGGTTCGGAAAGAAGGGTAAGTTAGCACCGCGATACGTAGGACCTTTCCCTATTATTGAGAGGGTGGGACCGGTGGCGTATAAGCTTGGATTACCAGATCATCTTCAGCGGATACACGATGTATTCCATGTGACATCGCTGAAGAAATATCGAAGGAGCGAGAGAGCCTTTTGGCATATTCCACTCGAGGAGATCGACTTACAGCCAGACATCTCGTATGAGGAGAGGCCGGTAGCAATTCTGGATCATAGTGAGCGAAAATTACGATCCAAGGTTGTTCCATTGGTTAGAGTACAGTGGGGTCATCACAATGTTGACGAGTCTACCTGGGAGCGAGAGGAGGATATGCGGGAACAATATCCAGAACTTTTCAACGCAGGTACGATCTAATTTCGGGGACGAAATTCCTTTATAAGGGGGGGGAGTATGTAACACCCCGTATTTTTTGGTACATTTAATTTAATTAATTCGGAGATTTTAAATTACTTAGTGTGTTGTAATTTAATGAATTAATTAGAACAGAATAATATATAAATATTAATCTGGGATTGAATGGTTAATATTTAGGGAAAACTTATTTACTAAGCGAATAGTAATAATGTAATTATGTCGTCTAGAGTATTAATGACGAGGTATGTACTTATCGCATCCGAAAGTCGGTATAGACTGTATTAGGTGGGGGATAAGTATTTTTAGAAATTAACTCGGATGCAAATTCTGAGGGTACAGTTGAGTCCGGATGGGCCGAGATAGTCGGAAAAGTGTACCCGGGGGTAGTATACGGGTCACGGGACGTTTTTAGACATAGCCGGGCCCACTCGGGGACATTTGGGTCACTTGGGCTTGGCCCATTAGTCAAAAAACGGGATTAAGTAATTAATCTAATAAAAAGAAATAAGGGGGGGTGGCTGAACTTAATTAGAGAAAACAAATTAAGGGTTAGGAAACCCTAACATCATCCAAAGCCAAATTTGGGGATCAAAGAGAGCCATCAAAGGTCATCTTCAACCTTGGGATTTAGCTCCAATTCAGACCCTACGAACCTTAAGGCAAGTGGATAACTTGCAATAGCATTAAATCTGTTTTCGATTCATATTCATGTGTAGTGATTATGTAGAAATCCGTTTTTGGGTGTTAATGGAATGAACATGGGATTTTGAAAACAACAATTCTGATTTACGAAATTTGGGGTGATGTTTCTTATAAAAATCTGATTATGGTGAGTTATTGCATACCTGATAAGAATGTTATCTGCATATTTGGAAACGAATTTGATGATGAAATTTGGGGTATAAATGGACCTAGGGTTAATGATGAAACTTTCCCCAAATTTAGAAATTTGAGTTAATGGACGAATTATTGATGTTGTTGAATACTCTGGAGATCCTTAATGAGTTTCCTAATATGTACAAATGCTAAAAGAGAATTAGTTTCAGTGTAGAAGGAAATTAGGGTTTGCAGATTTTCGCCCATGGCTGTCCGTCTTCGCGAAGAAGACGAGTACCTGTTCGATCGATCGATCGACGCCATGAAGTCGATCGATCGACGGTCGGCAGAAACTGACAGTCCGCCCAGTTTTATTTATATAGGATGTGATTTATATAAAAATTGTTATGTAATTAATTATTGTTGAGAAAATTAATGCATGAGGTTACCTAATTAAATGTGAGTGAATTAATTAGGAGATGGGAGGAGAAATTTGGATGACACGTCAAAATTGGTTGAGTGACATCGAGGTAAATTATATTACGTAGTAATGGACTAAGAAATTTAGAGTCGGGATTTAGACTCGGGTGAGGTTAATTCGGGCTATGAGATTGAGTCCAATTAAATGGTGAGGGCAACATCAAAAGCAACTGAAATTATTAATGTGCAAATTAATTAATAATTCGAGTTGGGTAATAACCTCATAATAAAAATGGAATAGGCTTGTGTCACGGGTTTGGTACACGGTGTAGCTAGAACATTTTTTATATATGTATATATATATATATATACGGTGTGTGATAGTATATATATATATAGTGTATGCCTTAATATCAGTGGTTAGATATTATTATACTCTAGTGCTATAGGGGGAGGTTACGCGCAGTGGATGAATCCCCTAGCTTGAGGAGTAGGGCGAGTAGATTCCCAGGTCATAGCGTCCGTTACAGGGGGTGAGGGGCATCTCACTTTCCGGGAAGGAATATGACCGCCTCCAATCATATACTAAACCAAGTTAGTGAGAGATTCTAACTTGGATAACTAGGATATGTGAATATACCTAGTGTACTAGCACTTTAGAGAAATTATATCCGGGGAGTACTTTTACTCGGGTGGATATTAGTGGTTTATGTATTCCAGTGTGTGTGTGAATGCTGCAATATTCTAAGTATATAATAGGGTGATTATTATATACGGACTAAATAAATACAAGCATGTGTTATTGTATATGTATAACGAGTGGAGTAGTTATATGAATTAAAAAGGGAAATGATTTAATTAAGTTGATGTTACTAATGACTTAAAAATCATAATCACATTTTTACTCAGGTTAGAGTAGGGGAGGAGTATAAGGAGACTTTAATAATTATCTAGTCATGAGATAGATAACTAGGTGAAAATAAAAGCGTTAGTGGTGCACATTAGAGGAGGGGCAAGGAAGTTCTCAAGAGAGTGCGACACTAACTAAAATATGAAGAGCATGCATATTTATTATTACTGCAAGTTAATCATTTGCTAAATTTTTTCAAATGTTTTGGGTACTAACCCTTGCTATAAAAACTTTTTAAAAACCTTTTAGGTGTCCAGCCACAGGGACGCCAGACTTGACTAAATTCCAGGAACTCCGTTGCTGCAGCATATGTGGATGTTGCGGGACCTTTGATAGACGCCTCTTCCTTTCATTCATAATGTAGAGACTCATTATTTTTTATTCGAGCATGTCGCTCACTTTCCATTTATTTGTTTCTTAGATTGTTGGGATTCTATTCTTGTCTTTATGGGATTTATTATTTGGACCGATGGTTTATTCGGTTAATTATTTTTACTTGTGGAATGATTAGTTCAATTATCTGTGAATGTTATTGTTTCATTTTCCGCATGGGTTTTTTGTTTAATTAATGAAAGATAAAAATTGGCACCAGTCTATTTTTCTCACTTAGGTGGTTAGTAATTTAATAAAACGACAGTGATGCTAAGAATGGACCAAATGAGAAACCTGTTCTAACTTGATTTAGGACTGATCACCCGGGATTAATTAGGCGGGGTGTCACAGGTAATCTTCTAGGTTCTAGGGTTGGTCCCCCCATATATATTTTCTCTTCTCTAGCTATGCCACATTATCCATTCCCCTTTCGGAGATTTCCAGCATCAAATTTTGATGTAATCCAACTCATTCATACGCTATCCTTTTATTTTTAGTCGTGTGATTATACTTTTTGGTTTAGATGACATGTGTATCAGATAACATGATTTGTCTTGTATTATCAGGACTCAGTATTGGCATGTATATTTTTTGTGAGTTGATGTTTTGTTGAATATCTCTCTCTTACACTATTATAACTATGATGCATCCTTATGAGTTTTGTATTGGAGGACTTTCATATCATATTCGTATATTTCTCACATGTTTCATTTGTTTGCTTTCATGTTCAGAACGCTATTAAAATTGTTTTACAAGTTGTATGTTCTAATGTTATGACTTAATTAACCCTAAGGTTAAAATACATGGGTTATTATAGCTTGTATTAGAGCATGGTCTTAGGCTTAAAGGGTCAGGGGCTGGTCGAGGTGGTGGATGGTACATTTTATGTTTTTGGCAACTTAGCAAAAATTTTGTTTGACACTGATGCCACACACTCCTTCGTATCACGTAGTTTTGTGAACACTCCTTATTTATTGCCTACACCTTGTGATATGGATCTATCGGTAGCTACTCCATTATTTATATCTACTCGTATTTGGAGACTTATGTTGATTTGGGGATAAACTTTGATAAGTTACATTTTTTGGCATACTTGTTAGTCTTGGATACCCATTCTTATTCTGTGATCTTAGGCATGGATTGGTTGGTTATGTACGAGGCTCACAAAGATGGCAAGGTTGGGCTATCATTTTCATGATATCGGGTCAGGAGATGTATAATGTGTTGATTCCTGGACTAGAGGTTGGATCCATAACACATTTGTATTTTATTTGTGGGTAGACTTAAGAGGATATGCCCATTTCGTTAGACTCGATACCGATTTTTCGATATTTTCCAGGGTTTCCATTGACCCGAGAGATTGACTTTGTGATTGACTTGTCTCCCAACACTAAGTCGATTGCCATGGGGCTATATCGTATGGATACTTTGGAAATGAGGGAGTTAAGGAAGAAGATTAAGTTGTTGTTGGAGTAGGGATTCATTCGCCATAACACATCATTATAGGGAGCTCCAATTCTCTTTATGAAGAAGAAAGATAGTTCACTACATTTATGTGTTCACTACCATAAGTTAAACAAAGTGACGGTTAGGTACAAGTACCCTTTACCAATGATCAATGATTTGTTTGATCATTTACATGGTGTTTCGTTCTTTTAGAACATATATTTATGTTCGATTTACCATCAATTGAGGGTATAGGAGGATACCGGACCGAACACTTCCTTTTAGACTCGTTATGGTTCCTATGAGTTTAGGGTTATGTCATTTAGGCTGAATAACTCCCCCATCATGTTCATGGATTTGATGAACCCAATATTTGTGTATGTACTTGGATCAGTTTATAATTGTCTTTATGAATGACATCTTGATTTATTTGGGAACCGACGAGGAGCATGTCGAGCATTTCAGGGTTGCTCTTTAGACATTATGAGAACATAAACTATATGATGATTTCTAAAAGTGAGAGTTTTTAATACATGAGGTACGATTTTTAGGTCATGTAGTTTCAGAGTCGAGATTGTCAATATATCCAAATAAGGTGTCAACCGTGTTAGAGTGGGTATAACTCATGACACCTACAAGGGTTTGTACATTCTTAGGATCGATCGGTTATTAGTGTAGGTTCATTCGAGGGTTTTAAAAAATAGCAGGACCATTGACTCGAAAGGGTATTCATTTTGTTTGGACTGAGAGGTGTCATCATGCTTTCGATACTCTGAAGGATAATTTGACTTGGGCTCAAATTTTGACTCTATCGAGGAGTGAGGTTGAGTATTTGGTATACATTGATGCTTTCTTATAGGTATTAGATGGGTTGTTGATATAAGATGATCGTCCTATCACATATACATATCTAAAGTTGAGACTTTATGATGTTAACTACCCAACTGATGATTTGGAGTTAGTGGAGATAGTATTCACACTACATATTTGGAGACATTATTTTTGGGGATAAGAGTTTTTTAATCTTTAACAATCACAAGAGGCTTCAGTATTTGTTGACACAAAGGACTTGAACATGAGTCAACGATGATGCTTTGAGTTCATCAAGTACTACTTATTTATGATTTAGTATTAACCAGAGAAGGCTAATATTGTGGAAGATGTTTAAAGCGATAACTGAGCAACAATTTGTCTACTCTTTAATTGTATAATATGAGATCCATTGAGGTGATTGGAAAGTTGGTTGATGATTTCATGCAGATTTTCATCATGACCGATATCAACATGTTGCTGGTTCCAGCATAGACATCTAATAGGGCGTGCAAAGAGAAAGTGGCAAAGCTTGTATCCACCACTATGCCTCTTTACATTATTAGGTTGGATGGTGGATTACGGTACATGGGGAGGTTAGTTATACCTTTAAATGAGGATTTGAATAGGATCATCATGGAAGAGGTCTATGGATCATAATTTTTGGTGCATCTCGATGGGTACAAGATGTACTAGGACATGAGAAGACATTATTGGTGGCCGAGGATAAAGAAGTATGATGCTAGATTTATGTCCTAGTGCAAAACATGTTTGATGGTGATGGTGGATCATCAATGATCGCCAAGTACACTTCAACCATTACCCATTCCCTATTATAAGTGGGACAACATCTCGATGGACTTCATCGCCCTTGGAGCCCAGGAAGCACAACTCTATTTAGATATAGTGGACCTCTTAAAGAAGGTTTCACATTTCTTTCTCGTCTACATAGGCTTCATAGTTGAGCAGTATGCACGATTGTATGTGTCGGAGATTATTCACTTATATGGGGTACCTTTGTCTGTCATCTTAGATAGGGATTCAACTTTTATATCTCAATTTGGGGTAGTTTTTATTAGGTTATGGGTACTAGGTTGCGCTTGGGTATGCCTTATAGTCCTCGGATATATGGGCAAACCAAGTGGGTAAACCAGATTAAAGGATATGCTTTGGGCATGCGTGTTGGATTTCATGCTTCTGGTAGAATTCTCCTACAAGTATGGAACCATATAAGGCATTTTATGGGTGACCAATAATTTTAGCTGAGAGTGTGGTAAACAAACTTAATATAAATGGTTACACAAGCGTTTGGCACTTTTCAAGGCCATGAACATGGGTTGAACACTTAAATAACGGTTATAGGGGAATGAGTGCACCTAGGTACGAATATTCAATTGGGTAACCACCTATTAGTTACAAATAGTAATTTCATGGAAAGGAACTCTATAAATAAGCAACTAAATGATGAAGGAAAACTGGACTCTCTCTACAAAAAAACTATATTTTATTTTTTTACCTATTTTCCCACTTATTTAATTTTCTTTTCAGTTATTTATGGTTTTTCTCTTCTTTGAAGTAGTTTGTCAAGTAAACTAACCATTATTGTCTTTACATTTAATGAAAAGTTCATTTGCCTTTACATTTAAACTATCTTTACATTTCCTACTGTAACTTACTTTACATTCTTTAGTGTAACTATTTTCTTTTACTTTGTTTATTTAATTTTACTGTTTTGGTTAGTTCAATTTTTTTTATCTTTATTTGTGCTCTTTACATCTTCTTTTTTAGATTCTAGTTAAGTAAACTTATTTATCCTTCACTGTAAATTCTTCTTAAAAGGAAGCACAAGTTTTCTTAATTAAAGCGTCGAACGGTACACAATCGCCTAATTATCATAAGCTAAGATAACTAATTGGTTGGCAAGGCCATAATCTTATATGGAGTTCTCACACATAATCAAACACACAAACCAGCTAGGTTTAGCCAAATAGGTACATAATGTGTTCCATGTATACATGCTTCGTCAGTTATTAAGTGGTGTAGTCGTGTATCAGCACATTGACTTATAGGATATTTAGCTAGAGGCCAATGCCTTGTATAATGAGGAACCTATGCGTATTTTAGACCATAGGTTCCAAATTTTAAGGTATAAGAAGATACCTTTAGTTCATATTTTTTGGGGTCACCATAGTAAAGATGATTCCACTTAGGAGTAGGATAATACAACGAGTCAACACTATCCATAGTTATTTTGAGGTAGATATATATTATATGTTGTGAATTATGAGGACCAAATTCTTTTTATTACAGGAGAAGAATATAATAACCCGTATTTTTAGGAGGATTTAAAAGTAATTAATTAAGAGTAATTTAATTAATTAGATGGCATGTCGAATTAATTATATAATTAAAATTGAGAATTTAAAATCAATTATGAGGATTTAAAGTTAAAATGGATTACATGGAATTATAGAGTTCATTTGATAAATTGATAAAGTTTTAGGGGCAAAAGGTAAATTCTATGAAATTATAGTTAATGTGGTAATTATTATAAGTTAAAAACAAATTTGGACGCATGGGGAAATAAGGAAAAAACTTGAGGGTAAAATTATCTTTTGATATACTTGGGGCATAAGTTAGGATTTTTACATTAGGTTTTCAAAATCCTTTTCAACCCCTTTTGAAATTTGGGAACTCATCAAGGAGTTGCTACCATGGCATTTGCAGTTTCTGCAATGGGTTAGGAGCCATGACTGGGACGCAACTCAGTCATGGGGCCTACGAGTTTGAGTGTTGTTTTAATGACTTTATTTGTTTAAGGACCCATTTATTCACTATAAACCGAATTTTATCACACTTCCTTAACCAAGAAAACTCGATAACTCTCTAAACTCTCCATCAAACTATTTTTCCTACATTAATCCAAGATAGCTTTAAGGATTTCAAACAAGAGTTCAAGGGAAGTTTTCTAATACATCAAATCATGATTTAAAGAGTATTTCAAAATAGATTCAAGACAAACATTCAAGACCACATCTCTTAATATCAAATTTAGTTTTAATTAATCTTTTGAGATAGTTGCTATCTACTCCTCTACTTTTATATACACTCATGTTAACTCCACCTAAACATTAATTATTGATTTATAATATGTTAGAAACCCTTAAGGATCTGGGATTTCTTTTGATATTATCTTTTTTTTTTCACTCTTAAGTTAGTTAACCTCACATTTTATATATTGAGATTTAGACTAATAAATATGATAAATTGAATTTTGAGACATGAATAATAAATTAATATTATAGGGTTTGAAGTTGTATCTTGGATTTGTGAATAAGTGGACTATATGACGTGAAATTTTGAAATATTTAAGGCATAGTTAAACTCTGAAATGAATGTGCTTAGTAGGATTCTACCTTTAGCATTGAGAGTAGTACATTTGGTCATAAATACCTAATTAGTAAGATTTTAGGCATGATGATTTTTATTTGTGGCTTAGATAATGATGAGCATTTATTATTAGTAATTAGCCTATGTTGAAACTCTTGTAATATGAACATATGTTCTTATGTTAAACTATTGACTTGGAATTGAAAATTTGACTTAATTGTGGGAGAACCCAATGTAAGCCATCCACTTCTTTTATTATGTTATTGACGATGAATTAATCAAGTAGACGAATAATAAGGAGTATGGTATAAACTTGTCTTGTCTTGTGTTGAATGGATTACAGTTGGATTTGGATGTTGGATATTTAATTTGCATAATATATTAATTTTTTTCGTTCTAATAAATCCTTAACTAATTAAGTGTCTTAACGATTAACGTATCTAAACGAACGTGTATTGGGGAGGGGAAAATTTCATTTTTGGATTTCATTTTATGAGACTACCCCATCTAATTGAGTGTCTTAAGTAATTAAGGGGCTAGTGATGATAACATATTCAACTCTTTAATATTTCAAGGCTCTAACTTCAATCATGCAAGAACATAGGTACTAAGGTCGACCTCTGACCTTTGCCAGATCATTACCAAGATCCTAAGACCTCCCCTGCCCTCTAACAAGGATCAAATTAATGTTGAAGTCCTAACCCACCTCCTTACTCTAATAAAATACTCAGCCCTTCCAAAACATATCTATAACCATGCTCAGATACCTCAACACTAGTGTCCCATCATATCTGACAAGCACAACGAACCTTAGTCTAAAGAGAAATGGCTTCCAAAAGTCATTTGTACCTCATCCCAAAAACGTATTACTAAAACATACCTCAATACCATCTATTCATAAGCCAATGGCGATTCTATACCTCCTATATGTTTGGTTGAACTCTGACAGTTCGTCTAGCGGGTAAGTGAAAAGGACAACACTGTTCCACCTATCGCCACCATTGAGCTCCATTAGCATTGATGAATCCCATTCATATTAAATGTATTCATCAACTTCCTTATACCACCTGCAACCTTTTAACCCACACTCCACCTTGCTACTATAGAATTTAAGGGTGGTAAACGGACAGATACAAAGAGAATACCATGTTATCCATATCCGTATTCTCTATCTGGATGCACTATGCATACCCCTATCGGGATATACCCGGATAGTAAAAAAAACTATCCATAATGTATTCTCTCGGATTCCCTGGATTCATTTAATATCTATATCCATTCACATTGCATAACCATTGCAATTGACTTGCCCTTTTAAACATGTAATGCCAATCCTACTGTCAAAAAAATATCAATCAACAAATTGATCTACTATTTCATAATCAATAACTTAGAAATTAGAATCAACAATTTTCCTTAACAGTTTGTGTGTTCGTGTGTTGTTGTGTACATCTATTTGTGTTGTGTGCATGTTGTTATGTGTGTGTCTGTGTTGTTGTAGGTGTGTGTGTGGTGTGAGGTGGGTGGGAGAGGGGGGAGGAGAAGTTTGGTAGAGGGAAGGTTTTGGATAATAGGGTGTGCAATAAAAATGAGGGAGAAGGGGAAGACATGTAAAATGAAAGAGAAAGGTTTTAGATAAAATATTTTTTTCGAGTTTGTTTTGTATGCTTTTTGTTCTTTTCTATTGTTTTTTTTTCTTTTCAATACATTCATTATCTTTTATTTTTTTAAAAGTATTACTTTTTTTATTTTTTAAATGAATGAAAAGTGATGCTTAACATTTTTCTATTG
Organism: Sambucus nigra; assembly: GCA_949130495.1. NCBI lineage: Eukaryota > Viridiplantae > Streptophyta > Magnoliopsida > Dipsacales > Adoxaceae > Sambucus > Sambucus nigra. The sequence goes on along the minus strand of OX422215.1, from coordinate 585,149,288 downwards.
TATATTTATATTTTACATTACATGAATAAATATTATAAATAATAATTATAAATAAATAGTACTAATGATAAATTATTATTAAAGATAATACGGATACGGATATTTAAAAAAATGGATATCCACATATATGGATACTTCACCTCGGATATGAATTATCTGTGTGAAATAAACATACTATCCGTATCCGTTTTATTGGATGTTTTAACATGCTATCCATATCCAATTTTTCGGATAAATATTCGCAAATTTCAAACTCAAATACGAGACGGATTAGGATTTTTGAATATCCGTTTACACCCCTAATAGTCGCCAAACCTCAAAGGGAGACCTAACCATACTGCTGCAGTCTATTTATTCCCTTTATAAGAGAATGCATATATAAAGAAGGCTTATGGAAGATTAAGGACATGTTTAAATAATCATACACAAGATAAAATCAAGATAACAAGTAGAACAAGTGTTCTTTCATTATTGTATACACTCGCAACCCACTAGTGTGAGCACAAAAACATCACCTTGATCATTCCCAACTATTTTACTTGTTGTATGCCCTGTTGAGTCCTACATTAATGCGTAGGAACCCTTAGATAAGTCTATCGTATACTTCCTAAGCCCCTTTGAATTAATAACAATGACCATAGGGACCTCAGACTCTCTTGATCAAAGCTCAAGATGTCTTTTAGATTGTAATAACCATTTTATGATCTAATATAAAAGTCAAACACCCTTTGATAGTGGATGTAGGATCCTTACCGAAGTCCGAACCACTTTATATACTGGTCCTAAGGGGAACACCTGTTGGGTCTGAGGTATCACACAGTTTTAATACCCACCTACTTGTCACCATTTGTGGGAACAACGAGTTACATTTCTTTCTTACAAAAACCTTACTCTTATTAAGATTTCGACTATTGGCAAGTTTCCCCATTTTTTTAATGATATGGAAGCTCAAAAAAAGGATCTTCAAGAGCAACACATGAATATTATGAGAAGGATTCATTTACCCTTTATGATGAAAGAACCCGTTGGATCAGAACATATCATAATTAGAGAGAATTGTGAGATACGATTGGAAGGAGAAAATAATTAAGAGGAGATCCTCAGGGACTAATAACAATCATTGACCCATATCCCTGTTAGGGGTAGGTTATCACTCCCCAAAGATTAATCATGAGGTGGTTCCAAGGAATCTAAGTACTAGGACAATTATATCAATAAGATTCAAAACCATTAGCGAATTTCCTCAACTGATATAAGATGAAGACTCCTAAAACCATTGATATATATCTATAGATAGTTCCATCTCCATACTCTAAAAAGGTTTCACAATATGGTCTTCCCCCAAAGTGAAAGAGGCCTACTATTGAACCATTTGACTAGTCAAATGACCCTAGAGACCACCTCAAGACCTGCAGGTCACTCATGCTCCTTCAAGAGACCTTAAATGAGGTCTTGTGTAGAGATTTTCTTTCTAATTTAAGGGTAATGTCTAGGCCCTTGTTTTCCAAGATCAAAATGGGGACAATTGGAAGCTTTACAAAGTTGATAAGATCCTTTGTCATCCAATTCATAGGGGCTTATAAGATGAGGAAGCCTATCACCTTCATCCTCCAGTTAAGATAGAATATTAAGGAGGCTCTCAAAGAGTATGCCAAGAGATTAAATTAAGAGGCTTTTAAAGTTGATAATCTAAATGATACCATATGTGTGGATTCCTTCATCCCAGGCCTCACCTTAATGGATATGTTGAGGTCTTTCAGCAAGAGACCCCCAAATCTATGATTAAGTTTCTTGAGTGAGCTTAGAAATACATGAATGATGAGTATTCATTCATAATGAGGGATTCCATCACTTCCCCCAGTAAGTAAAGAAGAAGGATGTCTTCTCCCACCTGGGGGAGAACCTAATGTAATTGAAGCAAAGAAGAGGAAGAATGAAGAAAATGAGAATTGGACTCAGGAATCTAACCATTTTACTCCGCTCACATCCACCACAGAATAAGTCTTGGTAGCAGGAGAAGCTTAGGATGTCCTACATCTGCCAAAGTCCACGAGGTGTAAAGATGAAAGGAAGTATAAATTTATGTATTGTATGTTTCAAAGAGACCATGATCGCAACACCATTTTTTGCTTCAGGCTCAAAGAGGCCATCAAAGGGGTGATCAAGATGGATTACCTCAAGGAGTTTGTATCTAAAAACACAGGTAAAGGTCAACGTAGCAATAATAACACCAAAAATGAGGATGACATCCCTCTGATTGATATGAATACCATTCCTAAAGGTCTTTCTAGTGGTGGACTCTCTTTCATGGCTAGGAAATCCCACCTCAAAAGCATCCAACAAGAAGGAATTCAGGTCAACAGTGTCTTTCACCAGAATCAAGCCGTAAAGGGAGTCACTACTGGAATTTTTCCTCGTTATCACGGTTAAAATATGCCACAAAAGAGTTTTTATGGCGGGTTTTAAATCTGAAATCGATTGTCGTAACATTTTGTCTCATAAAAAAATCGTGTATTTAAAACCGTTGTAAATGATAATTTTAATGCCATTTTTTAAACAAATGTCATTAGATAGACTGATTAGATACATCAGTTATTACATTGACGAAATTTAACGTCATAATTTGGACACAAAAGCATAATAAAAAGGTTAATATGATGGACTTGAAAGAGTTGTCATAATTGTCGGTGTAAATACACAAAAACTATCATATAAACAATCTTTTATGATGGTTTGGATGTCCGCTATAGTGCCATTTTAGTTAAAACCATCATAAAAAAATTAAAATACATTTTAAAACAAACATTAGTTTCTCTAATAATTTAATATAAAAAATATGCTTCATAATCAATTACAACCCCGTTATGGGTCAAATTATTCATGCCATGTGGGCCTATAATATTACAATCCCGTATTTTTATGGCTTTTAAAATTTCGAAGTTATTAAATTTAATTGACATAAATTAATTTAATATTAATCCAATTCATTATGAATATTTACTAACGTGACAAGAGTTAGTAATTATTGGGAATCGGTTGAATATTAATTAATGAGTAAAGTAATATATGTCATTGAATATATTAAAAATTATCACGCGTGAATAATACAACAATTATGAAAAATTAAGTCGGGATGCGCATGTGTTGTGTCGGGACTAAATTATTATAATAAAAGTGAATAAATTATAAGTCGCCCATATAGTCATTTTGAGTGCACCAACGTGTTCGAAAGGGATGAAATATTCAGAAAAGTATACCCGGGGGTTTAGTTTGGGTGTCAGGACATTTTTAGGTCTAACTGATAACCCGAGAGGGCATTTTAGTAATTAACCATTTATATGTTTAATTATGGAAGAAAATAGTAGGTTTATATCTGATGAATTTAGAGTCCTTGAGGGTTAGGGAGATAGAAAGTTGCAGAGGAGCTAAGTTAGAGAGAAGAGGGAGACCTTCCAAGGAGGAGAAATGAATGTAGTTTGGAACCTTTGCCATGTGTAGAGGATCACCCACGAATTTGTAATGATTTATTAAAAAGAAATCTGGAAAAAGATTGAGAATATTGGAATTTATGATAAAACTAGGGTTTGATAATTTTACTAAATTTGTCCCTTTAAATCCATGCCTTTGATGAATTCGTACATGTTATACCTAGAAAATCATGTAGATATGTTGACATAACTCCTGGTTTAATTGTTTGGGAGTTTGGGATGCATTAAGCATGATTTAGAGGTTGAAAGGTGATGAAACCTGTAGGTTGGAATAGCGGAATCTGGGCAAGAACTACTTGATCGATCAATCGATTCAAGACTGTCGATCGATTGACTCCATTTTATCGATCGATCGACCCCTCCTGGAAATTAAATATTTTTCTCCTTTTTAATTAATTTGGTTAAAATACGTAGGGACCTTTGGATATCATTTAAAGATAATAATGGTTCATGAGGAGGACCAATAGGCTCTAATTAGATTCCGTTTAATATAATTTTATACGAGATTTAACCGTGGGATAACGGGGGTATGTCATCATGCGTACGTCAAATAAGGAATTGAGAGATTCATGAAGGAATTAGACTTGTATGTTAGTGAGGGTGTACCTACTGAAATTACCTTTAGGTAGAGAAAACACTTCTACGGACGAGAAGTAATTATGAAATGGTTATAATTGAGAATAAAAAGGGATGAGGTCATTATGCGTAAAAAATGAGTAATTTGTACTACGTACGGTTAAAATGTTGTTTTGTGTCACGAACGAACCTAATTAAAAGATGTGAATATTTATATATATAACAGAGTGATTGTGTATGTATATATTATATATATCTCTGTGTATAATCATACTCGTGCTACTTGTTATCACGGAGGTTGCCGTGCCCGGATAGTCTTCTCTCAATGGGACCTTTATGGGGGATATTTACTCGTACCCTAGAACATCGGATTCCTTTGTACATAGTCAGATGGTCCTAAGAGACGTGAGGGTATGTGCTGACCTCTTAGTGACTTGGAACTATGCTTCGCTTTCATTTTGTGTGTATTGTGTTAATACAAATCGAGAGTGATTTCGAACTAGAATTTCCCTTGTACGAGGTATACGGGGACTTGAAAGCAGAGTATGCCAGCACCATAGATTTTATGTGGGGTGCCGATTAGTATATATATTCTATGAATGATTAATATATATATATATATATATATATATATATATATATATATATATATATATATATATATATATATATATATATATATATATATATATATATATATATATATACCTATACCTGAGATACTTCTGTTGTGCATGTAAGAAGATAAGTAATTGAATAAATGCTCCTAATTATAGTAAATGTTTGAAACTTCACATCAGTTTTGAGAAATACATAATTGACTTAAATAACCTTTAAGATGATGTTATCTTAATTTAATCATAGGCTTATGATCTTACGAATCAGAGCTTATGGAAGGAGTACATAGTTAGACTTATGAGCTATTTTAGTAATACGGTAGGCATGCACACTAGATGAGAGGTGAAAATTCTCAAGAGAGTGTCGTTTACTAACATGGTTGTCATATTAGCTAGTAAACATTTTAAATATTTGATAAACCATTTTTAAAATCTATTTTAAACTCGGGATCTGACCCATTTCCTATTATTTTCCTTCTCTTGTATATATATATATATATATATATATATATATTACAGGTGCTCAGCCATAGGGGCGTCCGGTGTAAATTCATTTGACTGGATGTGCTGCAGCTTGTGCGGGAGTTGTAGGTCATTGCAGTAGACGCTTCCTCTTTTGGCTCCTCCGATTTCTATTTAATCTTTTTAGTTAGGGCATGTGTCGCCCATTTCCAGAATATTGTTTCGACTTGATAGGGATTTCATACACTTCTATTATTTCAGTATTCTTTTTTCAATTGGGATTATATTATCTATCACATTGTCAGTGGTTGTGGTTATTTATATGGATTTGAGTAATCTAGTTGGCATGTTTCATTAGATGAATGGTATCTTTATCAACCATGTTATTTATTAACTACTATACACTTAAAAAGATTTTTACAACGAAATTTACTAAATAAATTAATTTAAATTGTTTTAACACTTAGCTTAATTATTTAGGGTGATTAAAATGGAATTTGTTTTTGACAGTGATGCTAGGAATGAAACACATCATTCACCTTTATTTTTAATTTAATAAAAGACCGATCACCTGGTATTTAATTAGGCAGGGTGTTATGGAGGTATCAGATCATCCAATTTTAGTGTACTTTAGGATCTGTACGGCTTATTGCGCTTTCATCTTAGCGTCCTTGATATAGAGCCCTATATTTAGGACTATTGTATTCTTGTATTTATGATTACGTATTTAGCTATTTGATATTTAATAATAACTGTAGACTAATAAACTTCCTTCTCATTTCAGATGCCTCCAGGACGAGCACCCCGAGATAGGAATGCCTAGCCCGAGCAGCCAGTAGCTCTGGCTCAGGGAATGATGAATGCAACTCAAGTAGCCGCCATTGTTTATCAGGCATTGAATACCGCATTAGTGGTGGTGCAGTAGGATCCGCCCCAGGTTCAGGCTGTAGCGCTAGTTCTAGCACAGCTTCCCATGGCATGGTAGAGGGTCAGGGATGCCTTTCAGAAGGTGCGTCCTTCAGAGTTCTCGGGTAGCTCGGATATCGTGATCGCCAGCTAATGGAAGAAGGACATCCAGAGGCATCTGTGTATGTAGAGACAGTTAATGGCGTCCTTCAAGCTAGTGGGTGACTCTTTGCATTTATGGGAGTCCACCACCACCTTGGAGGAGATGGATAACATGTTTATTCAGTCATTTTGGGTGCGGTTTAACCGTAAATATTTCCCATCCACCGTGCAGACTAAGATGAGTTGGAGGTTACTGAATCTTAAGGAGGAGACTATGACCGTCGCTAAGTATAAGGAGGAGTTCACGAGACTTCTCACTATAGTGTCAGATGAGGTACCCACTGAGGAGAAGAAGATCTTACTGGTTTTGGATGGATTGGCCTGGAGGATTCGTCATCACCTCATAGGTAACCTATCATTGGGTAATTACACTGACGTATTCAATGTCGCTCTGTTGCACTACCAGGATCACCGCTTCCATCAGCAAGGGAGAAAATGAGCAGGGGATTCCATCTAGTAGGGCCGGACTGAAGTTAGTGGTGCTGGTGGAGCACCATCAGCTCAAGGGCAGACCCATCATAGTGAGTAGAGTTCCCATCAGGGGGACCCTGCCAAGCAATTCAAATCTGAAGATTCCAATGAGGGATTTGGGGGATTTAGACAGGGCCCTCAGGGCCCTTAGGGTCAGTCCAGTCAGCATGGACAGCAGGGACAACACCGTTAGCAGTAGTCCCATCAGGGCCAACGACATTTTCAATAGGGCCAGTGGCGGGGTGGTAACGAACAACATGGCCATGGATAGCAGGGACAGAGGGGAGGAAACTTCAGGGGAAGGTATTTTGGATTTGTCCAGAATGGCCATAAGCGCCAGAATTTCCCAGAGGGGGATACGGCCCACAGCAGTAGGGTGCCTATAATGTTCCACAAAGGCCACTCTTTCCAGCCGTCCTCCCAGTGCCAGCTCAGATGCCAGCCCTACCAACCATCCTAATAGCCCCAGTCCAGCAGGGTCAATTACAGTATGGATGTGTCTATAACGTCCACCAGCTAATAGCACCGCAAGCGCCGCCCGTGAGAGAGGGTATATTTTCTATTAATGGCACTATGGGGTGTGTTTTCTTTGATACTGGAGCGTCACACTGTTTTATAGCTACAATCTTCACATGGGCCATGGGGCTATTAAACATGTCAGAGAGTAAAATGACACGCATAAATTCACCACTGGGAAATGAGTCCTTAATTTTCTTTATGTGTCGGGGAGTAGGTATATAGATTGGTGGCTTGATTTTACTTACGGACATGCTAGTTTTAGACATGCATGAGCACGATGCCATTATTGGCATGGTTTGGCTCACTGTGTACAGAGCCATGATAGATTGTTTCAGTAGGAGTATTATCTTTGTCATTCCTGATCAGGAGATGTTTTTGGTGGCGATGCTTCGCCTAGAGGGAGGATCTTCCACCCATTTGTATTACATAGAGGATGAGACCTCTAAGGAGATTGTGATTCCCCTGGCTTCGATTTCAGTTGTTCGTGAGTTTTCGGATGTGTTCCAGGAGATATCGGGCATACCTCCCAGTCGAGAGATAGATTTTGACATAGAATTAATGCCGAGCACTCGGCCGCTAGAACGTTCACCATACCGTATGGCTCCAACGGAGATGAGGGAGTTACGGGATCAAATAGAGAAACTGTTGGGTCAGGGCTTCATTCGTAAGATAACCTCACCGTGGGGCACTCCGATGTTGTTTGTTAAAAAGAGATGATTCATTGAGATTGTGCATGGACTATAGGGAGTTAAACAAGATCACGATACGGAATAGGTATCCATTGCCTCGAATCGATGACATATTCGACCATCTAAGGGGAGTTGCTTTCTTTTCAAAAATAGATTTGAGGTCGGGATACCATCAGCTACGGATTAGGGAGCAGGATGTGTTGAAGATTTCTTTCTTAATGAGATATGGGTCCTATGATTTCAGAGTCATGCCGTTTGGGCTCACAAATGCTCCGGCCGTGTTCATGGACTTGATGCACCGAGTGTTAAGAGAGTTCTTGGATCAGTTTTTCATCATATTTATAAATAACATCCTGATTTATTCACAGACTGAGGGGGAGCATGCCGAGCACTTGAGATAGGTTCTTCAGAATCTATGAGAGCATCAGCTGTATGCTAAGTATTAGAAGTGCAGATTCAGGTTACGGGAGGTACAGTTTCTAGGGCACTTTTTGTCAAAATTGGGGATATTAGTTGACCCGATGAAAGTGTCGGCAGTGAGGGAGTGGGGATAACCTACGACATCGATAGAGGTGCATAGTTTGTTAGGGTTAGTCGGGTACTACAGTCAATTCATTCGAGGATTTTCAAAGATAGCGGGGCCATTGACGAATCTGACTCGCAAGGGGGTACCATATGTATGGGATTCCTCTTGTCAATTATCTTTTGACAATCTAAAAGATAAGATGACTTTGGCTCTAGTTCTTGCTCTACCCAAGCCGATAGTGGAGTACCTGGTGTATACTGACTCCTCTCTAAAGGGACTCGGTGGAGTACTTCAACAGGAGGAGCATGCTATAGATTATGCCTCCCGCAAGCTTAAGCCTCATGAAAGGAATTACCCCACCCACGACCTGGAGCTAGCAGCGGTCGTGTTTACATTGCGGATTTGGAGGAATTACTTGTTAGGGGATAAGTTTTGCTTGTTCACGGACCACAAGTCACTGCAATACTTGTTCACTCAGCGGGAGTTGAACATGCGTTAGCGCAGGTGTCTGGAGTTTATGAAAGACTACCAATTCGAGATACTAAACCATCCGGGGAAGGCTAACCTGGTTGCTGATGCGTTAAGTCGTAAGCCAGTAGGTGAGGTAGCGAAAGTATGAAAAGCGAAGTGGAAAGAGTTGGGACACCAGGACGCGATAGATTGTTCCTTTATATCCATTATGACAGTCACACCCAAGATTATTACGAGGGTGATACAGGCCCAAGCAGCGGATATGTTTTGTCAAGATAATATTATATGGCTCTTAGCTGAGGGTGTTGATTCCTATTCAGTGGGTTCTGATGGGGGTTTGAGGTTCAATGGGAGATTGGTGGTCCCGGAGGGAGACGATTTATGTCATGCAGTGATGACAGAGTCGCACGGGTCTAGATTTGCAGTACATCCCGGAGGGGATAAAATGTACCAGTATATAAGGCGATAGTACTGGTGGAGTGGGATGAAGAAGGACATTGTAGACTTCGTGTCCAAATGTACTACCTGTCATACGGTAAAGGTGGACCACCAGAGACCGCCAGGGTTACTTCAACCATTGGAGATACCTACGTGGAAATGGGAGAGCATTTCCATGGACTTCATTACTGGGTTGCCTACATCACAGTGGGGTAATGATTCCATATGGTTAATAGTGCATCGGTTGACCACGGTAGCTCACTTCCTTCCAGTGCGAACAAACTACACTACGGGCCAATATGCGCAGTTGTTTATTGCTGAGGTAGTGAGATTGCATGCGGCGCCCCTGGATATTTTATCTGATAGAGAAAAGATTTTTGTGTCACGCTTTTGGGAGAGATTTCAGGAGGTTATGGGTACAGAGTTGAGATTAAGTTCACCTTATCATTCGAAAATAGATGGACAGACAGAGCGTACCAATCAGATGCTAGAGGATATGCTATGCATGTGTGTCCTTAATTTTTGTGGAGGTTTGGAGCCGTATCTTCGACTGGTGGAGTTTGCTTATAATAACTCCTATCAGTTCATGATTGACATGGCCCCATTTGAGGCATTGTATGGTAGACCTTATCGTTCTCCCGTTTGTTGGCTAGAGGTGGGGGACAACAAGTTGCTCGGACTAGAGGTAATTTAGGAGACGTCAACTAAGATAGAGTTAATCAGTAGTCTCATTTGGGTAGCCCAAGACAGGTAGAAAACTACGTCGATGCGAAGCGGTTCTTCTGAGAGTTTAGCATGGGGGACCAAGTATTACTGCGTGTGTCTCCTATTAAAGGATTAATGAGATTCAGGAAGAAAGGGAAGCTGGCTCCGAGGTACGTAGGACCATTTTCCATTATCGAGAGGATAGGGCCGGTGGCATACATATTAGGGTTGCCAGAGCATTGGCACCATATTCACGATGTATTCCACATCTCGTCATTGAGGCGATATGTGCGGGATGATATGGCCCACACTCATATCACGATAGAGGAGATTGATTTACAATCCGACAGTTCTTATGAGGAGAGACCAGTGTCTATCCTAGACCCTAGCGAGAGGAGATTGAGGTTGAATGTAGTTCCACTTATACGGGTCCAGTAGGAGCATCATAACATGGAGGAGTCCACTTGGGAGAGCGAGGAAAATATGCGTGAAAACTACCCAAATTTTTTTTTTTACCAGGTATGCCTTATTTTCCGAATTTTAGAACGAAATTCCGTTATTAGGGGGGAAGTATGTAATACCCCATATTTTTATGGATTTTAAAATTGGGGATTTATTAAATTTAATAGAGATAAATTAATTTAATATTAATCCATAATTTATTTTAAATATTTACTAATGTGACGAGAGTTATTAATTATTGGGAATTGGTTGAATATTACTTAATGAGTAAAGTAATATATGGAATTGAATTTATTAAAAAATTTCACGAGTGAATAATACGATAATTATGGAAAATTAAGTTAGGACGCGCATGTGTCGTGTCGAGACTAAATTATTATAATAAAAGTTAATAAATTATAAGTCGCCCTTATAGTCATTTAGGGTGTGCCAACGTGTCCGAAAGGGTCGAAATAGTCAGAAAAGTATACCCGGGGGTTTAGTTTGGGTCTCGGGACATTTTTAGGCCTAACCAAGAACCTGAGAGGGCGTTTTAGTAATTAGCCATTTTTAGGTTTAATTATGGACGAAAATAATAGGCTTATATCTGATGAATTTAGAGTCCTCGAGGGTTAGGGAGTTAGAAATTTACAGATAGGCTAAGTTAGAGAGAGTAGGGAGACCTTCTAAGGAGGAGAACCACCAACTCACAACCTTCTTGTCGGATACTATCACCATAACGTAGATCAGAGCGAGGGGATCAAAACTATACCAGTCTATTTCGTGGAATCAGAACTAAGATCTTAAGGAAAGTATCTATCTTTCTGATTCCTAGTTAATATTTCACCCATGTTAGAATAGGATTGGTAAATACATGTTTTACTTAAGAATTATATGATTTAGGAGAGTTTAATCACATGTTTTAGGAGAAATGCATGTAGTCTGGAACCCTTGACATATGTAGAGGATCACCCATGAATTTTTAATGATTTATTAGAATGAAATATGGAAAAAGATTGAGAATATTGGAATTTATGATAAAACTAGGGTTCTTGATAATTTTATTGAATTTGTCCCTTTAAATCCAGGCCTTTGATGGATTTGTACATGTTATACGTAGGAAATCATGTAGATTGGTTGACATAACTCTTGGTTTAATTGTTTGGGAGTTTGGGATGAATTAAGCATGATTTAGAGGTTGAATGGTGATGAAACTCGTAGGTTGGAAAAGAAAAATCTTGGCAAGAACTGCTTGATCGATCAATAGACTTAAGACTGTCGATCGATCGACCCCATTTTATCGATCAATCGACCCTTCCAGGAAATTGAATATTTTCCCCCTTTTTAATTAATTTGGTTAAAATACGTAGGAACCTTTGAATATCATTTAAAGATCATAATGGGTCATGAAGAGGACTACTAGGGTCTAAGTAGGCTCCGTTGAATATAATCTTATAGGAGATGTAACTATGGGATTACGGGGGTATGTCATTTATTTAAAATCGTGCGTACATTAAATAAGGAATTAAGATATTCATGAAGGACTTAGACCAGTATGTTAGTGAGGGTGTACCTATTGAAATTACCTTTTGGAAGAGAAAACACTTCTAAGGACGAGAAGTAATTATGAAATGGTGATAATTGAGAATAAAAAGAGATGAGTTCATTATCTGTAAGAATTGAGTAATTTGTACTACATACGGTTAAAATATTGTTATGGGTCACGGGCGAACCCAATTGAAAGATGTGAATATTTATATATATATAACCAAGTGATTGTGTATGTAAGATGTGGGTTCTTCAAATACTATTAGTATTAAGTGAGGCGTAACCCCTTATCAAGATCGGGACTAACACCGTTAGATATAAAGTATAAGTCACAGCCACAGGTGAGTTAGAGACAAATATTTTTAATACTCAAAGTTTCACTAAAGAAAATATTGACATGAGAAATATATGGCAAACGTAATAAATGAATGGGACCAACAGGTAGAGTGGTCGGAGGGAGAAAGAACAAGCACTCTAGGCGCAATAAAGATGAGGCAGGAACTTCAAGCTCAATGATAGGTGCATTGAATGTGTATTGGAGTTAATTTTCTCGCGAGAGTTCTCTAGTATAAGGAAAATTGGGCAGCAGTTCTGAGCTCTAGATTCTCTTTCTCTTTTGATTTGTTTGTTTTGGTCTTATTTATATGGAAGGGGAGTTTGCTCGAGTCAGCCTGCCCTCGATCCCTTTAGCCTAGTGCATTAAATGAATGAGATGCTGCATTTAATGCACGTGATCTGTTGGATTTGGTGGGAAAACATTCTATTGGTTGGAAGTATTGAAGTCATTAATGAAGGATATGATTTGTCAGCTTGAGGTTTACTCTAGGATGGCTATAAGGTTAGATTTGGGGAAGTGGACCTGCCATCCTAAGGATAAAGTCATTTGAGTGTTGTATTCTTGAGTTCCTTAACATCAGACGCCATGACATCAGGAAATGGTTCAAACAGTGGCTATTATTTGGTATCTAGTCACATCAGTAAGACGGGCTGACACCTGAGGTGCCTCGAGGAGGTCACCTCAAGGGGGCAAGTATTGAGGGAGATCGAGTGACTCGAGGAGGTTCATTCAAGTAGGTAAGCAATGAGTAGTCTCGGATGACATTCTCCCTAGGTGAAGTTTTGTCAAAGTGTGCTAAGAGGGTTTGGTGATAGTTCCTAATGTTTTCTTCTTCTCAATCCTCCAAACCATGTCCCTACGAAGTTCCCAAGAGGAGGTTTCTTGATAGGGATTGAAAGCCCTCCCATGCCCTGCCACGCATGGTCCCTCGCATGTACCATGCGACCCCACTCAATATATAAATTCATTAGGTAAGTACATCATATATCATTCTATTTCTTATTATAAACTATTATCATTCGGGTGACCTTTGTTCTTCGAGTTGGGTTCTTCGAGCGGGGTCCATTGGAGGCCCTTCGAGGTAGAACGCTGGGAGCTACTTACTTGTATAGAGTCTTCGAGGTGGGTCCTGCGAACAACCCACATGGAGAATCTTCGAAATGAGATTGTTCGACGTTCTTCTTTATGAATAATCAAATCTCTTGGCTAAGTTAATCATCCATGTGGAGGGGGACACCCCCCACATTTGCCTCTTCGTAGAGATATTTGTTTATTTCATGAAGAAATATCTATACGAAACCTCCGTTCATATATGATTTTATTTCTTGGGTAAACTAAAGAGATTTATTCAAATTTCTTCCAAAGCTCTTCATTCCCCAAGGTAGACAAGACCCCCAGGCATGTCTCATTAAATGCATCTATTATTTGCCTTTCAGTGCGTCACATGTGGTAGCACCGGGGACGGTGTGAAGACGATGCAACCATTTGATACGTCGTTCCCCGAATCATCATCATAGTAACCTTTAGTCTTCTGTGACCACGCGTGTTTGGCCAATACGCCAGCCACATAATTCAGAAACGCCATCATTACACTTTTCCAAATGTTATTTTTGTTGCCGTCTTTTGGAATTTGTGTTGCCCCTATAAAATGGGACGCGCCTTTAGTTAAGACTCACCTTTGGGTTTAACTTTCTGAGTTAAATCTTTTCTATGAGAGTTTGGTAAAGAAAATCTCCCCTTCTTCAAGCTTTTTAGTGATCTTCCATTCTCTTTTCTTTCGTCTGCTATGGCACCAGTAAAGAGAACCCTTTCTATCAAGGGCACCTATCCTCCCACCCAGGCATATGAGGATCAGTGAGCACGATACCATTATGCCCCTTACTTTGGAGAGAACTATCATTTCCAGGCGACGATCGAGTGGTTTCCCGGTACTTTGGTGCCAACTAAGGAGCCAAACTTATTAATGGACGAAGGTGAAGATGCTGAAGACTTTGCGTATATCCCTACCGCTACTATCACCCATTTCCATATCGAGCGCGATGATTTCCCCTATTCCAAGGTGGAATTTAAGGCTTACTATGGTCCCAGTGAAGGGTTGGGCCCTTGGACGGAGTATATCCATGCAGAGTACTCGGTTCAACTAGCCCTCGTAGGTTTGTCTAATTCCATGTGGTTGGGAGACCTTACCTTGGAAAAAAACAACACTACTTTACTACTGTTGGTGTCCCGGTGGAACCATAGGTCTCACACCTTCATGACTTCTTGGGGAGAGTTTATCGTTACCATTAAGGATGTGTGTGACCTGTTAGTACTGGAAGCTACTGGATTTGACACCTTCTTCAAAGAGGTTGTTTTTAGTGAAGAGAAAACTATGAGGAAAGATTTAGAGGCCATTGTGAAGGATTGCATGGTCACTTATAAGTAGTGCACCTACTCTGAGGTCATCCTCTACTTTTACTTCATTGAAGAGAAGTCTGTCATTAGAGCTCATGAGGATGCTAGGGAGAACCCTCGGGGGAAAGAAGTTTTTGAGTAGCCTCTAATTGGGAAAGGCTATGAGTCCAAAATTGAGCTGGCGGGGTATATATGGGTGATGCTATCGAAGGTATATCTTTCGAGTAAGCCCCACGACTATCCTCGTAAGGACCTAATCAACCTGACCATTCGACTGTGGTGTAAAGATCCCTCTCACAACCATTTTTCTTGGGTCTCTATACACTTGGTTAGATCGTATGTCTACAGACTCTTCTCGAAGCATTGTTAGGTTCTATGTGTCTAACTATGCCAGTAATATTCTTTTGACGGCGTTCCTTTATGCTCATTTTAAGGATTATGCCCCCGTTGGCCACTTCCTTAGTTCACAGGACGTGAGAGTCCCTCGTATTTACTATTGGAAGAATAAGAGTGTGAAGAAACCTCTATTACCTCTGATTGACGAGTTGAGCGATTCAATCCTTGCATTTATGTTGGGGTAAGCTAATTTTTATCAACAATTTCTTTGGTGCAGAGGAGCGTCCCATTACTTCTATCGAAGAAGCCCTTGCCCGAAATTTCCCCGAGCATAGTGTCCCCCTATTGTTGATCCCTTCCTATTTGCCTTCATATACCGATTGGTCATCATTTTACTCTATTTATATCCCCCATCGGGTAGCCATGCAGTTTGTCTATGACCAAGGGTCCCCCTTGTTAAGCCATTTCACCAGAGAGAAGCCCACTAATCTTTCGTTTGGTTCTTTGAATTTCTTCACATCTACTATTGTCGGTCTGTGTGCCCATTATCCTACTAACCCCGTAATTCCGAGAAAGAGAGCTCGAGGAGAAAGATCAGCGATGTACATCAATGTGTTATGGCAGAACTAATTGGTTCTTTTCCAAACTAACCTTCTCAAGGAACCCCGTTATTTTGAAGTTGAGAGATTTCTGCCCACTGAGTTGGGTTTGAGAAATTGCACCACCCAATCATCTATATTTCCCCTCAGTACAACCAATACAAATGCTCCCCTCGAGCTGCCTCCCCTAGAGCCTATGGATAAGGCAGTTGTTAAGAGAAAGAAAACCACTCAGTCTTCTATTATTTTGACTGATGTTGCCCCTGCTCCTTCTAGGCCGGTTGGAAGGACCGAATCTCCTCACGCTGCCTCAACAGGTGCAGTTGTTAGGGCCACTCGAAAGGCACCTCTAAAGAAGATTAAAACCATTCCACCGCCTCCATTAGCCTCTACTCCTAACCCAAATATTTCCAAGGCAGTGAGACAGATGGTGGATCGTCTTCGCCATACTTGGGAACATTTTAGTGAAAAATATCGAGCCTATATGTCAGTTGATATGTCTGCTCATGGGTTTTCTTATGACCCCCAATTTTCTAAGGGTAGTAAAAAGAGGAAAGAAACTATCCCCCTCAATCTTGTGATGGAGGAGTCGAGCGGGTCTAGTGAGGAGGAGATTAGTGAGGATAATTTATCTCGTGGAGATGTTGGTGAAGATGAAGATGATGATGATGATGATGATGATGAGGAAGTAAATGAGGAAGAAGAAGAATATGAGTAAGGGGAAGAGGAGGAGGAGGAGGAAGAGTCTTCTTTAGTACGTAGTCTTAGGTTGAGGTGATGGTTTCTTCCTCGAAACCTACCTCCCCCCCCCCCCCCCCCCCAAGATTATGAAATTCTTGAGGATGTGATGGAAGAGGAGGTAAGTCTCTTACATCTCTTACTCTATATGTTCTTATTTTATTCATTATTTCTCATGTTGATGTCCTCAGTCTGTTGTAACTTGTTATTTTTCTTCTTTCAGGTTGGTGTGCAGGTTGATGGGCATGATGGTGCTGAGGAAAATCTCCCTCTCGAAGCAGGGCCCCCTACTGTTTCTTAAGTAGTCACAGATTCCCCCCTAGGGGAAGTTATATCTGATACTTCATCTAGTGGCGGCTATTCCCCTGACCATTCTTTTTTGCACGAGCAGGCCGGCCTTGAGAGGGGTGTGCCTTCGGTTAAAGTTGTTGAAGTTGTGCCGGTACCTATTGTTGCTGTGAGTTCGATGCCTGTGGTAAGCCTTTATTTTCTGCACTTATCTCCCCCTTTTATTGCTCCCTCGATTGTTCTAATTTAATTTCTTCTTTAGGCTCCGACGCCCGTTTTAACCATCCCTGTGGTGCCTCCTCCTTTGAACGATCAAATGCTTATTACTTTATCCGGGCCTTCGATTTCAAACCCAGAAGGTGTTGATCCAGCTACAGTTGCCCAAGGAGAGGGTGAATAAGAAAATGTTGTTGAGACGGTGGAGAATAGGCAGGGGCAGGTTACTGATGTTGGAGAGAATGTGATTACCCCTCAAAGTTATCCCCCATTGGTGGCTCCTGAGGTGATTGAAGAGGAGTACGTGGTTCAAATGTCCACTCACAAGTTTGTAGAGGAGCGCCAACCTCAGGTACTTCCACTCTTCTATCTATCTAGTGTATATAAATATATTAGCTTTAAAATCAAAATCTCCCATAACCGCGGGTCAGGCGGGCCTAGGAATGTAGGAATTTATATTTCATTAATTTCCCATAACCGAGGGTCAGGCGGGCCTAGTCTTATAGGCATCAATCTCCCAAAAACGAGGGATAGGCGGGCCTAGTCTTATAGGCGTAAATCTTCCATAACCGAGGGTCAGGTGGGCCTAGTCTTATAGACATAAATCTCTAAGTTAGTGTAGTATATATTTTTCATGCTTTCTTTTGTATTTATTGCTAACTTCAACTGTTTGTTGCATTTCGGGTGGAGGTCGATCAACTAGCAACTCATAGGCTCGAAGTGGATCCTGTTGTTAAGGAGTTAGTTCAAGCACCAATTGTAGCTTCAGCTACTTCTTTGGGTGAGGCCCATGTACTTGGTGATACTTTTTCACCACGCGTTTCTTAAGTGCAAGCAAGTGATAGTTCTTCGCTTACCTGACGGTCATCTTCCAGTGATAGCATTTTTAATATTCATCCACCTGAGGCATCCCCTGAGGTGGTTGTACGACAAACTTGGGCCAGCTTACCTTCTGTTCTGACTAAAGGTCCCCGTTTGTTGATCGAGCAGTTGCTAGAACGCTTTCCTTCGACCTTTTTTGTTCACTGTCTGCATCCACTTCTTAGGATGATGGTTGGCCGATTGTTTGGGCTCGCGATGGTATTAGAGGACATTCTCAGCACCCCCCTTATGTCCCTTATCCCTAACACTGTCAAAACATTATTAGGTAAGGCTAACTCATTAACCAATGATGGTTTTTCCATGACATGGTAAGGCTAACTCATTAACCAATGATGGTTTTTCCATGACATGGCTGGTGGAGCTACTGCAGAGTTTTAAAAAGAGTGATCTTCCCAGCGTCTATAACTGCCTCCAGAATTCCCATCGCGAGCAGGTGGCTATTTCTTAAGATCTTGTGGGTCTGGAATCTTAGTTGCTGGTGAATGAGAAAGCAGTCCAAGAGGCTCGCGAGGTAGTTTCTCGTGTGTAGGCATAGTTTATTGAAAAATATCAGGAGTTAGAAACCATCTATACGGCCCAAGAAAGTCACCATAAGAATCTAGATGACCTTATTGCAGAGCAGAGCCAACTTGAACAGAATCTTCCCCCACATCACCACCGGCTGTTTGGTTTAGAGAATCTTCGATTTATTATGGACGACCCCTAGCTTCATTATCCGCTGCTTCTTTTATTGGTCTTGCCCTTTTTTGTGAACTTTTGAATTTTTTCTAACTTGGTTGTAATCGCAATTCTATCGTTTATATGAAATAAAGAAACATTGGCAACTTTGGAGTTTCCTTTCCTTTCTGTTGTTTAATTGATTATTATCTATGCTTACACATCAATGCTAATTAGATCAAATATAATAAAGTATTAGTCAATGAACTTGTGGAAATAAAATGTTGATCTGGCATATGCCCCCAAAATTTTGCTTCTGAATATATTAAACGGTCGATCCCAATTGCTTTAAAGTGTACACCTATGGTTTAGCATAAAAAGCAAGTCATTGAAAAAGATTGACAGGACATACATTCAGACATAATAAATCTTCAGCTACTTATTGTTCAATTTGAAAGTCATATTATCTTTCAGCTTAGATATCTCGAAGTAGCCCGAATCATGAACAACTCGAATGATATAAGGCCCTTCCCAGTTTGCTTCAAACTTTGGTAGCGACAAGCCTCTTATGTGTCTCGTGCATGCTTTTAGAACCAAGTATCCTTCTTTGAACTTCCTTGGACTAACCAATTGGTCGAAAGATCTGGATAACTGCTTCTTATATATCTTGAAGTGTCTCGCAGCATTATCCCTATGCTCTTCCAAGGCTTCGAGTTATAAATGGCGACTGTGAGGGAGAATAGTAATTCATAGGTTGTAAGGAGCTGAATGTACCTCGACTTCGACTAACAGCACATCTTCTACCCCAAATACTAGGGAAAATGGTGTGTACCCTATTGTCTTTCTCTTTGTTATTTGATAGGCCAATATAACTTCGGGGATCTTGTCATCCCATGTGCTAGGGTAGTCCTCTAGCATCTTTGCAAAAATATTCACCAGCATCTTGTTGGTAGTTTTTGATTGCCCATTGCATTTTGGGTAGGCCACTTGTGGCCATCCCCGATCCTCGCGGCGGGCGAGTAGCGTGAGGATCCTATGTGTCGAGCTAAGAGAAAACCCGTATGTCCGGCTGGTTGGTCTCAGACAAACCTCTTTCTATTTCCCTTGGAGGCTTCTGCGTTATTTTAGGTGGGAGAAGGTCGTGCCACCTCGAACACTAGACTTCTTTTCGGTAGAAGATTTGACTGAGTGTCTGCGCATGCGACTTGGCTCTATGTGGGAGAATCGGCATTCGTCGACCCGTCATTCTCAGTCTATTGGGAGAGTTTGGTATATCCCCGGGGATTATATAAAGTGGTTATAGAGGAGAGTGGTCAACAAGATGTTGGCAGTAGAGACTGGACAAAGGTGGCTTGTCTTATTTAATACCATGGAGGGAGGTGTTGTGGTTTTTCCTAAGCTGGTTCGAGCCTATCGATCCATGGAACATCTGCGGCATTCTGTTCAGGCAGGGGAAGCTTGGGGACCCCAGGATGTAGGTGATAGTGATGGAGCAGTCTCCTCTGGTATCTGTGGGTAGGACTCTTGGAGAGTTTATAATGGGGAATAAATGTGGGGATTTTATTTGGCTTTTTAGGAAAGTTGGGGGGAAGGGAGTTATTCGTTCCTTTTTCTCATGCAATCTGTACCGAAATTTCTTATTAATGAAATAAATCAATTTTTGATCATCTAGCTATGCCTTTTTGATGAGTTTTGTATTTTGAATTATCTATACCGATCGCTAAGGCATACATAATCCTTTTGTACAAGTATATGTTAGAATGGACTGTTGTTCTCGGAGATAAGAAAATAATAGTATTTTGTGAAAACGAAAGGGGTCGTGCTCATATAAGATGTATGACTGCCTACGTACCTCTGGGGATTTTTGAAAAATATTTAATTTGTTTGAAAATGGTTTATTGCAGAGGATCAGGCCCATGTAGTTCTGGGTAGAGGGAAATGAATAGATTTTCTTTTTTTAGAATAGAAGGGAGATGAGAAGAGTTGTAGCGCGCCCATATTTTGGACTAGGGGTAGAACTTCTTGAGACAGTCCAGGTTGACTGGACGATCCATCTAAGTCAGTGAGCATGGCGACATCGCTGGATAGGATCTTCTTTACAATGTATGGGCTACTCCAATTGGGCTTAAATTTTCCTCTCGAGTCCCAGATGGGTTTTATGATCTCTTTGAGGGCTAGGTTCCCCCTCTCGGACAAAGCGGTCCTTGAATCTCTTATTGAATGATCGCACTATTTGGCGATGGTACCCTTCTATGTGGTACAACGCTTTTAATCTCCTTTCGTCTTGGAGGGTCAGCTCGTCAAGACGGCTTTTGCACCAGTCTTCTTCACTGACCTTGCTTTCAAGCATGACGCACAATGGGGGAATTTCCATCTCCACGAGTAGGAATGCTTTCATACCATAAACTAAAGAGTAAGGGGTAGCCCCAGTAGAGGTTTGGATTGATGTTCGGTAGCCCCAGAGGGCATACGGGATCCATTCGGCCCAATCTCTACAGCTTTTGGTCATCATGCTTATGATGGCTTTGAGGTTCTTATTGGTAGCTTCAACTGCACCATTGGTTTGAGGTTGGTAGGGAGAATATTTGTGTCTGTAAATCCTATACTCATTGACCACTTCTGTAAATTTTGCCTTAAAGTGCAAGCCGTTATCTGATACTAGCTCGTACGGCATCCCATACCGGAAGATGATGTTTTTCTTGATGAATTTGGCCACTTTCTTAGCATTCATCACTACGTATGACTCAGCTTCGACCCATTTGGTGAAGTAATCAATGGCAACTAGGATGAACTCATGCTCGTTGGAAGCCTTTGGTGTAACTTTTCCTATGATGTCGATACCCCAGGTGCATAATGGCCAGTGAGAAGTCATGTTGTAAAATTCACATGGATGCAGATGCTAAAGATAGGAGAATTATTGGAAATTGAGTCATCTTCTGACATAGGCGGTGCAATCCTGGGCCATGGTCGTCCAGTAGGAGCCATGTCGGATGATATTTTTGGCAAGAATGTGACCGTTCATATGGGGTTCGTATTCCTCATTGTGGATCTTCTACATTATCTTTTCAATGTCAGCCCCTGTGATATAGTGCAGATGAGTTCCATCGAAGTGACAAATGATGTACTGGGCAGTCAGTCTTCGAAGGGTTACTCGATCCTTCTTGAGGAGGTGCCAAATATCATAGTACCAAAAATTGGCTAGCTCGAGAACTTCTATGGAGATAAGCCTAATGTGGTAGCAGTGGGTTGGTTTGTCTTTCTTTTGAACAAGGAAGGGGGTCATTATTATTCCTTTGGGCATGTCGACCATGGAGGCCAAGGTAGCAAGGGCATCGACTAGGTTATTCTTTGCTCGAGGTAGGTAATGGAAGGTGATGTCTTGGAATTAGGATGCCAGTTCTTCTAAGAGGGCATAAAAGGGTTGGAGTTTCTCGTCCTTAACTATCCATTTCCTGAGAAATTGACTGATAATGAGGGAAAAATCCTCGTAGATGTCCAGGAATTGAATACCTTTCTTGAGATAAACTTTGAGGCCTACCGTGCATGCCTCGTATTCAGTCATGTTGTTATTACAAGGGAAATCCAACTTGATGGCGATTGGAGTGTGGGAGTCATTTAGGGTGATTAGAGGTATCCCAATGCCATATCCTTTTTTGTTGGCAGTGCCATCGAAGAACATTTGCCATCGAAGATTGTCCTTGGCAATGGAGAGGATGTTTTCATCTGGGAATTCGGAGATCCAGATATCGTCTTCATCCATGGGGTAATCAGGGAGGTAGTCAGAGATGGCTCTTCTTTTCATGGCTTTTTGTGTGACGTACACGATATCAAACTCGACAAGGAGCATTAACCATCGGGCCATTCGACTAGACAAGGTGGGTTTCTCAAGCAGGGATTTGATGGGTTCCATTCAGGATACAAGTTTGATGGGGAAGGCGAGCATGTAGTGCTATAACTTTTCGATAACCCAGACAAGTACGACACACGCCTTTTCTAAAGTAGTGTAGTTGACCTCGTATCCGGACAATTTGCGGGTGGCATAATAGATGGCTCTTTCTTTGCTGGAATCTTCAAGGTATTGGGCTAGCAAAGCCCCAACTGCAATATCGATTATGGTTAGGTATAGGAGCAAGGGGAGACCAGGCTGTGATGGCATGAGTACCGGGGGTTGGGTAAGATATTTCTTGATTCGGTCAAAGGCTTCTTGGCAGGCCTTCTTCCAAATCTTAGTTGAATCCTTTCGACGAGTTTGAAGATAGGTTCGCATATGGACGTTTACTGGCTGATGAACCGGCTAATGTATTGCAATTTCCCAAGGAAACCTCGGACTTCTTTCTCTATTCGGGGAGGTGGAATCTCAAGTATGGCTTTCAACTTAGCAGGATCTGCTTCCATACCCTTCTCACTAACAAAGAACCCCAAGAGTTTTCCCTTTGTAACGCCTAAGACGCATTTCTGCGGATTGAGTCTCATCTGATATTATTGTAGTCGTTCGAAGAACTTTCGAAGGGCGGGAATATGACCTTCTCTAGTCTTGGATTTGATAATCATATAATCCACATAGACCTCAAATTCTTTATGAATCAGATTGTGTAGGATGGTTGTGGTAGCCCTCTGGTAGGTAGCCCTAGAGTTTTTTAGACCAAATGGTATGACAGTGTAGCAAAAGGTTCCCCATGGGGTGATGAATGCAATTTTTTCTTGGTGGTCTGGGTGCATTTTGAGTTGGTTGTATCCGGAAAACCCATCGATGAATGACTTGAGAGCATGACTGGCTATGGTGTCCACGATTATATCGATATTGGGTATAGGATAATCATCCTTTGGAGAGGCTTTGTTCAAGTCCCGATAGTCTACACACATCCGAACCTTCCCTCCTTATTTCGGCATATGAACTATGCTGGCTAGCCATGTGGGATATTCAATCACACGAATGAAGCCCACGTTCAACTGTTTGACCACCTCTTCTTTGACCTTGAGCGACCATTCGATGCGGAGCTTTCTCAACTTTTGTTTGACCGGCTTGTAATCTAGAAGAGTGGGGATTTCATGTTGAGTTATTTTAGGATCAATGCTGGGCATATCGTAATAGGACCATGCAAAGACATCCACGAATTCCTTTATCAATTCTTCGAGTTGTGCACGCTCATGCTCATGAAGGGTAGCCCCTATCCTAATCTCGCGTTGTTGGCTACTAGAACCGAGGTTAACAACAACAGTCTCATCTTCCTTAACTTGAATGCGGTTATGTTGTTTATTATTAACCTTATTTAGATCAGTTAAGAATTGTTCATTTGCAAAATCATCATCATCAAAATTTTGATTAGAATCCAAACAGTTAATGTAAGTCACAGCAAGATACTCAAAATCTTCATTTATTTCATTGATAGGAAAAATAGCATTGAGAACCTCATCAAAGGAGGACTCGATTACATTTGAGCAAGGATAGACAACAGAAGAAGAAATAGGGTAAACATTGGTATTAGGGGAGATTTCAATAGGTAGAACTGGCACAGTATGCCAGTTAAAGAGGTGTATCAACAACTTTAATCAGTTGGGATAGATCCGATGATGTAGTGCCTGAGTGAACCATATAGAGTGTTAACCCCAGTGTTTGTAAGTTGAAGGAATATTCAGAGTCACTTTCCTCAGTCTCTTCGGTATCTTTGAATACCGGTTGTACATGGTGTTGGGAACTCTCGGCCAATGGGTAGCTATCTTGGAAAAAAGATCTCCATTCCAGGCTTCATCTTCTTGTCTCTATGGTCATACCATGGTTCTGGAAAGCTGTAAAATGGGAAGTTTTTGCCCTCTTTGATGAATCATCCATTCAAGGAGTCACTTAGGATAGTTTGGACACAGTCTAGTCCTCTCTTTGGTCGAGACTGGTGGATCATTCTGACCTCTTGTTCTGATGGTTGATACCCCAAACCACAAGGAGGGAAAGCTTTCTTCAGTTCAATAGGCTGAAGTATCCCTTGATATCTTTGTCCTAGCCCCAATAAGAACATAAATACATGTTTCTGAACATCTGAATCATATTGATGTTGCCATGAGGGTCATATTCTGGACAAACCCTTTTTTTGAAGTCGTCCACTGCCGGGAGTAGAGGTGGTTCAACTCGAAATCCTAATAGGAGCATATAATTTTATCCGTGTTGTATCTCAAGGATTGGACTGCTGGTACTTGCATCCTCGGTATTGTCATCGTCGCCCAAAATGGTGATGACTCGTCCGTTGGTGAAGAACTTCAATTTCTGATGGAATGAGGAAGACACAACCTTGATACCGTGGAGCCAAGGTCGTACTAGAAACAGATTTAAATAAGCTGGGATGTCAATAACTTGGAATTCGACGACAGGGTTTATAGGGCCAACCCCTATTACAAGATTTATGGATCCCATTACCTCCCGACGGGTATTATCGTAGGCACGTACAGCAACGGAGGTTGGAGCGAGGTCACTTTCTTTCAGGCCTAAACATTTGAAGGTTCTTAGTGGGCATACATTCATGGCAGATCCATTATTGACAAGAGAGTGGTACGACCTTCCCCATAACTTTGGTAGAGATGTTGAGTGCATGATTATGGTTTGTCCTAATCCTGGGGATTTCTTCTTTGGAAAAGGATAGCATTCGGGTAGAGGTCAAGAATCCGACTAAATTTATTGCCTCTTCTAGTGTGGTAGAAGGAGGAACTGTGGGTCCAGTGAACATCTTGATTAAAGAATTTATATGTAGCTGAGAAGACGTGAAAAGCCCCCATAAAATGATGTTTGCTTGAGTTTTCTTTAGTTGATCAAGGATCTTTCTCTCCTCGAGGGTCATCTCTGGCATAGTAAGGTTTTCAATGCCCTTCCCTTTGTCATTGGCTAGTAGTGAGCTTTGAATATGGTAATGCCTCCCTGATCTGGTCATGCGATTTACTAAGGAAGGGAAGAACATGAATCCCATTTCCTCATCGATCTCGGGTTATTCCACCACCTTGTTTGTTTCTCTAAGAAGTTCTTCAAATGATATCATCCCACACATGTCAGCTATTGGGCCAATTTTTTTCTGAAGCATGCTTTCTATTCGAATCTTCGAGTTCTTCCCCCCATCCGGTGGCATCAATTCTATCTTTCCATGTAAAGTCAATGCATTCCATAACTTCAACGGCTTCTTCATACATGTCTTCCCATTCTGTGGGGATATGTAAGGTTGAAGGGACCAAGCACCCTTGTAGCTTCAGAGCATCAAGTAACTCAGTCATACTGCAAATATCTTTGGTTCGCCTGAATATCTCTGCCATAACTTGGACAACATCATCTAAGCTGACTTCATCGGTTGGTATTACCCAACTGTCTGATTCTCGAGCCCATTTTTGTGCTACCAAGAACAGTGTACTGAATCTCTGGCAATCAATAATCATCTGTGAAGGCAATTTCAGCCCGAACTGTAGGAGTTGGTTTAACACATCTGATCATTCCATACTTCTATTTTCAGAACGGGTATGGATAGTAATGCACGCTCTAGTAAGGAGTGACAGTGCCTGATCAACGAGGCTAGTAGGGTGTAAAATTAAATAAAGGCAAATTTGGAGAGGTTCAGGTTAGTATATGGGTGTGATTTGAGTTGAGGGCTCAAATTCTGGGTTCTCTTCTAAAAAGATGGCATTGACATGATTTGGGAGTGGGTTGTGAGTAGTGTTTGGCTTCGGATTGGTTGGTTGGGAAATGGTACCCGGGTCAATTAGACCTTAGATTACGTTTCGAGGTGAAAGCATTGGTCAGTTGTATGGCCAGCGATTTGGTGAAAGACGCAATGGGCATCCTCCTTGAAGTTTCTTGGGAGTGGATTTAGCAATGGATGGGGATCCAAGGGTTTGATAAGGTTTTGGCTCAGCAAGGCTTAATAAACTTTGAAGAGTGGAGCATGGAGCTCACTGTATTCCTTTCGTATCGGGACAAGATGACTTTATGGTGTCCACGAAGTGTTTAGTTGAGAGATGTTGTTGATGGTTAAGACTGCAGCACTAGCAGGCTTATCATATTTGCTGGGGGTGAATTGTCCGGACACGTTATTTGGTTCGACATCTATTTTAGCAATACCTTCCTCAATTTCTACTCCTTCTTCTTTAAGAGCATGAAAATGGGGATAGTATTGTCCTTCCATCGTTTCTCAGACATGGGGTAAGAAGTTCTTCTTCACTATGCTGACTTGTTCTTCCTCGTATGGTCAATTGATCATGGTAGCTGCTTTTTCCCTCCATCGGGCTATGAAGTTACTGACTGATTTCCTAGAGTTCTATTTGAGCAGCTCCAAACCACGGAGGGTGACCTCAAGATCTTCATGGTATTTGTACTGTGACATAAATTCTAGGTCTATATCCTCCCAACTACGAATTCTGGACTTTTCGAGAGACAAAAACCATCGAAGGGCGCTATCCTTCAGATTTTTCTAAAACAATTGGTCCATCACTTCTTTAGAAGCCCCTAGTATAGTCATGGAATGGTGATAGTTGCAGAGATGACCAATCGAAGGTCCACTTCCTCCAAATTTATCGATATTTGGCATCTTGAACTTCTCGGGTAACCTCGCTTTAGGATAAGGAGACATGTGGGTATATTCCATGTAACTCCTCGATATTCTGACATGGTCAAACTTATTGGTGAGCATCTTGAGGTCCTCTTTGACTTTGTTCAACTCTTCCTCCTTAGGATCAATGATCATAGGTAAATTATTCCCATGTTAGGCGAGGTTCAGCATCGAAAGCTAGGCAGGCGGCGACCCATTAGCAGAAGGGGCAAGTGGAGCATGTTGATACTCTTTGGGAACCCAGATAGGCTCAGGTGGATCCATATCACGAGGGCAAAGGGCATTGGGTTCTTGAGGAATGGGAATCTGATTTCGTTGCATCTCCCGGACCTCAGTCTGGAGGTTATCAATCTTGGACACGAGCTGAGCTAGGACTGCCATTAGATCTAACTGCACAACTGGTACTTGATCTATGTTATCCATGTAAAGAAGATGGATTATAGACTCTAAAGAAGTAACATGGGAATGGAGGAAACTCCGGGGTGATTTGACTGTAGCCCGGAGCCAATAAGGAGCCAGACCAAGGGTTTGCGATCGACCTGAGAAGGCGCAAAAATGGGATTTATTTTTTAAAAAAAGGGATGAATTTTTTTTCTTTTTCCTTTTGAAATGGAAAGATAAAATATTTTTGGGTTTTTGATAAAGAGAGGAGAAATGTTTTTGGCTTTTTGATAAATAAGGGAGAAATGTTTTTGGATTATTTTTTGGGGAGACGGATCTCAGCATGATTATTATAATTATTATGTTCTTACTTGTATTAAATTCTCCTAAATGGAAAATGAAATACCGGACGGGACTTGAGCCTTGAAAAATTTGGGATTGTAACATATGCAAAGCTATGGCTAGACTTGTGACCAGGCTCACGGACAGGGTCCTATTTTAAAAATACACAAAAATTCAAGCAACCGACCGACCCAAAATTTTGACAAAGTTTTGGGTAGAAACTGGCAATCTAACATGTGTGTCCTAGGCTTGCCACATATATGCGGGTATGTAGTTGGTTGGTTGAATTGGAAAGGGTTCCCCCCTTTGGCGTGACTTCCACGATATACATCTTTCTCTTGCGGGCAATCGGTACGTGTGGACAAGCCATTTGATATACCAGAGTGTACATGAATTGCCTCACCATATACCTCGTGGGGACAGTACGTGTGAGATCTAATTCGATATACTCGATGTATGTGAAAGAATTACCTGAGATATACCTCCCGTCATGACTTCGGTCAAGCGGTATAATGCAGGAGAACCGTTGGATATACGTCGAAGTTACTTGTCCAATGGATGGTAAGGGTCATATCGCTTAGGCTAACTGCTCCCTATCGGACCAACGCCCATCATGAAGTGACCCTCCAGTTACTGGACAACATTTGGTCAATAACAATGCTCTTTGGTGAAGTTGTATGAATCATGCATCATTAGTATCTTATGAGAATGTCTTTTTCGATCATGCTAAATAGGGAGCAAAGTACGAGTATTAATGGTTCACCAAGTATGGGTGATGCGTGCAACATGTGGATATATGTTATCCTAGGTGCACGTGGTGCGAAGTGTACATGGACAATTTTCTATAACTGTGTGAATAGAAGCATAAGCATGGGATACACATGGAAAAAGGGAACATGCAAAAATGGGGGAAAATATGAATAAACATAACATCCATGTAAATAGAGTCTAGCCCTCAAAATAAATTCCCCAGTGGAGTCGCTACTATGGCCATCCCCGATCCTCGCGGAGGACGGTTAGCGTGAGGATCCTAGGTCCCGCGCGTCCCTCTTGGGAGCGCTTCGGCCGACATCATTGATGAGGTGAAAAATGTAGAGAGATGGAGTCGCGAGTCTATTTTACTCAAAATAGATAAAAGAAAGGGAGCCATCCCGAAGGAGAGCATCCAAAGACATACTGATGCATACGAAACATAAATGATTCGAAAAGGGGCCGGAGGCTAAGTTACCAAATAGGAAGGTGTTAGGCACCCATTCCGCCCTTACGGTCTCTCATGGGTTTTTTGCTATTTTCTTTTATTTGTTCCGTGATATGTGTGCACGTGTATATATAGTGGAGATAGGAATCCTCCGCTTGTATCATGGGATAGATAAAGAAAATCATTCATAGGAAGGTTCATAGAAATAATATTAGAAAATAGGATTTACGCGATTATCCTTATGTTGATCATTACGATGGAACGATAACGCATATGGGATAATACTCTACTAAGAACAAATATACAGAATATAAGATAATTGAGATTAGAGAAAAATAGAAAGTGAGAGAAAAAAAGTACAAATAGAACTCGAATCTTGAAGTTTACCCCGATATGCCTACATAGCCTATAGAGGCATCAAATTCCACGTAGTTCGGATGCAAAACGAGGGGTGGGGTTTATCCCATAAATCCAAACGTGGGATTCTCTTATTTGTGTGTGTGTGTGTGTGTGTGTGTATGTAAAAAAGTGTAAGAAAAGTGTGAGAATTTCGGTTTGGAATTTATGAGAAAACCCTCTTTTTCTTATTTTTTAGGTTTTTACTTGTATGAAAATAAGAGATGTGCAATAATACTAAATAAAAAGTATATTAGGAGATGTGAGATGAGAGAATAAAAGTGCTAAATAATAAAACAAGTTAATGCGAATTTATGAGAATTTAAGGAGAGAATTGAGAAAATTGGACCTTCTTGAAGATCTTGAGCTTGATCTTGAATGTTGGGGAGAATGCACTTGGATGATGATGGAGGGTAGTGAATTCACCAAGTTTGATGGAAAGGATGATGAAAAGTGAAGGTTGGAAAGGGATTTGGATGTGGAAATCACGCTACCTTCGAGAGGGGTTTTCTGGATTTACTGAGCAGATCTGGGCTCCTCTTGCAAATGAGGACATGGCCTCCTTTTTATAGGCCCAGGCCATTATCGATCGGCATAGCCCTGGTCCTGCCAATCGGCAGGTGTGTTTAGGCTCACTACCGATAGGTAGGGTCTGGGACTTGCCGTTTGGCAGTGTCTTTCTGGCCTTTTTAGAAAATCGATCGCAGAGTGCAAAACGTTGATTCGAATCGCGCACGGGGTGGACCGTTGAAAAGTTAATTCATAGACCTTCAAAAATCTTTGGACCACTCCCAGGTTCGGGAGCTGAGTTTAGGTCAAATATGGATCGGAAGTGCTCATCGGTCCACTGGACGGGGAATCATCGGACGCAAACAAATCGTCCTTCCGTATGGTAAGTCCGAATCGCACACGGTGAAGACCGTTGGAAAGGTTAGGAGATGTAATTCAAAATTCCAAAGAGTTTGACCTGGTTCGGGGAGTTAACTTTGGTCAACCGGGCCCTAGAATCATTTGGTGACCTCTCGAAGTAAAACGGATCGTTCGTCCGTACCGTAAGTCAGAATCGCACACGGGGCAGACCATTGGAAATGGGTTTCAATGCCCTTTGAAGCTTCATTCAGTCTCAGTCGAGCTGAAGATTTGACTTTGGTCAAATGGATCCCGAGAGCATCCAGTGGCCTTTCTGTTAGGTTTTGGGGAAAATAGGTCATTCGTCTGCATGGTAAGTTCGAATCGTGCACGAGACGAATAGTTAGAAAGGGGATTCAGGGCCCTTCAATGATTCGTTTAGTCTCGATCGAGCTAAAGACTTTGATTTTTGGTCAAACAGGGCCTGGGAGTGTCTGATGGCTTCTAGGTCAGTACTCGGGGTATGACCTAGGTCTGTTGTGATGAAGGGAGTGTTAGGGATCTAATGAGAGTTTAAGGGGTTACAGAATGGGGTGCCTACAATACTGTTGACTTGTGATGGATGATGGAGTACTTTTTCATTAGCAAGTACACTTCGCTATTCACGAAGGGAGTACTAGTGTCCTACAGAAACACCTTAGGGATGCCAAAGCGGCAAATAATGCATTCCTCTTTATATCGAGCTATTACCCCTGTAGTGGCTTTATTGAGCAATATGCCCTCTGCCCACTTCGTGAAACATTATATGGCTACTAAAATCCATAACTTTCCTTATGATAAAGGGTTGCTGGCCCCTACCAGGTCGAAGGCCCAAGTGTGGAATGGGATTGGTGTAGATAAAGAGTGTAGGTCCACTGACAGAGTGTGGATCATATTCCCATGTAGCTGGCAGGCTTTGCACTTTCTAACAAAATCAACCGAGTCTTTCTCTATCGAAGGCCAGTAATAGCCCAAGGTCATTAACTAGTCGTAATGTTTGGCTCCCCCAATATGACATGGCTCGTGAGCTTTCTTTAACACCTCTTTGTCCTCTTTACCTCTTATGCACCTTAGGGCCCTGTCGTGATAGCCTCATCTGTATAGCCGCCCATCTTACATGAAGTACCTTGGTCCTCGCCTCCTTATCTTTATAGCATTCTCTTTATCTGCTGGCACTACTCCATCTATCAAGAAATCTATGTAGTGTTGTCTCTAGTCTTGCGATTGGTCAATGAAGTTTCACTCTGTCGCTTGATAAAAAAGGAAGCACTTTGAGCACTCTCTTTTTATTGCGATGGCTTCTTGTCTCAACGAGGGCCAGTAGTAACCCACCCGTTATATCCTTCTGTGTAGAGGGATCTCGGTTATCTCATAATTATTCTTATGTACTTCGATCAATCTTCTCTTAGACTTTTCAGGGTCCACACACCTGGACAACCAACCCCCTTTATTTTTGAAATATAAGTTTCCCTTAGCAATAAAGTATTATGATAAGTAGGCCAATCTAAGTGGTCCTTCCCTTCTCCCTAGATGCTTTCTGATTTCACCTCTTCAGTCATATTTTTCTTCTGATGGAAGCATCTCAAATACCGTCAAGGGGGCATTTCTCTTTGTGATTTGGACCACGGTTGATTCTCTGTTATAGGCAATTTTTGTGCGATGGTGGTATAGTCATCCACATGCATGTTCATCATCCGGGGATGCCTTTTTATCTTTACCACCTCAAATTGGCCTAGTAATCATTGGATGATCATGCAGTACTGCACCAAACTTATTTACTTCAATGCAAATTCCCCCTTTACTTGATTCACCACCAAGCTTGAGTCCCACTTGATTGTTAGAACCTGGATGACCCTCCTCAACGCTTAGAGTAACCCAAGGACCAGTGCCTCATATTCAGCTTCATTATTTGAGCATTCAAGCTCCAATTTGAAAGACAGGCGAATATGTTCACTTGCTCTTTGAATAATGACTCCTCCTTCTCCTTTTTTCTCATCTGAAGAGTCGCCAAACTCCATACTCCATTTGTCCAGGCTGGTTGCTACGAAATTGGCCTGAAGATCATCACCCGAGAGATCTTTAATAGGCAGTTCGAATGTCCTAGATGGGAAAATAGCCAACAGATTTGCATATGCCTGACTTTTGATGGCTCGGGGGACTACGCACTTGATATCATACTCCGAGAGGATTAAGAACCATCTAGCTTCCCTCCCTATCAATATATTTCTGGAAAGAAAGGACTTTAAGGGGTCACATCTAGTTACAATATGAACCATGGATGATAATAGGTAGTGTCTAAGCTTTTGTGCTATAAATATGAGGGCTAAACAATGCCTCTCTATACTAGTATACCTGGCCTCAGGCCGGTGTATAATTCTACATAGATAATAAATACAATTTTCAATGCCTTTGCTCTCTTGGGCCAACAAATCACCGATGGACCGTTCTGTTGACGTGAGATACAGGCGTAAATGGGGTACCTACCTTCAGAGGGATCATTGTTTGAGGGGAGGTAAGGAGCGCCTTCAACTTGTCCATGGACTCCTGGTGCATTATTTTCCATGCAAAATTCACTCCCTTCCTCAGCAGCTCCATCAAGGGATGCATTACCTCAGCCAACCCCGGGATAAACCGCCTCAAGTAGGACACCTTATCGAGGAAAATCTTGAGCTCTTTAGCTAATTTTGGTCTTGGAATATGAAGGATGGATCTTTATTTATCCAAGTTCATTTGTACCCCTGGAGGTTTATTATGAATCCCAAGAACTTCCCACTCGTTACCCCAAAGGCGCATTTGAGGGGATTCATCTTTAACTTTTACTTCCTATAGCGAGTGAATACCCTCCTCACGTCATCTAGGTGGGATTCTTCCTTCTTGGACTTTATCGCCATGTCGTCGACATAAAACTCCAGAGACTTATGGAAAAGGTTGTGGAGTATGGCCATCACCATCCTCTAGTAGGTGGCTCCTACGTTCTTCAATCCAAATTGTATGACCGTGTACATAAAATTACCCAAGGGTGTTCGAAAGGCAGTCTTCTCCACATCAGCTGGATCCATTTTTATCTGATAACAGCCCACATACCCGTCCATGAAGATGTACATCTCATGACCCGCTGTTGCGTCGATTAAGTTGTTAATGGAGGGTAGTGGGAATTCATCCTCCAGGCACGCTCGGTTCAGATATCTAAAATCTACACATATCCTAATTTGGATTTTATCTTTCTTTCCCACTCGTACAATACTGGACAGCCATATCGGGTGTTGTATCGCAAATATAAACCCTGCCACGAGCAACCTCTTTACTTCTTCCTTGATCTTCAAATCTAAATCTTCTTTGTATATTCGAGTGGCCTATTTAACTGGAATTGTTGAGTGCAAGACATTCAATCTGTGGAAACTTACCTCTGTGCCAACCCCAAGCATCTCGGTGTACTTCCATGCGAAGACATATTTGAATTATATTAAAAGTTTTATTAACCCCTCTCTAGGGGCTCCTTCCAAGTCCTTTAAAATGAAGATGGGATTCGAATCCCCACCTTCCCTAGCCAAATCGATCTTTTCTAACTCCTGGATCTGTGTCCTAGGGCCATCTTTCATACATTTTGGCTCCTCCTCCACTTCTTCTACAAACTCTTGGATCCCAAAATTGTCAATTAATAAGCATTTCCCCTGGTTATCTACCAGTAATCATTCATACACCAGGTCAGCTTCATCGTCCAGTCTCTCAGCTGCCCGTTCAGACCTTCATAATATATAAATAATTCTTTTGTTAGGCAAAATAACTCGTTTACACTATCGGGCCGTGTCTCTTTGGAAGGGTATCTTTCTTTGATTCTCATCCACCTCTTTCACTGTTTGCCTACTAAGAACACTCTATGTGTATTTGGTGCTTAATGGGATCAATTCATGGGGTCATCCTATTATAAAGCTGTCTTGACAGTCTGGGGGCCTTATTGCCCCTAGATCACATTCTTCTTCATAAGTCACAATCGTTCGAGCTGGTGCCCGTACATTATCTCAAGTTGATAAGATCCTTATTCCCCTGGTATATCTTATCACCATAGTAGCTTCTTCCGCGATATCGATATAGAAAGTTGCAGCCACCATATGGGCCTCTTCCTTTGCAAAAGGTTTCTTGGTCACTCGTATCACCACCTCCTTACCCTTAATGTTTTCTTTAGCACATTAATGATATGTGGACGGTACCAACCCATGCTTGTGCATCCATACCCTACCTACTAACAACTAATATGATGTCTCACAATTTATGATGCGGAATTTAATATGGGAAGTGATATTCCCCATCGTAATGCCCACATTGACGTAGCCCACTGACTTGGACGACTGATTATCATAACTCGATATTGCCAATGGGTGGGATCCTACGGTCATTATGTTAATGGATGCCCCCCGTCCAATAATAATCGCGAGAAAACAAAATCATTCACCGATGTAGTAACATATAAAGGTTTATTGCGTGGGTACCTAATCATCTTATCTGCCTCTGAGAATGTGACTTCTAAGAGATATCTAGTCACTAATTAGCGATAGGCCCCTTCCATTTCAAATGTGGGGCCATATTTTTCTTTGCAATCTCCAAAATAGCCCTCGTAACTTCCAGCCAGGAATCATCAAGAAGGCCAACTTGGTCGAAGAACCAGCCAAATTTCAGCGAGCGTGCCATAACTGGACACTCAATCCATGGATCCGTCCGATCATCCTTGAGCTCATAAACTTCTTCTACATTTTTATACGCATCCTCCTCATATTCTATTATGGTGTTGACCTCTCTAAGATCACAAGCTCCCATCTACCCACATAGCATCTCAACAACATCGTATGCTTCTCCTTCTTTCTCCTCTCCATCTCGAGTCTCATCATCAATATACAGGCAAGCCACCTCAAAAGTACATTCCTCGAGAGAATTTTTAAATCCTATATTCGGAGTGCCTTTCGAGTCATTCACCCCAAGCCATTGTTCCATCATTGACCACTCGACCTCCTCATCGAATGTGCTATCCATATGGGCCCTGTAGGGCGGTAAAGGGTTGTTGTTTAGATTGGTCTGCGGAAACTCAATGTATCCATTCTTCACATGGAGGTCAATAAACCTTCTTAATGAAAATACACTTTAGTAGGATGATTTACCCTGTTATGGAGTGCGCAATAATGGGTTTTCTCTCTATCTTCTCAAGTTAGTGGTGCGGTGTGGACATTAATCGGCCTTCAAACTTTATCACGGACCATGAGATCGTATAGTTTCAAGGCTTGCTCCACCGTGCAAGGTAGTTTTGGGGGATCCTCCTCATCTTCGAACCGTCTCTTGTTGTCTCTACCCCTTCTACCTCCTCGGCCGCCATTACCTCCTTATTTTCCCCCATCGTCTGTGTAGTTGATCATCGAGGGTATTCCCCTTATCGAGGTAACTGTTGGCCTCCCCAATAAGTTGGGCAAAGAGGGGAGTGGTATTATGGGTTTTACCATTAATGCGATGTTCCTTGCTGCCTTCAAAAAGGCTATAAATGTACCTTCTCTTGTCTCGTTAATCAGGTGACATATGTATTCGGGCAGCAAGCCTTCTAGACATACTTATAAAAACTTGTCCTCTCGCATCTCCTCCATCACGTCTAGGGAGCACTCGTGGAACCTTCGAATATAGGCCACAACATCCTCTCATGGCTTCTTCTTCTCACACACGAGTTGGGTGAGTGTGAACTCGTCCTCAGCCAAGAAAAACTTTTGTATAAAAAAAATATGTAACACCTCCCAATAATTTACACTACCTAGAGCTAGGTGGGAATACCACGTGTAGGATTTCTCTATCATGGATTTTGAGAACTCTCTTAGCCACAACGTTTAGTCATTACAATGGCCCCCCAAGTTCTCGATGAACCTCTTCACATGTTCCTTGGGATTCTTTCCTTTCCCCGTGTACTTTTCAAAGATTGGGTGAATACATCCCACTGTGTAGGGGTCCTTATTATACTCCTCTGGGAACGGATTATGAAAGTCGACGTATATGGAAGAGCTTTCTCCTTTTGACATAGCTATGAACTTCATCAGCTCTTTCTACATATCTTCTAAACTAGATGGAAGGGGGCTAGCTGATGATGATGTTGTTATCACCGGAGTCGTTGAGGTTGGCTCGCCTACACCTTGACTTACCAGGACAGTTGGAGAAGCTGGAGTTACTCCCCCATTTTGCAACGTCGGATCCCTTGTCTCAAGTGGAACCACTGGGAGAGTGTTAACAGAAGAAGGTACCTCCACCCCTCCAGTAACAGTTGGAGCTGGTATATTGGTTAGAGGTGTGGTAAAGGAACTCACTCCCTTGGTGGCTCCCAACATTGTATGGGTTGCCGGAGTCTTAATGAACTCTATAAATAGTCCCATCATCCCTCGCACCAGTGCCTGAACTATTCCCCTTTGCATGGCCATCATCTTCGTGATACCAATGCCAGGTGCGCTAGGCTCTATCCTTGTCGTTCTCCCCACTTCAGGTAACACAACGTCACTTACCTCTTCTTCATGCTGTATGGCTTCAAAATCAATGTTTGTAATGGTGTTATCCACTGGCATCTTTTCAAAAGAGAATACCTCCCCAACGGAGTCGCCAAATGTAAGATGTGGGTTCTTCAATTATTATTAGTATTAAGTAAGGCATAGCCCCTTATCAAGATCGGGACTAACACCATTAGATATAGAGTATAGGTCAGAGCCACAGATGAGTTAGAGACAAATAGATTTAATATTCAAAGTTTCACTAAAGAACATATTAACATGAGAAACGTATAACAAACACAATAAATGAATGGGACCAACATGTAGCATGGTCGGAGGGAGAAAGAACAAGCAACCTAGGCGAAATGAAGACAAGGCAGGAACTTCAAGCTCAGTTAATGCTCAGTGATAGGTGCATTGAATGTGTATGTGAGTTAATGCTATCGCGAGAGCTATCTGGTATAAGGAAAATTAGGTAGTAGCTCTGAGCGATTGATTCTCTCTCTCTTTTGATTTATTTATTTTGGTCTTATTTATATGGAGGGAGAGGTTGTTCGAGTCAGTATGCCCTCGATCCCTTTGTCCTGGTGCATTAAATGCATGAGATACTACATTTAATGCATGGGTACTCTTAGTTTTGGCGAGAAAACATTCTATTAGTTGGAAGTATTGAAGTCATTAATGAAGGATATGATTTGTAAACTTGAGGCTTACTATAGGATGGATATACGGTCAGATTTGTGAACCAGATCTACCATTCTAATGATAAAGGCACTTGAGTGCTATATTCTTGCGTTCCTAAACTTCAGACGCCATTAAGTCAGGAAATGGTTCCAACAGTGGCTATTATTTGGTATCTAGTCACGTCACTCAGACGGGCTGGCACCTGAGGTGCCTCAAGGAGGTGACCTCGAGGGGGCAAGTATTGAGGGAGATTGAATGACTCAAGGAGGTTCATTCGCGTAGGTAAGCAATGAGTAGGATCGAATGAAAATCTCCCTAGGTCAAGTTTTGTCCAAGTGTGCCAAAAGGGTTGGTGATTGTTACCAATATTGCCCTATTCTCAATCCTCCAAACCATGCCCCTGCGAAGTTCCCAAGAGGAGGCTCCTTAATAGGGCATGAAATCTCTCCCATGCCCTACCAGGCATGGTCCCTCACGGGTAACAAACGACCCCACTCAATATATATATTCATTAGGTAAAGTACATAATACATCCTTCTAGTTTTATTATAAACTATTGTCATCCGCGTGACCTTTGTTCTTCGAGCTGGGATCTTTGGCCTAGATCCGTTGGAGGACCTTCGATGTAGAACGCTGCGAGCTATTTACTTGTATAGAGTCTTCGAGGTGGGTCCTGCGAACCACCTGCATGGATAATCTTCGAAGTGAGATCATTCAACGTGCTTCTTTGTGAACAATCAATTCTCTTGGCTAAGTTAATCATCCATGTGGAGGGGGACACCCCCCATAGTGTATATATGTATTATATATATATCTCTGTGTATAATCATACCTGCGCTACTTGCTATTATGGAGGTTGCCGTGATGAGACAGTCTTATCTCGATGGGACCTTTATGGGGGATATTGACTCGTACCCTAGAACATATGATTCCTTGGTATATGCTATCTGACAATGATAGTCAGACGGTCCTAAGAGATGTGAGGGTATGTGTTGACCTCTTAGTGACTTGGAACTATGCTTTGCCTCCATTTTGTGTATATTGTGTTAATACAGTTCGAGAGTGATTCTGAACTAGTATTTCCCTTGTACGAGGTATACGGGGACTTGATAGCAAAGTATGCAAACACCATAGATTTTATTTGGGGTGCCTATTAGTATATATATTGTATGAGTGATTAATATATATACTTATACCTGAGATACTTCTATTGTGCGTATAAGAAGATAAGTAATCGAATAAATGCTCCTAATTATAGTAAGTGTTTGAAACTTCACAACAGTATTGAGAAATACATAATTGACTTAAATAAGAAGATTTTATCTTAATTTAATCATAGACTTATGATCTTGCAAATCAGAGCTTATGGGAGGAGTACATAGTTAGACTTATGAGTTATTTTAGTAGTACGGTAAGCGTGCACACTAGAAGAGAGGTGAGAATTCTCAAGAGAATGTCGTGTAGTAATATGGTTGTCATATTAGCTAGTAAGCATTTTAAATACTTGCTAAACCATTTTTAAAATCTATTTTACACTCGGGATCTGACCCGTTTCCTATTATTTTCCTTCTCTTGTATATATACTAAGGTGTACCCGTGCCGATGGCACGGTGATAAATTAGTTCCCGTGATATTTTGTACCGTTGTATGGCATGGTAATAAATTTGTTCATGTGATAAATGTGCACACGTGTCGATGGCACGGTGAAATAAAAAGTGAAATTAAAAATAATTTAACGTTATTGCATTCTTACCCACCTCGCTTCGTTCAACCCACGTGTCATAATAATTATTTTCCCTATTTCACAATTCCTATAGTTTTAAGTTTAATGTTTCACGCCTCCACATATTATTTCATAATAGTGATTAAGTCTCGCAAAATAAGACATGACACGATTATAAAGGAGGTGAACGTATATTGAAATGAAATATGAACCAATCCACTTGCACAAAATACGAAATATGATAAAAAAATATGTATTCATGCAAGTGTGTACCCGTGCCAATGGCACGCTAATTATTTCTAACTCGATGAACTTTTATTTATAGTATGTTTGGGTTTATTATCATGATCATACAACATTTCTACTACCCAATAAATAAATAATTTTTTGATGTGTAAAAATGATTATTAATAGTCATGTTAATAGAATGTTAATAGAACACATAGACGACATGAGCAATACCATTAGTTAATGTGGACACAGACCAATTTAATGTTAGTAATAAATGGTAAAATATTAATAATTTTTCAATTAATTTGTCCATGTATATTAATGTTAACGTCTTTTAATAATGACTTGTATCTATTTCGATAACGCCTTTTAATTGGCCTAGGATGTGCCCGTGCCGATGGCACGGAAAAAAGTCGAGACAAATGTCGTCTCCCATTTTTATTAACTTTTTCAGTTCGTTTAAAAGAACTCCCGAGCTCCAGCTATAGTAAGTATGTTTAATCTTTTTTATTGTCATTTGTTAATTCAATATTTTTTTAAGAAAATGAAGAAAAAAGTGAAAATAATTACAAAATTGGCACAGAAATATTTGATTATTTCAGAATTGTCTAACTCGAAGTCAAAGTGTTGAAATTATCACTCATGTATTTTTTAATAATATTTCAAACTAATATAAATTTCAAAAAATAAAATAAAATACATTTATTATTACAAAACTAATTATCTCGAGCCATGCGCTAAATAGGTACTATCCTAACAGGTAAATACTTCTAAGCTATTGTAGCTACAGGAGCTCTAATAGATCAACTGAATTGAACCTAACAGTCCTAAAGCTAAGACTTAAGGAACTAAATTGGACACGCATAGGCTCACAAAAGGTTTACAACTACAGTTATGATGTTATACTAAACCATAACAAAAAGACATTTCAAACCGTAAAACATGATGTTTAGCGTTGAATAACATAATGATGGAGCAAAAACTCCGGGTTAATTATAAAAGACTGTTTTTCCAATAAAAAAAATAATCACAAAGCTTCTTCCTCATCCTCCCTCTCTCACACACACACACATGAGTGAAATATCAAGTACGCATTAAAAATCAACATGTTTCCCGAAAAATAAAAGTATAAAAATTGATATCAATCTCAGCAAAATCATATGAATAATGATGGAGATCCCTAATGTTTAAAAGAAATGATAAACATCCCAAAGAAACCTTAGATCATTAAGATGTAAAATAAACAACCTAGACCCAAATGCAAATAATATATAAACTCCTCAACAACATAGGTTCCATAGCCCTATATTAAGAATAAAAAACATTACCTCCCGAAAAGTATTTCTCAAACAAAGAATATGCCAATATGAAAAAAAATAGTGAAACTCCAAAATCTAAGTCACCCATCAGAAAACTCCAAGATCTAACCCATAAAATGCATAAAAATAGTTAAATGCCCATGAATAAAAAATACAGATTTAAGGAGTGAGTTGCACAAAACATACAAAAACTGAAACAAATGAGGCCCATATTTCTTTGAATGTTTTTGTGGCATCTATATTCAAATACACAATAGTCAAATTAATGATGTCTCTTTACATCTTCCTACTTTTCCTTCTTCACACAAATATATGCATCAACACATCCCTACATGAAAACCCATTACTCATTATGTCTCCAAGATAAAGTATACTGATACAAACCTCCAAATTCTCACCAAAGTTGATACAAACATCAAAATTTAAAGTTCTGGAACTACAAAAAATAATCATAAAACAACAGGATGTAAGAAATTATTTACTGGCAAAAAAACATAAAACAACAGAAAATATTTACCAACTTCAATAAAATAGAATTACTGAATCTCTTGATTAAATTTTTTTACCTCATGAATTCATGAGCTCCGCCACTCACTACTAGCGAGCACTGTGGGAGAGAAAATATATCACTATGGGTGAGTACCAAAATATCAACACCCATATATGGTTCTGAGCAAATCTGTCTCTTGATAAAATTTTAATTCATGATCAAATCTATCACTATGGGAGAGCACAAAAACATCAACACCCAAATATATCATAATCAAGTTCATCTAAATCGATCAGAAAACCTCCATGAAAAAATAAACTATAAAAATGAAACCCCCACAAAAATACCTTACCTGACTTACCATTGTCGGTGCTAGGTCCAACGTAAATCAAATGCGTCAGCGATGCTAAATGATGTCGTCGGGGGCTTGGTCCGCTCTAAATGATTCCGCCGGAAGTATCGTTGGTGCTATGTTTGGCATGTTTGAATGAACAAAAATAATAATCTACTTTGAATGAAAAGTGCTCCCGACCTAACTTTTCAATGAACATAAATAATAATCTACTTGTGTTTTTTATATGTCAACTGATCTCTTTAGGGTGGGTTACATATTGAGAGGCTCAAGGTATGACTACTGATTGAATGGATCAAGGAACAGCTGGTGTCAAGCATATACTCTCTACTGATTAAACGTATACGTATGTCCCCTATTTCACCGTTAAATCTGAGCCACCAGTTCATAAAGACCAAGTCCATGAGATTTAATCTCAACCGTTAATTGGGAGAGACCAAAAAACTCATCCTCCTTTATTATTATTATATATATATATATATATATATATATATATTGAGGAGTAGAATTTGGTTACTATTCCATAAGAGTATAAGCTAAGTAGAGGCTAGGATTTGGCCACCAATGCAAAAAATAAAGGGTTGGGATTCATTTATCCTACACTACCTATCTTACCCCTCTTACATTTGAGTTCCCCCTCTTTTACACACTTCTATTTATTTCCCCCCTCAACATCAAAATTCAAAATGGTGGTATATTAGTAAAATTACTTAAACCAAAACACTTATTTGGTCAGATACTCTCTCCCATCTCTCTCGATTCACCTCCCTTCCATTTGGTCCCTACACACCCATTTGGTAAGATACTCTCTCCCATCTCTGCCGATTCACACACACATCTGCTTCATTTATGGGTTTAGGTGTTTGCATCTTAGGTTTTTCATTTGTGTTGGTTATCAATCAACTTCTCCTCCAAGATGGTATAATTTTTTTTAACATTTGGGTCATCTATCCCGATTCAGACACGCATCTGCTTCATTTATGGTGTTTACATCTTAGGTTTTTCATTCGTGTTGGTTATCAATCAATTTTTTTCAGATCTGGGTTCAATCTTAGTTTTAACTTGCGTGCTTCGACTTCAATTATGTAGTTAATATTTAGGGTTTCACCTTCTTAATTTTTGAGATTTAAATTTACAGGTTGGTTGTTTCAATAGAGAGCTCTCAGTGTTTTGAGATTTTCCTAAGGAAGGTACACTCTTTGATTGATTATCTATTCAGTTCTTTGAGTTTGTTTTTCATCCCTAATAATTTATTTGATTGATTATCTATTCAGTGTTTTTCAGCCCTAACAATTTACTTTACAAGCATATGTTTTATATTTCATTTTTGCTTAATGTTTTGTGCACATAGCCTCGAACTATTGTTTCTCCATTTTTTGCTATTCATTTCTGTTGTTTAGAAGATTAGCCATTATTGCGTGGTTTGGGGACCTGCAAATGCTCAAAGATGGAAGGGATTATTTATTCCTTATTTGGATGCTTGAATTCTTTATTCCCTATTTGTTAACAGACACATAAGAACCTCAACCCATTCATTCATTTATTAATTTCTATTTTTAAATAATAAATAGTGTAATTTTTGGTGATTCTTAGTGTATACTTCAATATATTTATTGGAACTCAGTATTAGTTTTAAGGTAGTTACGATCCTTTCTTATATCAGTGATAAAGATTTTTGTTGAGTTTTACAGTTTTCTCGATATCTACTAATCCACAAGAGTGCTAATGACGACCAAGAAAGTTTGATCTTCACAAAGATGATGCAAATAACATAAGCGACAATAGAAATCAAAGATGGAAGGGATGTCAAAGGATTGAGTTGACTGTTATCATTATCACTACTGGATTATGTCCGATTTGGTATATTCTCACCACAAGATTTGGTAAGATTTGACCCGTTCTCATTATAAGATTTGATGATTTGATCAGATTTGGCCCGTTCTATTATGTGCCAACTATGATCTTTGATAGTTTGATCAGATTGCTCCAACTGCAAGATCTGTCTTTGATTTTAAACTACAAGATTTTGATTAGATTGATCAGATTGCCAATTCTGATTAAACTACAGATTTTGATCAGATTTAAAACTACAAGATTTTAAACTACAAGATCTGTCTTCGATCAGATTGATCACATTTCCAATATTGATTAAGATCTGCCTCTCTTATGAGCCAACTACAATTCATTTTTATTATAATTTCATCACTTAGCTAAAAAGAGTCTTTTGTAATTAGCTCCCTAAAGAAACATCTTTTTTTAGAGAAGTATAGATTTTAACTATTAAAAGGGATTTGGTCCAGGTGCCTTCGCATTAGGCATAAAAATCTATAATTTCGGTTAAGTATATGGACGTAATCCAACATACCATATTCACCGAGGACCACATCAAAAGTTCTCTTTCACAGGGGAATTTTTTTTATGAAACAGGAAAACTAAGTAGACTTCACTCAATTAAGAAAGTTTATAAGGGACCTTTCTCTAATTTACTACTTTTTTTTCATTTTTTTTAACTTCCCTGCAGGTGCAGGAGAACAGAGATGCAGACGACAGTTGTAAATGTTGTTTCTCGGGCTGCTATAGGAGGAGATGACATGCTCTCAAAATGGTAACTAATGGCTGAGCATGCCAGGAAGAAACGCGAAGAAGGGGGTGATGCACACTATG
Organism: Sambucus nigra; assembly: GCA_949130495.1. Lineage (NCBI taxonomy): Eukaryota > Viridiplantae > Streptophyta > Magnoliopsida > Dipsacales > Adoxaceae > Sambucus > Sambucus nigra. The sequence goes on along the minus strand of OX422215.1, from coordinate 585,105,078 downwards.
TTTCTCAATTGGGTAAAGATGTGAGCCATAAGTCTTTATTAACCTCTGTAAAAAATGCAAGGGATAATCAAGAATCTGAAAAATGGAGCCCCTCCCCTGCTATTGCCACATCTGGTAAGTATCACTTAAATGATCATTAGTTCAATCTGCAAATGTTGGATTGTAGAAAATTAATTGAATGGAATTTAAGTTTCATGAGCTTGGGTTGTTTAATTCATGCAATGATTCCATTTGAATTAAATACCAACTGATTTTTATCATAGGAAATTTAGGGTTTGATTTTTCACGTTCGAACATACACATGGTCGTGAAATATAATGTAAGTTGCCTCTCAACTGATTTTAGTGTTGTCTCATGTATGTTAAGATTTTATTATGTTGGTCATGATCTCACTAAAAACATATTGTATGAGTATTTTGATAAATTTTGTATTGAGAGGCATATTACCATGTATTGGATGTTGTTAGAGTTAATATTGAGTTCATTATATTCATCCATTTGTGGATTGTGTTTAATTTCTTAAACTTCTAACTAATTGCAGGCTAATCTTAGCCAACCGTATTTGTTTTGATACATACTAATTTTTTTTTGTGCATGTTTTCAATGCAGCGATTTTTTATGCAATATTTGTTTCTGGAAATAGTTGTGTGGAGCTCGATATGGTCACGTTCTTATTGTTGAATGTAAGTGTTTAAATGGCTTGGACATGTCATGTTCATGGGTTTTATCAGATCTTCTATCCTGTTCTATTTAAGTATTTAGCTATTTGTGTAAGACTAATCATCCTGAATCATATGATGGTATTTTAAGAATGTCAAACTCGGACTATGATGGCATTTTAATGTATTTCAAGTACTTAGAGGAGTTAAATGGATCATATTTAGTTCTTAGGTTTTGAGATTTACATTTCTCCAATGTCATGTGCTCATATTTTTTTGGTTTGTAAGAATATAGAATTGGTTGTTAGTTCATATTTCTCTCTCTGCAGGAGACATGGGTGCTGAATATTTCACAACTATTAACTTGCCAAAAACCAATGGTGTGGTGTCTGATGACAAGGAGACTAATGAATTAAACAAGAAGAGCTTGGAACGACTATTCGATGCAGAAAAGAAGGTAAAAACTGAAGAGAGCAAAGGGCTGAGGAAGAGGGACAGGGAAGACCCTTATTATAACGAAGATGAAGAAGAATTTAAAGTTGAACCAACATTGAGGAAGACAAATGGGACAAGTCAGTAGCTCAATGTGATGGTTATTGTTCTTCAAAGGTCAGTTCTACGGATGATGAGGATGAAGATAGTATGATGGGATCTTTTCCAAATTGACCACTTCTTTTGATGAGGTTGGATCTGATGAAGAATGCAGCTCGAAAAACTGAAGAGGTTCTCACTGAAGGATCAAAAAGATAACAAGGCCTACACATTTTTGTGTTTAAATACAATTTTGTTAATAATATTTTTTGTAAATACAATTTGTTTTTAAAAACTAAATTATATTACTTTTTGTGTTATAAAAAAAAAATATTTGTTCTTACAATCTACTATGCTTGGTGTAATTAACTACAATTTAAGATTGTTTAAGCACGTGTTGTCCATGGATTCTATGTGTTTGATCAAATGTATATACCAAATGTTTAAGCACGATTGGATTCTTCATTCTTTAAATCATATTAGCTTTATAGCTATGGCTTCCTCATACTTTTATTATTGTTGAGAAACTTTGAATTTCAAGTATACTGATGAGGTGTATGTGTTTTATTGTGATACATAAATACATATATATAGTTGTTTTATAGTTGCTCAGATAAGTATGTTCTAAATGGAGGAGGGTGACTGAACGTAACAGATGAAGATGGAGAAGAATTCTGTAGAGGTGCAAGGTGCGCAGATCACACCAGGGCTGTGCTTGCCTACATTCATGATGTGAAATGTGACTATTGGTTCACAAGCAAGGCCACTGTTAAGCACCTCAATGACACCATCTACTTGGGATATAACATCACGGGCGTTGCTTCTTTGCTCTTCAAATCTATTAGTTCTTCCAACAACAGAGTAACATAAAATCAGAGCTGTCCTCATTTGCCCTTCAGTCCTTATTTTCTCTTCAATCCCCATGGGAGTTGCTGTTGCTTCCAATAACAGAGTAATAGAGCTGCTGCCTTCAAATCTTTCCTCTTTTTCTTTTCATTTACTCATTTGTAATATAGGCCAAAAGACGGGAACGTCATACATTGAAAAAAGGGTCATGAGAAACATTACACATAAAGCTTTCGTTATGGGGCTAAATTCAGTTTCAACCTACAATTTTTGGACTAGGCCCAAATGCCTCTTTATTTAACTGTATGGGATTTTTCATTGATTATTTTTTCGCTATTTTTCAGGTTTGAGGCTTACTCGACGTATCCACATATATATGATCTTCTTCACTCAACGAGACCTACTTTGCTTCTCAAACAAATGCCAAGATTTATCAGTTTAAGACTCGATTGCTGAATACTAAGAAAGGTTATTCCTCCATAAATGAATTTCTACGCAAGATCAATTGATCAATTGACTTCTGTTGGATATGTTTTCAGTGTGAAAGATGATATCAATGCTATTTTGATGGACTTTCCTCTCAGTATGATACTTTCATTGTGTCTATAAGTTCAAGATCTGAGTCCATTTCATTAGCAGAGATCGAATCTCTCTTACTTGACCAACAAAGTAGGATTGATAAACATCTCAAAGAACTTGATTCATATAATTATAATACTATAAATCTTGCTCAGTAGGATTGAGAAGCATCTCAAAGAACTTGATTCATCTAATTCGAACTTGATTCATCTAATCCGGTAACTTCCTCAAAACGTTATTGCTCAGTAGCTCCCGTTTCTATTTTCTTTTTTGTAATAAACATTTGTAATTTTATTGTAAAAAAGCCCCTGCAGCGATTTGAGGCAGCTGAAACCTCCCGTTTTTGTTCTCTTCTTTGCGAATGACATTACCTGCTTTAATATGACCCACGGATATTTTTTAGTGAGAAACATTATCGCTCAATAGCCGTGTTTATTAGCTGACCCAGGGAGCTTCACAAACATTTCTCAATAGCCGTGTCTATTGAAAAACATTATTAGTCAATAGATGTTACCTGCTTTTTTAGCTGAGCATGCTTACTAAGTTTACCGTGTTTATTCCGATGACTTTAGCCTGTTGTTAATTATGTTGTGTGTATTAAATTAGTCGATGTGACTTTGTATATGCTATTATTTTACTAATACTTATTTTGAGTCTATGTTCATGCCAATCGTTACAATGTTGCGTGTATTTATATATGAGTCGATGTGAATTTATATAGGCTTTAATTTCTTCATCCATTGTAATTACTTATTATTAAAGTTTTATTTTGTAGGTAGGATTTCAGTTTTGTAATTTATCATGTTCATAAAAATGTGTTTTTGATTTTGTATTTATTTTGTTTCAGCATTGGGACTTCTTTCAGAATGTGGACAGTTGGAATTGTGCAGTACAAAAGTTATTATTTCATTGAAATCCATTATATCTTCCCTTTATACACTCTCCATTGAAAAGGATGATATCTCGCCCGTGACACCAACAACTGACCTGTCACGATCTCTCTCCCACACTTCAAATTTCTCCCATTTCTACAGTCTTCATCAACATTGTGGAGGTAATTTTTATCTTTGTTAAAGTTTAAGTGGTTAGCCATGCCAAATTTTTTTGAGAAGTGGATCCAAATAGTGGTATCACAATGACTGAAAAAATATTTGATTAATGGTCTCAATATGAAGAGCATCTACATTTTGAACCAATTATGATTCCTACTATTTGTATTTCTTGATCAACAGGGATAGCATTTTGAACTTTCCAAATGAAAATGGAAATTTAAATGGGACAAAACATAGGCCGTATACATGACAAGATGAGGGATAAAGGGAAAATGAGATCTGCAAATATCAAAAGCAGTCTTAAATGATAAAGTTCCTTCAGCATTAGGATTCCAAATCATTTGGAATTGATTTTCAATTATAAAACATAGGCCGTTACAGGTCAGGTTTAGACACAGTGGGCATGTCTCGACAGTTAAGATCGTCTTCAAGTAAACGAAAACAAATTTAGTGTAAATTGAACTAAGTTCATTTGATTTTTTTTATGATGGCATAGTTGTGAAAGTATTTTTTTGGGTTATTGTTTTATATTTTTAACAGGGTGGATGGTCCTATAAACAAGGGAAAAACTGCTCAATTTTTAAAAATATTTACACTTATGTGTTGTAAACAATTTTTTTTATTATTGTGATGTTTTATAATGGTATAATTGTGATCGTTATGATGTTTTTCCGAGGTTCGAGACGGACTATTAGTAGTGTTATTATAGATCATTTTTATTTCTTAATAGGGTGAATTGTGTTATAAATAAAGGAAATTTTGTCCAAATTTTATAAATTGTTCACTTTTTGTTGTAATAAAAATTGACTAAATTGTTTACAAATTTTGAACTTTGAAAAAATTTCGCTGTGCCTTCAGGCACGGGCATTCCGTTAGTGTATATATATATATATATATATATATATATATATATATATATATAAAGGAGGAGGGTTCTTTGGTCTTCCCCAACTAACGGCTCAGATTAAATTTGGTGGATTTGGTCTTTATCAACTCATGGCTAAGATTAAATCTTATCAAATTGAATCTAACGGTCCTGAATCATTTGTCCAGAATTTAGAGAGTACATCTAGCTCATTTCAAGTACAGCTACAGTGCATCCATTAAATGAGCCAAAACTCTTTTCATTTCAGGTACTCCTAGGGTGGCTGGAATAGGTACTTATGTTATGTCAAAGACTTATATTCCATTTTCATTTTCTGCAGTAATAGTTTGGAGAGACTTTTCTTCTCATCTTCTCACATGTACACTTCTTTTCAGCTTCTAACATTTTCCTGATTTTTATTTTTCTTCTTTTCACTCTTTTGGGTTTTGTGTTTTGCGTAAGTGTTATGATTTTTTTTGCTTCTCTTCCATGATTGTTATTTTGTTCCTTTTAACTGTTATTTTGATCCCTTTAACTATTAAGAGAAAAATAGCTAGAAGGAAAAGGGTTGCGTTCCCTCTAACTTGGTTTACGCATAACTAAAATGGGTTACACCCATTTTTGGTTTTACGCATATATGAGGACTATAAAACATGCGTTGAAATATGAGGACCATAAGAAGCTTCATAGCATCGTCATTTTTCAAGGGCCAAAGACAAAATGGATTAAACCCATTTCATAAATAAAGAGAGACACTGACAAGCACAGTCATTAAACTCAGGTTTCATCTTTGGTTTTACTCATATGAGAACTATAAAACCCAAGCCAAAATCAACAGCTTAAAATATATAGGACTATAAGCTCTTTTATCATTCTTGAGTTACTAGATGCCATTTTTGGTAGTGGGTTATAACCATTTCATAAAGAGAGAGAGATACTGATAAACGGAGTCATAAAAATCAAGTTTCGTCTTTGGTTTTACTCATAGAGGACTATAAAACCCAAACCAAAATGAACAGTTTAAAATACATAGGACTATAAGTGGCTTTATCATTCTTGGTTTTACGCATAAGCTATTTAACCTTTATGATGATTAGAGTATCGTCATTTTCCAAGGGCCAAAGCCAAAATGGGTTACACTCTTAGCTTCACAGTTCTTCTCATTTTAAAGGTACTCACTTTAAAGTTACTAAACTGGGTATTGTAACTGTGTTTTGATTTATGAGGTTTTTGATAACTCTCTGCCTGAGGATTGTCGCTTAACCTCAACAGCCCCCCACCCCTCACCCCCACCAAGTAAGTTTCCCTCTTATATATTTGTTTGAGATAACACATGGTTCGGTTTAATTTAACAGGAATTCAAGAACAGAAGTACAATATGCCCACATATTTCAACGCCTTCGTCTCATCTTCTCCATCATCTGTGTTGGATTTGAACTGGAACTTCGCTGGCCTGGGTGTGGTGTAAAGTGATGGGACAAAAACTTGGATGGCGGTGGTTGTACGACGGGACTGAACAGTAGTAGACTGCAAACGGAGTAGGACTGACTGGTAGATAACAACATTTTTTTGTATCTAGATTTTGGTATGCAACATTTCAGAGGGCTCAAGACTTCACTTTTATATTGTCTTAAAGCCCACGCAAAGAGAGAGAGTTGGTGAGTTAACAACACTTCACAACACTTTTACATTGTTTTCTTATTTATTTTCCTCCCACTTTTCTTAATAAACAATTTTTTTAGTAAATCAAAATTTTAACAAAAATAGTGCATACAAAACATTTTTTAATAATAAAAACTTGGACAGAAAAAGAACAAAAATATATTTATAATTTTATGAAATAAAAACTTGGATTTCAATAGAAAAAAATTAATTTTTATGGTGTGTCGCTTTTACTCGGGGTGTGTTGCATTTTAATCAATTCATGTCTTTATTTTATAATAAAAAAATATTTTGTATTGTTTCATGTTGTGTCGAGACACTTTATTTGGGATGTATTAGTGTTAAATCAAAAAAATAAAATTTTGTGTTCGTATTTGGTAAAACAAGTGACATGACGCAAAATCTTATTACCATGGTTTAGAATTATAATTTTTATTCTGAATTTCATTAACTAGTTACTTTGACATGAGCCCATTGATATGACTAACACGAGTCGTAATACAATTTTTAGTACTTTTGTTTTCTTTCTTATTAATCCACATTACCCTCATTCTCAATTTTTTTTGTTTTACATATAATTTATTTTGGGGGTTTTACAAATATTTGATGTTTTTGGTTTTACATAAATTTGACTTTTTTATTAATTTATTTGATGAAACATCTTACGATATGGAAAAGAGACTAATACCCCCGTCCTATAACACAAGACGAAACTAACTCTACAAATAACATGATTTATCCAAAAGTTCTATTATAATGCATGTTTAAAGTTCGTTGACTTAATAAGGTAAATTTAAATTTAAATATTTTGTTATACTTTATCCAATAAGCATGTTAAATAATATGAACCTAACTTCACGTTATTGTTGTACTTTTATAGAATTGTGATTGTCACATTGAAGAATAAAAAAAAAAGATCGAAGTAAATGGACAGGTTTGAGGGGGTGAAAGCAATTCATCATTTTTGGAGACTATTTATCAACATGTCACGCTTCATTACATTGTAATCAATTTTAAATATAACACGTTGAAAGAAAATTGACTTGTGATAATGTGCATCATCTGTAACCACAAATACTCAGAAGAAAATTTTTCACTATGCCATCAATACGGGTACACCTGTATTAAAATCGTAACCATGGCGCAAGCATTGGATCAATATTCTCATCAACACAGGTTACACCTATCCATGACGAGTAAGTGTACTATTGGTGACAGTTTAAAATACAAAATATCACGGGAATAAATTTATCGTCGTGCCATCGGCATGGCTACAAAATATCATGGGATCAAATTAATCGTCGTACCATCAGCACGGGTACACCCTAGTGTGTGTGTGTGTGTGTATTACAGGTGCTCAGCCACAGGGGCGTCAAGTGTAGATTCATTCAACTGGACGTGTTGCAGTTTGTGTTGGAGTTGCAGGTCATTGAAGTAGATGCTTCCTCTGTTGGCTCCTCAGATTTCTATTTAGTCATTTTAGTTAGGGAATGTGTCACCCATTTCCAGACTCTTGTTTCGACTTGATAGGGATTTCATACACTTCTATTATTTCAGTATTCTATTTTCATTTAGGATTATATTATCTATCACATTCTCAGTGGTTGTGGTTATTTATTTGGAATTGAGTCATCTAGTTGGAATGTTTCATTGGATGATTTCTATCTTTATCAACCGTGTTATTCATTAAGTGGTTTACACTTAAAAAGGTTTTTACAACAGAATTTAATAAATAAAATAATTTAGATTGTTTTGACACTTAGCTTAATTATTTAGGGTGATTAAAATGGAATTTGTTTTCGACGGTGATGATAAGAATGAACTATATCGTTCACCTTTATTTTTAATTTAGTACAGGACTTATCACCCGGTATTTAATAAGGCGGGGTGTTACAAATTTTTCCCCTTAGAAATTCTCAAAGGGATGATAACTGTTCCTGGGAGCAGCCCTACAACTGCAGGATACATTCCAGATCCATATTCTCCCCTAATGTTATAAACCTCCAAGGAATTTTACTAAATCTAGCCAAAGGGCAGGAAACTATGTAAGAATCAGTTAGAAAATTGTCCTGAATGTTGCAAGACAATTCCACTACTGCACTATCCTTGAGGGATATGCCACCTCCCCCACCAAAAATGAGAGAGGTAGATAATCTAAGTCTTTTCATGACATGTCTTATTACCCAAGAGCAGCATCGTCCATCCGATCTACTGAATACAATAATAGTCAATATTTCTCCTTTGAGCAGTCGAATATCTTGGAACGCTTTCTCAAGACATATTCCTTTAATCACTTACGTCCCCGAGTAGCTAGAGGTTATCAAAGAGAGCCAGTCAGATCCCGTGAGTATAGGGAAATGTAAGTTAGGTTTAGGGATAACATCATAAGCTCTGTGCGTGCCAATCAAACTTCTCCGGACGACAGCTCATCACATGTTCATAGTAAATCCATCAAAACTGCCTCAGCGAAATCCAAACCAGAAGAGCATTCTTAAAAGGGGTCTATGGAAAGATTGTAAGATCGTTTTGGGAAAATGGCTAAGACCAATTACCCTTTGCGAAAGAGTTTTGCGAAAGTATCTTTCATCCAGGATATTGTGCATTACCCTACACCTTCTAAATCCAAACTGCCCGTGGTCATGCCTAAATATGATGGTAAAATTGATCATGTACTTCATGTAGATAAATACCAAGCTACTACTGATACTTATTTTGTTCTCAACGAGACGAGATGCAGAGACTTTTTAAGTATGATGACTGATCCAACTTAAATCTGGTACAATAATTTACGCTAAGGATAGATTGTGAATTTTCATTAGTTCATCGAGCTATTCATTAGCAATTTTTGCTTTGGAAAGAAGCCGATCAAAAGAGTAGACCATTTACTAAGTCTTTGCTATCGACCATGAGAGACCACTAGGGAGTATATCACTCGATTTAATAACGAGAAGCTGGACATAGTTGATTCTGAGGAAAAACGATAATTATATCTTTAGTAAGAGGGATACTCCCTGAAAAGTTGTACTATGCATTAGCAAAAGAAGCTCCCAAAATAATAACTGAATTGACGGAAAAAGCTAGGAAGATCATGAATGCCGAAGAGGCTATGTCTGCTAAGCAAAACATCGAGACAAAATTTGAGTGACAAAATATTTCTGAGAAGAACGAGCAGAAAGACAAGAAAACTAATAAGCCTAAAAAGTATGAGGAATACACTTCTCTCACTATAGGCTTGCATCACATCCCTAAAGAAATTAGGAACACTAAAGATTTAAAATATCTTAGGAAGCAAAAATCACCTCACAATCGGAGAGACAAGTCTAAGTATTGTGACTTCCATAAATATCACAGACATACCACTGATAATTGTATTACTATGAAGAACGAGATTGAATCTCTCATCCTCTGAGGAAAATTAACCAAGTTTATGGACCGGACTGAAGGTCAGTACAATAGAAGCGGGTCTAAATCCCTATGAAAAAATAAGATGGCAAGATTATGATTTTGAAGATGTCCCGAACCTATCGAAAAATCCCAGGATGCCTAAACTTATTGTAGGTATGATCTCATTTGGTTGTCATTTCATTACAGGAGGGGATACTGGAGACAAAAATTAAATAGCCGAGAGAAAGTCTTATTTAAATAAGGCCAAAGCTTTCTCTTCATCTAACAAATGAAGTAGATGGTTAGCCCAAGAAAGTGAGCAAATATAATCTTGTTATCGACTTCTCTAAAAATGACTTGTCATGGGTTATGTACCCTCATGAAGATTCCCTAGTTGTTACCTATCGGGTTCATCATGCCAGAGTAGAAAGAATTTTCAAGGATAATAGTAACTCGGCTTATGTCATGTTCTATAACTATTTTCATATCTTAGGGATGAGTGATATCAAACTAGAACCGTACCAACTACCCTTAATAGGTTTTTCTAAAAAAAGGTGTATCCTTTGGGTACTGTTAAGCTAAAATTATTGATCAGCACTTGGACAGTGTAAAGAGAAGATTCGCTTCGTTATTTTGGACAAGAATATTCCTTTAGCTTATAATACGATCCCCAAAAGAGCGGCACTAGAAAAGTTTAAAGCAGTGGCATCCACAGTTCATCAGTGTATGAAGTTCTCCACTCATTATGGGGTCGACGTGTTGAAAGATAATCAAAAGGAAGCCAGAGAATGATATTATACCTATGGAGACCAGCAGGATATGAAGAAAACACCACCACCTACAAGATTGACACTCTCTATCCACATGAAGAGACTGATCTAGTCAAAGGGCAAGTTATGGAGGCTACAAAAACCATTTTACTAGATGATGAGAAGCCAAAAAGAACCACTCATATTGGATTAAACCTAACACCTTCCCTCAAACAGGAATTAGTCAAATTCCTTAGAGCGCGGAAGAATGTGTTTGCTTGGATCCATGAGGATATGCCCGGGATTGATCCAAATTTCATATGTCATGAGCTCAATATCAATAAAGATGCTAGGCAGATCAAGTAGAAACGTAGGGTGTTCAGTCCTAAGATGAGTGTGGCTATTTAAGAGGAAGTCAACAAACTGCAAAAATCCTATTTCATTATAGATGTCAAGTATCCCACCTAGTTGGGCAACGTAGTAATGGTTGAAAATAAGAATGACAAATGGATAATGTGCATGGATTTTATCGACCTCAATAAATAATGCCCAAAAGATCATTTTCCTATTCCAAGGAATGATCAATTGGTATATGCAATAACATGTCACAAGTTGTTGAGCTTCATGGATGCCTACTCTGGTTATAACCAGGTTAAAATGAAACGTAAGGATAAAGAAAGCACATATTTCATCACCAACCGAGGTACCTACTATTACAACATTATGACTTTTGGGCTTAAAAATGCTGGAACAACATACGAAAGGTTGGTTAATAAGTTTATGATGAACAAATTGGGAAGAACATGGAGGTCTATGTGGATGACATGCTTACCAAAAGCAAGGTAGCTACCAACCACATCAAAGACCCTAGTAAGACAATTAATCATCTAGAAAAACATGAGATGGTGTTAAATCCGACCAAGTGCGTGTTTAGTGTACATGAAGGAATGTTCCTTTGCTTTATTGTAAATCAAAAGGGCATTGAAGCTAACCCGGATAAAATAAAAGGAACTAATTAAGATGTAATCTCCCACATGCAAGAAAGATGTGCAAAATTTAACTGCGAGAGTGGCTGCCTCAACCTATTAATGTCCAGAGCAAGTGATAAGTTCTTAACCTTCGTAAAAGTACTTAAGAAAATTTCTGAATAGAATAAAGAAGGTGATAATGTTTTCCAGGAATTGAAAAGATACTTGGGGTCTTCGCCACTAGTCTCCCGACTAGTTCTGGGAGAAAATTTGCATCTTTATTTATGTTTTTCAGAGTCTGTCATTAACTCGGTGAACATAGTGGTTTACACAAATTAATCTCTGGACCAGGCACTTCATAAATTGGAGAAATAATATAGATTGATGTCATGGGCAGTTGAGTTAGGAGAATACAAAATTCTGTATAAGCCAAGAATAGCAATGAAGGGACAGGCTATGACCGACTTTATTATTGAATTCATGTTTTAAGAGGTAATCAATAATCCTAGTTTGCCTGTCAAGAAGACTTCACTGGAAGAAAGCTTAAAAATAAAATTGATAACCGACTAACCCGAGACTTCAGCTACGCAAGAGATAGACCAATTATAAAGGGAATTGAATAAGAAGTTGTTCAAACAGGGATTACATTCTAAGAAATCTTTAATAATGACATTCAAGTTTGGAAGTTGTACGTAGATGGGTCATCATGCGCTACGCAAAGTGGAGCAGGTCTAATTCTTAACACTCTAGACGAAATTGATACGGAGTATGAACTTAATCATGGGTTTTGAGTTAGCCTTATCATTAGGGGCTGAGTAGGTTGTGCCACGTAGTGATTCTTAGCTCATTATCAACCAAGGGCTTCAAATATATAGAGTAAATGGGGAACTCGTGATCATGTACTTATTTAAAACAATGTAAGTCATCTCTAAGTTTATTGAATTCAAAATGGTTAGACTACCATGGATAAAAAAATACTCGTGCTTATAAATTTGATCGTCTGGCCTCAGCAAGCAGAACAAAACTCAAGAGGACCATCCCTATGGAAATTCTTGCACACAGCAGCGTGGATGTTGAAGTTATGGTCAGCCATATTACGATGGATTTAGGACCTCCATGGATGGATCCTATCAGATATTACACTAACAAAGCTATACTACCTACTAATCCAAAATAAGCCATGAAGTTAAGATTTAAAGTAACCAATTATGTGTTAGAATGAGGAGTCTTGTACAAGAGAGAGTACAATATATTATTACTTTGCTATGTTAACCTACCGAGGTACTAGACATGATCAAAGAAGTACATGAGGGTTCCTAGGGAGATCATTCATCTGGACGATCATTAATACACATAATAGCTATTTAGGGATACTACTGGACGACTATGGGGGGAGATTGCATCCTATTTTCAAAGAAATGTGATAAATGTCAGAAGTATGACACGATTCAGTGAAGACCTAGGTCTACCTTAACTCCCATTAGTTATCCTCGACCATTTTCTATTTGGGTAATTGACTTGGTTGGCCCACTGCCGAGAACCAAAGATAGATTCAAATACCTGATAGTAGCAATGGATTACTTCACCAAATGGGTGAAGGCTAAGCCATTGGTGGACATGTCTTATGAAAGAGTTTTATATTTCATATGGAAACACATTATATGCATGTGTGGAATGCCATATGCCTTCATCATTGATCATGGCACTCAGTTTCATAATGATGAGTTTGAGTAGTACTGTATTCAATCTAAGACCTTAGACACCCATAGTGCAATTGGATAAACAGAGGTTAAAAAAAAATTATAATTAACGGGTTAAAAATTAGGTTAGATGAGGTAAAGGGAAACTAGATAAATGAACTACACAACATTCTTTGGGCATATAGAACTACATCGAGAACAACTATTAGTGAGACTCCTTACATGCTTGCTTTTGGAACATAAGCTTTAGTACCAGTTGAGGTAGGTCTTCTGAATCATAGGTAGTTGAATTTTGATCACCACAAAAATAATCTCATGAAGAGACTAGACCTAGACATGATTGAAGAAATCAGAGAGGGTGTTGCACTTCGAATGGCTTCTTATTAACAAAGTATTGTTAGATTTTACAAGAGGAAGGTCAAGATGACTAACCTGAGAGAAGGATAATATGTACTTAAGAAGGTAATCCATAAGGGAAACAAGTTGGAGCCAAACTGGCTTGGTCCTTACCATATCTTGGCAGTCACCTGACAAGGCACCTATTGCCTTAAAACACTTGAAGGGGAAGAATTTAAGAAGCCATGGAATGCCAACCACCTCCAAAAGTATTATCAATAATTTTGATTTAATGTAATCATTTTATCCAGTTTAATGAAGTTATGACTTTCTACCAATTATTCTCCCTTTTTATGTTTTTTAGGATATGGTGATATCTACATCCACCACACATGTACACATCCACCACACTAACAAACTTCTCCAATATCCCATACACTAACAAACTTTTCCAACTTTAAAATTTAAAGTTTGCTAACTTCAAAATTTAAACTTTTCCAACTTCAAAAATGTTTAAAAATATTTTTTAGATTTCATGTATGAACTCATATTTGATAGGTCATGAACAAGAAGTCCTTAAAACTTCATGTATGACACAAAGTCGGGAATAAAGAGTGTTATCTAACTAAGTTAAATTCAGGAAAGACCTACATTCCTAATACACTTGGTCGCCACTGGTAACTAATGCAAGAACTTAGTTCTAAAATATTTAACCTAAGGCCCTATGATTCAAGTTCATAACTTGATTAGATACAAATCAATTAAGAAAGTTAAACAAGTTAGTAGGCTGCATAGACAATACACTAATTAAAAGTCTTAAAGGGGGGTCAAATACTAAAATGCATAGGCAAACATGTATAAAATGAAATAGTCTTTTTATTGCATAAGTTTTTTTCTACTGGACATTTTCCCTCTGCTTTAGTCATCCCAACAGGAGGATTATCAAGAGTACTGGGGAAAGTTGTAGGTCTAAAATTTCTTGGCCTATTACATCTGTTGTTGCTCGGCCAATCCAACAGACGATGGGATGAATATATTTATCTTCACCTTGAAGCCCATAATGCCCTAAGTATTTTCTCATTAAGCTTTGAGGAATGGTGTCATTTTGGAATCTAGTTAACATCAATATTGAAGGGAGGGTCTGGATAATCCAACATGCTTAGATCATGCCAATACCATAAGTCACTTTTGTCTTCTATCTTTATCAATCCCCAATAAGCTCAACCGACCCCATTTATATCCTTCCCGGTGAGCTTTCTCCATGCGATCATCCGGGTGAGTTAATTCTTCATCATAGTCATACATCTAAACATCTTTGAGTTGTTTGTGGAAGTGAAATGTCAGTTTCTCTACTCTGTCTTGAAGCTTCTTGGTGGCTTTATATTTCTCCTATAACAACGCCGCTTGGTCAGCCAACGTCTTCTTAGTTCTCTCTTCTTCCATATTTGGTCGAGCAATGATTACCTATCTAAAGGGTTGGCCATACTTTGTTTTCCTCTTTTTTAAGTTTTCTAGGTCCTCTAATAGTGTAGTGTTCTCATGTTCCAAGAAAGTGGCACCTTCGTTCAGAGCTACTTTAGCCGACTTCTTCAAAAATTATTAAAGAAATCATAAAGTTAAATACTTACAAGTGCCAAGTTGCGATGAGCCCTTTCAACTAACTAGGATCTAGACATTGGGGTTGCCATCGACTTGCCTGCTGGAAGATTTCTAGCCTTAATTAATCCCTTGGCCAACCCAGGGTTAACTTCCATAGAGGCAGACTCAGCACCACCTCGGTTGGCATGAACATTTTGGGCCAGTTCCTATTGGTTGGGAAAACCTCTTTTCAACCTCTTGAACGTAACCCCAATAATTCTTGTTTCCTCCCCATTCAATACCTTAAGCCTCTCGTTAGTGGATGTACTTTTCTTGGAAGGAGGGGGAGCTCATGATCCAGTCAACAAGTTTGGGATTCTTCTCTTCACTATATCTATAGAAGGTGAAGTTGGGATGGTTATAAGGTCAAGATATTTAAAGGAAGATGACATTCCTCCTTATGAAAACTCTCTCTACTCTAGTTCAGTCAACAACAGAGGAAGTAAAAAATGGTTCATCATCTAAGTTTATGGGGGACTGAGGCGAAGTAATGATTAGTCGAGTAATAAATGAGGTAACATAACTCTTGTGTTCTAGCAGAACAGAGGTTACTCGGGGATGTTCTTCTACTGATCTTTGGTGAATGGCCCACAGGTACTATAGATCATCAATATTAATTTCCACTTCATTAGGATACTTTTTTTTGCTTTCCTATGCATAAGAACAAACAAAAAGATTTAGTCGACAAATAATCAAACAGTTAGTACACATAGGAAGGCATAATAAATCAAAATATTATACGACCTATGCCACACCCTTCCTAGGGGAACCTGGGTTCAATACACCTTACCCCCTCAGGAAGGGGGGAATGTTGCCAATTCTTCACTACTACGCCATAGTCCTAATAATTCTTGTTTGATTTTGGCATATTGACCACAAATGCCCTATTGGCCTGCCTGGTTTTTAAGTAATAGGTGTTGTCATCAGTGATTCCCGATTTGTAACAAAACATCAACTCAGGAATTCCAATACGAGTCCCATGGATTTCAGTTAACCTATTTACCCCATTTACAACCCTCCATGTATTGAGGTCTATCCTCATCGGGACTACTTCAAAATATTGGTAAAATTGAAGAAAAAGTGGAATTGGGGGAAAAGTGATACCACACTGAGCAATGAACAAGGTGGGTGTAGTGACAATTATTATGCAACACAAATAGATAAGAGAAGCGCAATCACCAACTAAAAATAAGGAATGTAAAATAACAATCACACAACAAAGGATGTACGTGGTTCAGCAAAGATGCCTACGTTCATGGTGGTTTAGTTAGTATTATTTATGTGTTCTCCGAAGAGTGATTACAGAGAATACAATGTGTCCTTTGCCCCGGACCTAGGGTTAGTTATATACATGTTCATTCTAGTGAGTGGGGGTGTGGGACTCCTCCCTGTTTCCCATCTCATCTTAGAGTGCCCCTTAATGGGAACGTGGGCAGAGACTAAATAATAATCGGTTTAAGGTATAAGAGGCCTGGACTTTGGGCCGCTACAATTGGGCTACTCGTCCAGGCCCATCATTCTAATTTCGAGTACCCACAATTTCCCCTAAGTTTGTTGGGCCAAGTTTTGGGTTCAATAAACTTAAATGATTTGTCATAATGGTTGAGTCGTATATCGTGCAACCTTTCCCAAAATTTGAGGACTAATTCTGGCGGCACCCACTTCGTGGTTTGTGCACTATGATTAGTAACACTTCAAGGTTTTATTCAGAGCAGCCACTTTTCGACCGTCATTTCAACCTTCAGTATTCTTCCATTTCCTGTGAGCTCTAACGATTCACACTCTCTTCGTTCAGTCTTCATTTTCATCGCTTTCGATCTTTTTCATCATTTGGGCTTGTGATTCTCCATTATTCATGTCGAACTTTCATCTTGTAAGTCTCCTATGCCCTCTCTTTTTATTTTTTCTTTGAATTTCTAGTTCCTTTAGGGTTTTCTGATGGAAAAGATTGGTAATAGGTCGATTTCTGAGTTTAGGAAGCTTTACAGTATTCTTGAGTGGGTAGAGATTGAGTGTGCCTTTCCCCCTAGAAACGTTAGAGAGATAGAGAATGCCCACTGGATCCATGTCTTGCTACTTTCCCAAGGGGGACTTACTTTTCCTCCCAACAATCTATTCTTGCATTTCTTTGGTTATTTCAACATTGTTCCCGCACAGTGTTCGCCCAATGTGTGGAAGATAATCAATGGTGTTCATAGAATAAATCAGTTATATGGTACCAAGTTAGGGCTCACCGAGGTCTGTTTTTACTATTTTTTTTCTCGAACCAGTTTTGGTGTTCTCTATCTCAAAGCCAGGAGTCCTGACAGGGTATTGGTAGTAAACCTACCTGATTCCCATAAGGACTATTGGCAAGAGGACTTCTTTGCTAGAAATTGGTAGTTTCTCCCCAGTTTGAGGGGTCAAGGGCTGACAGGTTCTCTGTTCCCTTTTATGGGGAAGAATACATATATAGACTTTGCTATATTCTTTTAATTTTTGTTAATTTGTGATCTTTCTGATTTTTCAATAGCGAAGTTGAAGAACTTGGAACCTGCTCTTAGCGAGGTTCGCCTCTCTGAATTGGTCAAGGCTTGGAATATTAGGGAGCCCTTAGCTGACGGCAAGCATCCTCAGTCTGCTGCTTTCTTGATTGAATATAATAACGTTGGTTCTAGTTTTATAGCGAGGCCGGTAGATAGTATCCCTGAGTTTGATACTTCTGAAGAGACAGTTGCGGATCCTATTCAGTTGGACGAGGAGGAGAACAGCTCTGAAAGAGATATCGCAGGTGGTGCTGGAGGCAATTTGGGTGAAGGGAGCTCCAGTAGTAGTATCTCCTCTGATTCGGGGGAGGTTTTTAAAGTTTGAGAATCGTCGAGCACATCTAGCAGTTCAGACGAAGAGATGGTTCCTCCAAGGAAAAACCTGATTCGGGATGATGATGATGATCACATGCTCCTTTCTCAGAGGTCAAAGAAGCAGAAGTCCAACACTGGGGCTGTAGCTACTGGCTCTCGGTCTTCTACTCAGGAGCAAGAGAAGAAGAGGAGAGAGGAAGAGCAGGTGAGAGAGAGGGAGAGAGAGAAAAAAGGAGGAGTAAAGAAAGAAGGTGGAGGAAAGGAAGAAGATGGAGGAGAGGAAGAGAATAGAGAAGGAGAAAGAGGAAGAGAGGAGAAAGATGGAGTCAAGGATGAAGGCTGGGTAAGCCTTGGTCCCGATGTCTGCTTTGCCCGAGGGGGCGTCAGTTGCCATTTCTCCTCAGCTGGCTCCTGCGCTGCTCGAGAGGGAAGTTCTCCCTGCAGATCGCAAGAGGGCGCTGAGGTCTGATCAATTGGCCCTACAAGCTAGCTAGAGGCTATCCTTGGTAGGATTCTTTCCATTTTTTCAATTCTTTAACAAGTTTTAGATGTTTCTCCTTCTTGATCCCTTCTTTATTTCTGGCAGTTTGTGACTGACTTCGCCGTGCTCTATCGCTCTCTCGATGAGCTGGTGAGAAGGAATGGAGAGATGGAGTAGCAGAAGTCCGCTCTGGAAGTCAGGGGTTCTCAGCTGGAGGTTGATTTAAAGACTGCTGATGCCGCTCGAGCTTCCTCTGATTTGGCCCTCGTCAATTCTAATCGAGAGAGGGAGGCGGTGGTTAAGGAGCTGAATGAGCTGAGGTAGGCCTATGACCTGGTCTGCTCGAGCAAGATAGCTGTCGTGGAGGAGAACAAGGTTCTGACCGAGCAGTTAAAGGATAAAGAGTCCCAGGTAGCCATCATCAAGGAGGATTCATACAACTCCGAGTGGACAGCTGCTTACGAAGACGCCGAGGTTTAGATAGGCTATATTAGTCGTCTAAACTTCAAGAAGGGCTGGAACAAGGATCTCTTAGCTACTGGTGTTGATGATGAATCTCCTCTGTTCAACGAGCATGACCCGGGTCCAAAGCCAACTGTGGACGAAGAAGCCCCTACCCCAGCCACTGAGGGTGTTGATCTTACCTCTCAGACAATTTTTGCCGGTGCTAGTCCTGCCCAAGCGACTGAGGGCATCCCTGCAGAGGGGGATGCCTCTGCTTCTGCTGACAAGGGGAAGCAGCCAGCCACCTCTGGGCAGCCTGAGGTTTCTAGTTAATCTACTTTTAGGACTATTTTTGTACTTCTGCTTGTAATTTTCCTAATTTCTGCTCGATGTACTTTGACTTTTATTAATGAAATGAAAAGGATTTTTTTTTCCAGTGCATTGATTGATTTTTATCTCCATTGCCCTTTTATGTCTTGTAGTTGACTGATGTACAAGAGTATATTCCTGCCACATCTCATTTGGGCAGGACTCTTGGTCCTAATGCCAGTCCTTAGGTTCGCCAGGCCTTTATTAGGCTTTGTAAATCTCTTAGGTCAAGGAATCAAAAGTATAAGGATCAGTCTGAGCTTGTGGCCAAGTTGAAGGACAGGCTCCAAGAGATGGAAGAGGTTGGTGCTTCAGTACAAGAGGAGGTAAATGTGTTAAGAACAAAGCTTCTCGATGCTTCTGAGATCAACCAGGTTGGTGAGATGCTTCAGCAAGAAAATGAAGCTTTAAGGAAAGAGGTTTAGCGTCTTAGGGAGCACGCGTCGAGCACCGCTCCTGCAGTGTTACGAGGCTCTTCATCAACGCGGGCTAGGGCTGGCTCGAGTGACGTTCCCCCTGTGCTGTGAGGTTTTTCATCGATGTGAGCTAGGGCGGGCTCGAGCAACGTTCGCCCTGTGCTGCGGGGTTCCACTGGTCCATTGGTTTTGCGAGCTGGCAGGAGCACCAGGCTTTCAGACAGTGAAATGGAAGAGCTCCGCGGTGATGTCCAGCAAGCATATGTGATTGCTGCTGGGCTTCAAAGGGACTTTACTCGACTGCAGCATCTGTTTAAGAAAGGACCTCGGTGAGTATGGGCCGATGGTTATGACCAGGGTTGGCTGGGTGCCCTGACGAGGCTGATAGAATTCGAGGATCTCACCTTCATCAGGGGTGGTTGAGTGCTTTGAAGGAGATGCAGGTTCCAAGGAACTCTATGCTCTGGTATCGCCATGAAATATCTCCTTCCACTCGGATGCCCAATCCCTTCCGGAGAGATGATCAGTGGATACCCATCGATGCTATCCCTCGGCAGCTATTAGAGTCAGATGCTAACAAAGCCAAGGAAGAGTTGTTTCCTACTCCTGATGATGGTCGAAGGGCTCAAGTGGCTGATTATCTCGTTTAGAGGCCTCATCCTCAATGAGATTTTACCAGTAGCTACTCTATGTATTGTAGTGATGTTATGTCAATGTTTTGGGGGAGCTCGCCGACTTAACATGTATTGTACTTGTTGTAAATATGGTGGATTAATATAAAATTTATGTTTTGGGCTATTTTAGCCGACTAAACAAGTGTATTATATTCTCCATATTCTCGCTCATTTATGATCTCGAAATTTGTATTATCATGCTAGTGTCCTTCCAGTCCAGTACACTATCGAGGTACCATTGTGCACCACTTTACCTTTTAGGTCGTGTCGTCACACTACCTTAGGCCTAAATGTGGCAATTGGTGAGGACACACCTGGTGTTGGATGCTCTATCCGATCAGGATTTTATTCAACCAAAGATGGTTTGGCGACCAGCTTTAATTTGGCCATATTGCCTAAGGATCTCCTGTAGGGCTTCATATATTTCCAGGGGCAATGCTAAGAGGTATTTCGTGTTTCATAACGAAAGCCTGATGAGGGTAATTTCCCTGCTATGGTGTAATGACCAATGTGCCTGTCATTTGGAAAATATGTGTGATAAAGCTTATATAACTATTACTCATTAGAACGCAGCCGTTAAACAACTTTCATTAATGACAAGGAAAATTAACCAATTGCTCCACAACAAAAGCATAAAAGAAGAATATGAAAATAGAATTTCTTGAGACTGGCTGCATAAAAGCACAAAAGAAGAATCTAAAAATAGAATTTCTTGAGATTGGCTACGTTCCATGCTCAAGGGATTTCTCTGCCTTCTATTGTTTCTAAATGATAGGCGCCTTGCAGATTATCTCGTGTTATCTTGAATGGTCCTTCCCAGTTTGGCCCTAGCTTGCCGTCTGATGGTTTCACTACGCTGCCCAGGACTTTTCTTAGGACATAGTTCCTGACTCGAAATTTCCTCAGGTTGACCCCTTTGTTATAGTGCCTCACGAGATGTTGCTGATAGCTTGCTAGTTTTACCAGGGCTAGCTCTCGGCGCTCGTCGGCTAGGTCGACCTCAGCGAGCAATGCTGTATCATTATGGCCTTGGTCGACAAGGCTTGACCTCACCGTTGGCAAGCCGACTTCTAGTGGGAAACTGCTTCCATCCCATATGTCAGCGAAAATGGGGTTTCTCCCGTTGCTCATCGTGGAGTGGTTCTATAGGCCCATAGAATGTGTGGTAATTCATTTACCCATGTGACTTTGGCTCACTCCAATCGCTTTTTTAATCCGTCGATCACTGTCTTGTTAGAAACCTCGGCTTGGCCATTTCTTTGAGGATAGGCCACCGAGCTGAAATGGTGTCTGATTCCATGTTCGTTACAGAAACTCTGAAAAGAGCCGCTTTCGAACTACGTTCCATCGTCGGTGATGATGGTTCTAGGGATGCAAAAATGTGTGATTATATTTATCCATATGAACCTTATCATATCTGCATCTCGGATGTTCACTAGGGGTTCTACCTCGATCCATTTAATGAAGTAGTCAGTCGCGACCAACAAATATTTGCGACTGCCGGTGGCGGTAGGAAGTGGTCCTATGATGTCCATCCCCCATTGGGAGAACGGACATGGGCTGGTCAATGATTTTAGGTCGCTGGAAGGTTGATGGGACATAGGAGCATGAAGCTTGCACTTCAGGCACTTGCGGACATACGCCGGAGAGTCCATTTGCATATATGGCCACCAATAACCCTCCTTCATTGCTCGAAAATCCAGGGATCTTCCTCCAATATGGATTCCACAGATTCCTTCGTGAAGCTCATGTAGAACTTGCTCAACATCCTTTGGGTGAACACATTGAAGGTAGGGACCGAAAAATGATCTCTTCCATAGCTTGCCCTCAGGAGATAAGTGAAAGCGAGCAGCTTTGAATCTTATCTGGTGAGCAGTCTTTTTATCATTTGGAAGTATGCCATCCTTAAAATAATCCCTTAGTGGGTCCATCCAGCTAGGTGCTGACTCAATATGGAGCACTTGCTCCACGCTTGGTAACTCGCCGTCATGGTTAATGCTCGAATGAGGGAGGAAATCGATGGGGAATGTTCTTTTTAGGTCGGAATCGATTGTTGAGCTTAGGGTTGCTAGGGCGTCAGCATGTCTGTTCTGTCCCCTGGGGAACTGCTGGACATTGACTTCCTCAAAGTCAGCCAATAGCCTTTTTGCCAAGGCGAGGTAGGCTGCCATCCTTTCATCTTTTGCATTGTAGTACCCGCTAATCTGATTGGAGACCAACTGTGAGTTGCCAAACACCCATAATTGATTTTCTCCCAAAGCATGTGCTTTCTGGAGGCCGACTATCAGGGCCTCGTATTCTGCTTCATTGTTGGAGGCTTTAAATCCAATCTTAATTCCGTGCTCGAGGATCGTATTTTCTGGAGTGATAAGAACGATGCCTACGCCTTCCCCCTTTGAATTGGAGGCTCCATCAATAAATAATTTCCAAATGCCCTCCGTTGTGTGGCTCCCTTTTTGTTTGGCTGGCTCTGGTTGGGTGCAAGGCTGCTCGCCTGTGAATTCGGCTATGAAATCAGTAAGGACATGCCCCTTGATTGCGTTACTTGGTTGAAATTGGATATCAAATCATCCGAGCTCGACTGACCATTTAGATAGTCTGCCCGATAAATCTGCCTTCCTCAGGATTGCATTAAGGGGGTGCGATGTAAGGATGATTATAGTGTGGGCTTTGAAATAGTGATTCAGCTTCCTCGAAGCCACTATTAGTGCAAAGGCAAGCTTCTCTAGAGGTAGGTATCTCTGCTCGGCCTCAAGCAGTGTTTTGCTCGCGTAGTAAATAGGGTGCTGGATTCCTGCAACTTCGCACATTAATGCAGAACTGACAGTATGGTTGGAAACGGAGAGGTACAGGTACAAGGAATCTGTTTGCTGTGGTATAACGAGCAATGGTGGAGAGCTTAGGTAAGCTTTAAGCTTAACCAACGCCTGTGAGCAATTTGGGTTCCACTCTACCGTTTTGTTCCCCTTTAGAAGCTGAAAGAAAGACTTGCATTTCTCCGAGGATTTAGAGATAAATAGATTTAAGGAAGCGAGCATGCCAGTGAGCTTCTGTACATCCTGGATCGTTTGAGGAGTTTGTACCCTATTAATTGCAACGATCTGGTCTGGGTTAGCCTCTATGCCTCTCTTACTGACCAAGTACCCAAGAAATTTTCCTGACTGGACACCGAAAGAACACTTGCTCGCATTAAGTTTCATTCGGTATTCCCTGAGGATTTTAAAGGTTCTAGACAGGTCTGAGAGGTGGTCCTCTCTCTTCTTGCTTTTAACGAGCATGTCATCGATGTAGACCTCCATGGTGTCTCCCATATGGTCTTTGAACATCTTAGTGACCAGCCGCTGGTAGGTTGCCCCTGTGTTTTTTAGCCCAAAGGGCATGACCTTGTAGAAGTATAACCCAACTATGGTGATGAATGTTGTTTTGTCTTGGTCTGGGGCATATAAAGGGATCTGATGATACCCTGAGTATGCATCCAAAAAACTCATTCGCTCATGAGCTGCAGTGGCGTCTACTATTTGGTCAATTTTTGCGAAGGGGGAAACTGTCTTTAAGGCACTCTCTATTGAGGTCAGTGAAGTCGATGCAAACTCTCCACTTCCCGTTGCTTTTTGGAACTACTACTGGGTTGGATAACCACTCGGGTAATTGTACTTCCCGTATAGATCCTGCATCCAGCAACTTTTCTACTTATTTTTCTATGGCTTTTGCCTTCTCGGGTGTAGTTTGCCGTGCCTTCTGCGTGATTGGTTTGAAGGTGGGATTGATGTGCAACTGATGACAAACCATACTAGGATCAATTTCCGGCAGCTCGTATGGTTCCCACGCGAAAACATCTACATTGTGTCTCAGTAGAGTTGTTAATTCCTTTTGTTCCTAGTCAGTGAGAGAAGCTCCAATCAAGAAAACTCTGCTACTGTCGCTATCATCAGCTGTAACCTCTACCAGGTCTTCGACGACCCTTTAAAGGGGAGGAGCCTAGTCTCCTCTACTCCAGGTCTTCCGTACTTTAATTGTTATTTATAAGGCGTCAGACCTTCTTGTTCTTCAACTTTCTCGCTGGGCTGATCGACCTTCTTCTCTGGCCTCGGTCGGATGGCTGCTATGAAGCACCTTCTTGCCATCGCTTGATCGTCGTGGATCTCCATTACTCCTCTCTCGGTTACATACTTGAGTTTCTGATGGTAGGTAGAGGAGACTGCTTTCATCTCATGGAGCCATCCTCTGCCGAGGACGGCTTGGTATGGTGAGTCGATGTCAACCACCAAAAACTCAATCATCTTGGAGACGTTTCATGCGCGCACTGGTAGTATAATTTTTCCCAGGGGCATTGTTATTTTTCCAGGGAATCCAACTAAAGGGACAGTAGATTCCTTTAGGTCGGCGATGCTTAATTTCAACTTCCTGAATAAGTTGAGATACATTACCTCGGATGAGCTTCCTTGGTCGACGAGCAACTTGTCGACGTCAAAGTTAGCTATCCTGAGGGTAATGATCAAAGCATCGTGATGTGGGGTTCTTACTCCCACCAGATCTTCATCTGTGAAAATAATATGCTTATTATAGTTGACGTCCTCTGCTCGTCGACACTTTCCTGACTATGACTTTGCTGGATCGATCTGAAAAGATTGCATCACCACTGTAAGTTTCTTCATTTCCATTCGAGCTGAATTTCCCTAGATCTGTCTGGTGCCAGAGACCATGAATTACCGCGAACTCATGCCCAGCATCATCGTCGAGCACGTTGTCGGGTCTCGACTCTCTATTGGCAGCCGCTTTCTCTTCCTTCTTTTCCACGAATTCGTTCAAATGCCCGGATTGGGGTACCTCTTCGAGGTGGGACTT
The DNA here is from genome assembly GCA_949130495.1 of Sambucus nigra. NCBI lineage: Eukaryota > Viridiplantae > Streptophyta > Magnoliopsida > Dipsacales > Adoxaceae > Sambucus > Sambucus nigra. The sequence continues at coordinate 585,080,040 of OX422215.1, read as the reverse complement.
AAGAGCTTTGCAATGCTTAGTCTTGTGTCCTCCCTCTTTGTGAAAGGCTCGTCTCAGCGCATTGTTCCTCTTCAAGGGATCTCCTCCCATCTTCCTGGGCCACTTGATGAATGTCTCGTCTTTGATTTTTGTGAGAATTTTGTAAATTGGTTCTTTGAAGACGGTGTTGACCGCCTGAAATGCTTTCGACGCGTCATTATTGCCTCCAATTTTGGAGCCATTTTTGCCCCTATTCTTTACTCCTTTCTTATGATTCTCAGTTTTGTCACTTCCCTTGGTAGTGAGTTTAGCTCGACCATTTTCCCCTGTACTGAGGCGGGTGACATCTTCCACCTTAGCTTACTTCTCGATGCGAGCCATTAGGTCGTCAATAGTCATAGCCTCTTTCTTTGTCAGGGACTGGTATAGAAGGGAGGAGCTGGGTAGCCCAATTTTGAAAGAGGCCACTGCCACTTGATCCGAGCAATCCTCGACCTCGTTGAATAACTCCCAGTACCTCTTTGCGTAGTCTCGAAGGGTCTCTTGAGGTGTTTTCTTCATTGTCAACAAAGCATCCATCCTTTTGGGATGAGAGCTACTAGTAATTAATCGGGTCGTAAAGAGCTCGACCAGGGATTTGAAACTCTTGATGGACCGGTGGGGGAGCCTTTCGAACCATTTATGTGCTATGTCATGTAGGCTTGAGGGGAAAATTCGACACATTAGTGCGTCCCGGTGGTTCCAGAGGGTCATGGCCTGTCGGTACTGCCTGACGTGATCAATGGGATCAGTCTTACCGTCATAAATTTTGAACCTTGGAATGGCAAACTTCTTGGGGGCTTCTTCGTCTTCAATTTCCCTCAAGAAAGGTGACTTTATTTGGGCTTTAAGAGCCCGCCTAGTGAGTTCCAGGGTCGATCTGGTAACGTGATGGGCAGGATGCTGGTCCATCTCCCTACGGACCAGACTTCATATGTTCTCGTTGCTATGAGTAGGGCTCTGATAACGGCGAGCTTTTCGCAGCTGCTCGCGTAGGTCGACCTCTGACTCGTCTCCCTCAATCTTTTGGGATCCTCGCCTGGGGCTCCTTCCTCGGCTGCGAGACTTGCTCGCCTAAGGGCTAGGAGTGTGGTACGGACGTCTCCTGGTATCATGATGGAGCTCTTTCTCCAGTCTCTCTAATCTTCTTTGCAGGCGAGCATTCTCAGCCTCGTGTCTGCAAGAAGACTCCCTCTTCTCGTGGAGTCTTGCCTCATACGCATCAATCAGTCTAGATATCTGCGTGGACCTTGCTCGTCCTTGGATTTCTTCTGAGGGTGGCCTTTCTAAGCAAGCCCTCTGATCTGAACGTCGAATTTCAGATCTAATCCTGGGAGGAACAGGTGGTTCTTGAATATCCCCTGCCTGGGGAGCATTGCTACTGTGACCGGACATTTGAAACTCCTTTTTTGGTGTGGGCTTTCTCAGGGAAGATAAACGTTCCCACAGACTGTGCCAATTGTGGTGACAATTATTATGCAACACAAATAGATAAGAGAAGCGCAATCACCAAGTAAAAATAAGGAATGCAAAATAACAATCACATAACAAAGGATGTACGTGGTTCAGCAAAGATGCCTACGTCCACGGTGGTATAGTTAGTATTTTTTCTGTGTTCTCCGAAGAGTGATTACAGAGAATACAATGTGTCCTTTGCCCCGGACATATGGTTAGTTATATACATGTTCGTTCTAGTGAGTGGGGGTGTGGGACTCCTCCCTGTTTTCCATCTCATCTTATAGTGCCCCTTAATGGGAACGTGGGCAGAGACTAAATCATAATCGGTTTAAGGTATAAGAGGCCTGGACTTTGGGCCGCTACAATTGGGCTACTCGTCCAGGCTCATCATTCTAATTTCGGGTACCCACAGTGGGGATCCAATTACCCTCAACCAATAACAACCCATCAATAGGGACACTTTCTATTTCTAAACTTACCTAACTAGAGATCTTTCCTCGCTCCCTAAATTCCTTTAAAGAACCTTTATGTACCATGTACACAATATTTGAAAGATAAAAAATCAAAGAGGGAAAAAAGAAGGCAAGAAAGCTTAAAGAGTTGAGAAACAATGATAAAGAGAAAACATCAGCAGTAGAGAAATAAATCTTGAGAATAAAGAGAAAGCCTAAGTTTAGAAGCTTGGTGATGAAGAGAAAAAGTGGAAAAATATTTGTCCTTCTATAGTTTCACATCGAAAGTCAAAAGGTAATGATTAAGTGAACCAACGGCGGTCGTACAGTTCTCAAAGACGCAAAAGGACCAACTTAACCTTTCGTGGTTTTCTTTTTTAAATTATTTACAAAAGTGTCATCGATTGCTAAACTGGTAAAAAAGTTACAAGTATAGGAGATCGACTGATGATGATCTTCATATAAGCTCCCCAAGCAACTTTTTAGAACTAATACTCCATCTTTTCAACAAAATATCAAGCATGGGGAATTAATGGCTATTATTGTGGGTCAAATTATTCATTCCACATGGACCTATGATATTATAAAACTTGTCCTCAGGAGTGTACACCTCAGTACTTTATTTACACCTGGCCAACTCCAGAACAACTTGGTTAGTTTACTGGCCGACCATCTTAAGAAGATGAACCATCAGGAAGTAAAAGAGTCATTCACATGAGAATCATCAATATACATACAACCCATGCCTCAAAAGATCAATGGATTCATTCATTATGTACTGGTGTAAATTCTTGGATATATAAAGGCATTATGCCCCTAGGTTTCTAGACCACTATAAATACCTTATTTTCCTTAGCTTAAGGGACACGTATAACACACATATGCTACTCTTATAGCACACATAAGAGTGGATGTATAGCACACATTTCAAGAACCTTTTGTGTTCCTTATTATTTTCATTTATATCTTATCTGTGATTACAAAATTGGTGATCATGAGCTAAGACAAAGTCTCAACAAATTTTGGACATTAACAAACCCGAAGTTAGAAAATATAATATTTTTTATCCATACATTTTAGGATAGATTGCGTATAGTATATACAAATCAATTCCACTTTGTCTAAGTACACAAGTATTGCCTCCTGCATTCAACGTAGATGAACAATAAAAAAATCTAGCTATATGAATCCAATTTTTAACCAAGCAACTGAGCGAATATTAAAATGCATTACAACCCAACAGTTTTTAGGGGTGTCTAAAATTAAAAATTTAATGTTTCTACAACTGAAAATAAGATGATGTGATATTCCAAATTAGAACAACTTCAACATCTCCCAATTTCAATCACATATGCACATTATTAAGTCAATGATTCTTTAGGAATACTAATAACCAATGTGTAGAAAACAAGTCTATACCCATATTTACCTATTTACAAAAAGAGGTACTTCAAATAAGAGAAATTAAAGCCAGGACTATTAATCATTATACTTCATCCATTGACCTCACAACACTACCTTAAAGTTTAATTTCCATCTTCATATCACTTAATTGAGACCCATTTATATCCTTCCCTACTAGCATTCTCCAAGCGATCATCCAGGTGAGTTAATGCTTCATCATAGCCATCCATCTATACATCTTTGTGTTTCTTGTGGAAGTGAAATGTTAGTTTGTTTACTCTATCTTGAGGCTTCTTTATGGCTTTATCTTTCTCCTACAACAACGTTGCTGGGTCGGCCAATGTCTTCTTAGTTCTCTCTTCATCCACATTTGGCTGAGCAACGATTACCTGTCTAAAGGGTTGTGGAGACCTGGTTTTCCTCTTTTGTAAGTTTTGCATCTCCTCTAACAATTTAGCATTATCAAGTTCTAGGAAAGAGGCACCTTCATTCAGAGCTACTTTAGTCGACTTCTTCAATCTCTCCAGCTCATTCCTCAAATTTTTATTCTCCTTATCAAGAAGATTACTAACCTCCCCGGCACTTTCAACTTCTCTAATCATCGCGAACTCCTTCTTTATGAAGGAATATGTAATCTCCTGTAGTTTTTATCAAAGCCCAAAAATACACTAAGTGCCTGATATTTGTCTTTGTAGTGAGAGTGGAGCAAAGTCTGAGAGGGATTATGATCATCGTGTAGCTTCTCAATCATCTCATAGTATGCAACATTGTTGACCACTGCCCTATCAAAAAAACTATGCAAGTGTACATATGCATCTCACTTGGGTTGAAGCATCTATGTCGTGAAACCCTAATAAATCTGTCTCTATTTGACTCACATAGCCAACTTCAAGTAGACTGTTGCACCATCTCAGTAGGTCGGATTTAGCAGATATAATCATTATCTTCCTGGCATCAAACTAGAAAACAAAAAGTGTAAGGACATAAGTACGACCAAGGAAAATAAACAAGAGTCAAACAGTGAAGAATATCAAAAGGATTGAACAACTTCTTCAATTCATTAATAAAATAAATATTACAATTGTGTTTCCATTACAAATGAAAAAGAAAGAAAGTAAAAGGAAAAGTACATACAAAGTAAGCAAAAACTAGCTAAAGGAGTTAGACCATATCCTTATCTTTGGCAGCTGATTCAGGAGGAGGTAGGTCAGTCACAATAGCTATCACTATAGCGGATTCCCTAGAACACTATTCATCATCAAACTCCTCATCCAAGTTGGGAAGGGTTTTTAGGTTATGCCTTTGAAATAATTCAGAATCTACTTGTGTGCCGACCTCCTTTAAAGCATCCGACTAGCCGTTCTTGTAGAAAAATTTCTTGGTATACTCAATCTGGATGGATGCAATAGTGAATGCCTTGTGCCAGCCTTTATTGGTAGCCTCATCCTTATTTTTTTTACTCTTGGTCGTCAAAGCAGCATGTTCAGTAATCAAGCTGGTGGTTTTCTACTTAGCGGCCTTTTCCCAGCTCTCAGATTCCTTCACCTTCTCCTCGACAATAGTCATTTTATCATCAATAAAAATTATTTATTTTTTTGTTGCAGTTTCCCTATCCTCGGTCGTATTTAATTTCTCTTGCTAAGTATTCCTCTCTCTCTCTTTCTCCAAGGCCTCCCTAGACTCTTGCAAGGACTTATGTAAGCCTTCAAAAGCTTCATCTACATAAGTCGAGGAAGATTTCAGCTAATCGTCATTCTCAAAGATTTGGTTATAATCAACCAATAATTGCTAAATAAGAAATACTCGACATCTATATAAAAAAATTGAACAAAAATTATTAAAGACGATAAAAAAGTTAAATACTTACAAGTGTCAAGTTGTGGTTAGCCCTTTCAACTAACTAGGCTCTGGACGTTGGGGTTGTCGTCGATCTTTCTGATGGATGAGTTCTAGTCTTAATTAATCCCCTGGCTAACCCAGGTTTAACTTCCATAGAGGCAGACTCAGCACCACCTCGGTTGGCATGACCATTTTGGGCCAGTTCCAGCTAGTTGGATAGACCTCTCTTCAACCTCTTGAACTGAAGCTCAATAATTCTTATTTCCTCCACATTGGGGACCTGAAGCCTTACATCAGTGGATGTACTTTTCTTGGAAGGAGGGGGAGATCCCGATCTAGTCAGCAAGTTTGGGGTTGTTCTATTCACCATTTCTATAGAAGGTAGAGTTGGGATGGTTATAAGATCAAGAGATTTGAAGGAAGATGATGTTCCTCCTTATGCAAAATCGTTGTACTCTAGTGAGTCAACCGTAGAGGAAGTAGAAATTGGTTCCTCATTTAAGTTTCTTGGGGACTGAGGTGGAGTAATGATTAGTCGGGTAACAAATGCATTTACACAAATCTTATGTTCTAGTAGAACAGAGGCTTCTCGAGGATGTTCTTCTCTTGCTCTTTGGTGAATAGCCCAAAGGTACTTGAGATAGTCAATATTAATTTTCCCTTCATTTAGACACTTCTCTTTTGCTTTTTAGTGCATAAGAACAAAGAAAAATAGTTAGTCGACAAATCATCAAACAGTTAGTATACATAGGAAGGGATAAAAAAATCAAAATATCATACGACCTATGCCACGCCCTTCCTGGGGGAACCTGAGTCAAGTATACCTTACCCCCTCAGGAAGGGGGGAATATTTACAATTCTTCACTACTACGCCATAGTCCAAATAATCCTTGTTTGAGTCTAGCAGATTGACCACCAATGACCTATTGGCCTGCCTGGTTTTCATGTAATAAGTGTTATCATCAGTGATTCCTCGTTTTCATAAAACATCAAATCAGGAATGTTAATACGAGTCCCATGGATTTCATTAAACTATTTAACCCATTTAAAACCCTCCATGTATTGAGGGCTACCCTCGTTGGGACTACTTCAAAACACTGGCAAAATTGAAGAAAAAGTGAACTTGGGGGAAAAGTGATGCCACGCTGAGCAATGAATAAGGTAGGGATCCAATGACCCTTAGCCAATAACAATACATCAATAGGGACACTTTTTATTTCTAAACCTACCCAACTAGGGATCTTCCCTGTCTCCCTAAATTCATTTAAAAAAAAATTCATGTAGAATGTACACCATGTTTGAAAGATAAAAAAACCAAAGAGGGGAAAAAGAAGGCAACAAAGCTTAAAGAGTTTAAAAAATAAAGACAAAGGGCAAGCATCAGAAGCAAAGGGAGAAAGCCTAAGTTTAGAAACTTGGTGATGAAGAGAAAAAGGGGAAAAATCTTTATCCTTTTATAGTTTCACATCGAAAGTCAAAAGTTAATAATTAACTGAACTAACGATGGCTATACGGTTCCCAAATATTCAAAAGGAGAAACTTAACCTTTCGTGGTTTGCTTTTTTAAATTATTTACAAAAATGCCGACCCCTGCTAAACTGGTAAAAAAGTTACAAGTACAGGAGATCGGTTGCCGACAATATTTATATAAGCTAGTCGAGCAACTTTTTAGAACTAATACTCCATCGTTTCAACAAAACATCAAGCATGGATCATTAGGGGCTATTTTGTTGGTCAAATCATTCATGCCACGTGGACCTATGATATTATGACACTTGTCCTTAGGAGTGTACACCTCAGCACTTTATTTACACTTGGTCGGCTCTAGAACAGCTTGATCAGTTTACTGGTCGACCATCTTAAGAAGATGAACCATCAAGAAGTAAAAGAGTCATTCGAATGAGAATCATCAAGATACATACCACACATGTAATACCCCTCCCAAATTTTTACATAATCCTTGTATAAAAATGCGATAAAATGAAAGACATGGAAACTTGGACGATAAAGACGAAGTTGTATTTTTATTTAAACTAATTTGGAGGCTTGAATATAATTATTAGAAATTTGGGATTTGAGGTAAATAAATTTATTAGCTATTGAGTAGCCAAAATTATATGGAATATTTATGTTGGGTTATAAAATTATAGTTGAAGAAAAATTAATTGAATTATGGAATTTTACAAAGTCGTATAAAAGGATTATAGAAATTTTAGAAAAGAAATAAATCATGAATGCCCTTACTAAAAGTTCAAAGTATTGGGGGCATTTGTGAAAAATGAGAGAAATTGTAACAAAAACTCTTTTTGCCCCTTTTATATTCATTTAGGGCCTCCTGTACAGATTAGGTGGAAATGCAAATTGAAGGGACGGGCTGCAAATTAAGAAGAAATGGGAATGGAAGAGATAAATGGATAGAATGCGTGGGTTCCAAGTTATGTTCGCTTTAACGATGAGTTACAGACCTGCCATGTCTGTCGTCTTACTAGCCGTCTGTTACTTCTTAGGTCAACTTAATTGTACAAAGATATTGAGGGTTTTGGGAAAAGATCCTTATAATGGTCAAAGTGTATAAAAATAGGACACTCCATATAATTTCATAAATTTACTCCCTGTACTAAAAATTTCATGAAAAATAATGCCGCTGGCGCGGACCAAAAAAATAAATGCTATTGTACCACAGGGACTAGATTTATAAACTTGAAAAGCATTATCCTAAAAATTTAAATATAGGAAGGAACATGACCTTTACCTTAATTATCTAATATTATATATATATATATATAGTGGTAAAACTCGAAAGGATAAAATTAAAAATGAACAAATTCGTGAAACGGTAAAAGTAGCTCCAATAGAAGATAAATTGAGAGAAAATCGACTTAGATGGTTTGGACACGTTAAGCGTAGACTAATCGATGCTCCTGTAAGGAAGAGTGATTTAGTTAGTATTGATGGTAACCCAAGGGGTAGAGGTAGGCCTAAATTAACTTGGTAGGATATTATAAAAAAGGACATGATATCATGTGGTTTAACCGAAGATATTGCACTGGACATAATGGAATGGAAAAATAGGATTCATGTAGCCGACCCCAAATAATTGGGAAAAGGCTTTGTTGAGTTGAGTATATATCTATATAATAAATTAAGAAACTTATGTATGTCATAAGATCAAAAGATGATGTCATCATATGAGTCTTTTAATGTAATACCCACTTTTCCCCTCAAGTCCTTGGTTTCCCCCTCTTTTTTCCCTATGAAATTTAGACTTCAATTCAAAATTAGGGTAATTCGGTCCTAACCACTTCATCATTTTTTTCACGAAGATAGCATGCTTCCCATTCTCTACTTCTCTTCCGTTCCCTCTCTCATCAGTAATGCCAAAACCTCCTCTCCCATTGCTTCAGTCGCCTTCGCATCTGGGTCCATGTAGCCTCTCCTCTCTCGACTTCACCCTTCCTCCCCCCCCACATCTCTTATGTAAGTTTCAGATTTCTTCGATTTTAGGTTTTGATTGGTTTAGATACATACCCATCCATCTATTTTCTCTGCTTGATGTTTGATTTTGAAAACAGGTTTGGTTCCAACCCCGGACACTATATTGGATTCCAACTCCGGACACTATATGTTTGAGACACTATATGGTGCGATTTTGCAATTTTATTTTGGAGATCTGCTCCTAAGATTCTTTGCATTTTTGTATATGGATTTGAGGGTTTTGTTGTTTCATATATATTTTCGTAGATCTGTTGCTTAGGTAGTCTAGAGTAGAGTGGGTTCAAAATTTGAGGGATTGGTTCAAAAGATATATTTATGTGTTTTGCAATTCCATTTCCCATTTCAGTTGCAATTTCAAGCTTCGCATGGAGGAGGAGTTTATGTGCTAACAGTATCTTCTTAAGTTTTTTTTTCTTTTCATCTTTTTATTGCAGTTGAAATCATCTATATGAGTTTTTTTTTCTTTTCATCTTTTTTGTAGGTTTTGGACATGTCTATTTGAGGTAAAATATTTATCCCCATTTCAGACCCCCCCCCCCCCAACAAAAAAAAAAACTAGCCGCTGCCTTACTTCGTCTCCACCACCCGCCGTTGCCTCCCTCAGGTAATCACTACCACTACCTCCCATTTCAACTGTGGGTTTGATTTTGGGATTTCGATTTTAGGTGATGAAGTGTGGGTTTGATTTTGGGGTTTCGATTTTACTTTATATATTCATGTTTTATATTTTTTTTTTGTAGATCCATTAGGTACAACTTCTCTTTCTCTTCGATTGAGATTTTGTAGTTGGGAATCATGTGGTTAATCCATCAGGTAAACCTTCTCTTCATCTTTGATTGAGATTTTGTAGTTGGGAATCATGTGGTTAATATATGATATTTGGTTTAATATAAACCTTTTACAACGAGTTTTTTTTATTCTAATTTTTTAATGTGTTGCTTAATGTAAATCGTTGATAGGACACAGTTGGATACATAGACTTTCGGGTGACATTTATAATTTGGTTTTTAGGTTTACGAGTTCTATGGTAAGATTTTTATCTCATTAATTTTTTATTTTTTTTATACTTTGTTGTGCTAATACATCACTGTAAATCGTTCTGCTAAGAATCCTCTTAATGAGAATGGTTTAATAGTGTTTGGATTTTGTGTTTGATTTCAAATGCATAATACCATGTTATTGGGGATGTTATCTCTCATAGGTAACCACATCCTTGGTTTGTTATGAGTTTTCATGTATTCATCAGTAACTATTTAGTTCTATTTCGTTTGTGCTTCTTACCTAATTGTTGTTATAATATTAATGTTTTATACTGTCATATAGTTATATTGTCTCTAATTTTAGTTTTTTACATCTTACTTTTCAAATGAGAGGAGTTTGTATGACATAATATAACTTTTAATATGCAAGCACATTACCCGTAGAGATCCAAAGTCTTCTCAATACCATCAAAGAACTTGATTTTAGTTTGAATTATGTTAGTTTTAGTAAGGTATAGAGTTTGTATTACGGTTCTTACATATGTTTAGGTCATGTACTTGGTCTTTCAAATTGGAGATGTAACATTTAAATTGAGATTAAGTTAAATTTGATTTGTTGGCAATGTAAAGTTTTACTAGGCACGTCGTAGGTTCATCAAAAAAAAATTCGCAGCATGTGCATCGTCACTTACTCATTGGTCATAGCATCAACATCTTGCTTTTATATGTCGAAATACGAAATTCACTGGTATAAATTTATAGTTTTCTATGTCAATCTAAAAAATACACTAATCTCTTCTTTGTTTGTTGGGTGTATTGTATTAAATATTACATATTGAAGATGCCTTTAGTTGGAAATCCACAAAAAATAGTTTGTTACTTCAGCAATGCAATAGATTTTTGAAGATGGACATTATATTTTAGATTACCCGGTATGTGGAGACCATTAGTAACATGTCCGGCTTCATATTGATTTGGTTTACATTAACACAGAAATGAATTTATATTATTCTTTCACTACAGGGTTCCATCTCTTCATTCCAGTGATAGAGAATTGCCAAATGGTGAGGGCCTCACACGTGCTTGATGAAATGCGAAGGGTACGAAATCCTATACATTTTTAGTTGTTTCGACTATTAATACCATTTGAATCTCTGTTTCACTATGGGTATTATTCTAATATATATTTAAGTTCCCTATAGGATAGGATACTCAGATGGCAGTGCTTGGAGGAGGGCCTTGGGTTTTAGATTACCTGCTAGTATGGGAGCTGTCATTGCTAGGCCGGATGACTTTGTTGTGGACATTGACGGAGATGGAAGTTTCATGATGAATGTTCGTGATGAAGTATCATGATGAAATTTCAATAATTAGCAACTGAATCTTACCATTAAGATATTTTTTTTAATGCAGGTAATCCCCCGTCATGGCTTTACTCATGAGCATTTGAGGCCTTCATACCTGTGTTTTGTGTTGCTCATACATGTTTTTTGTGTTTATTTTGCTCACAGTTGGGCAACATGAACTGTTGAGATTCTTTGTTTTAGTAATTCTCTTCTAGCCCATAATATACATACATATGCATATACTTCGAAACTAAATTTCTGTGAGCACCACAATCACGAGAACTGCTATGTGCTTGAGTGTGTGTGTGTGTGCGCGCTCACTAATTGGAAATTATGTGCTGGAGTGTGTTTGTTTCTCATTGTTTTTTATTTTGTGCACTGTTTGGATGCCGAGAAATGAGAACTTATATATTTTTCATTTTGTGTGCTATAGGTTAGCTTCTCAACTCATTGTTTGGTTGCTGAGAAAATAGAAGAGAAACTGAAATAAAGTGAGGTAACGATTTACGCGGCTCTTCAATGAGGTAACGTTTTTCCTTTTCTTGATGGCTTTCCTTTTTACCCATTCTTCCTTTGCATCCCTCTAAGATTTCTGTGTTTCAGATTTCAAAAGCTTGGGTATATTTCAATGTTGAAAGCCAAGCACGGAGGTTACCTTATTTCCCACTTGACCATCTCTTGACTTCATCATCCAGTGTTTCTTCTAATCTGTTTCTCTTTATTTTCTATCTTTGAGCAAGAAGATGGCGCATACTCTGCTCTTCCAGAGCTTTTGCTGCATGCTCAGTATATATTCTGCTCTACCATACCTTATGGTATGCTTGATTTCCTTTCTATATTGATGTATATCAATTCATTTGATGCACTATATTTATGTATAACAACGCATTTGATGTATAGTAGTGCTAAATAACTACAGGAGATGAATATCAATCCACATTTTGTACACATGATGCTTTACATACCTAACTTTACATGGTAGACTTCAAGTTATATGTACATAGGTCTGCTTCCTAATTTCAAATGACTTAATTCCTAATTTCAAATGATTTCAAAACTATTTATATCAGTTACCTCCTTCCTTACAATAAGTTACTTCATTCCTTCAAAACTGATTTCAACTTTTTGAGTTTTGTTTCAAAATGGAAGCCCTCAATAGAATAATTTTTGGACAATCAAATTTTCACACTTGATTATTAAATCTATGATAGGAGAGCATGTTTGAGTTTGAGTAGTGCAAAAGATGTGCCAGAGAAGCAAAAGAGTAGCGCATCCACTACTGTAGGTACATGATATGGAAAAATATGACTCGACTACGATTAAAGTTGTGGCTGCCACTCCACATTTCAGTCCATTGAATAGCTTACCCAAGTCAGAAGGCCAGCGTGATACGAGCACACAGGTATTTTGTATTTGCTTCAAGATTTCGTGAATGTAGAGCAGTGTATAACCCCTCCCTATGCCCTTGCGGTGCTGTAACTTCCCTTCGTAGGCGTTAGCTTTAACCACGACCAAGCAGGTAACAAATCTCTTTGCGTGCACAATAGCTTGAATGGTTGGAGTTATACCTGTGTAGGACCTTAGTAGATTTGGTTTGTACAAGATAAGCAAATAGATATAAATTTCAAGATATCTAACCTAACACATCGTCGCTCGATAAACATAATTAGTTGTGTGAACATATAATCTATAGTATTAGAAATATTGATTCTTTTTATTTGTTTTTATATGTATTTTTCTGTTAAAAATGTTAAATTTGAAAAAAAATTAACTTTTATTTGACACGTTTATAGTTTGATCCTCATCATACCCCTCCCCCCCGGGCTAACGTTTCCATTGATTCATATTTTTCCAGTTATGTATATCAATTTAGTTCTTTGATGGGTGAGGATATCGGTTATTGAAACTTTGTATACACTTTACGGTGACTTGGCAGCAAGGGCATTGAAGAGCTCCAGTATATATGAAGAATAACAGGATATATATTATCTAGAATTGAGATTATGAAGAATAGCAACATATATTTGTTTTCATTTTTTCACAATTGTGTTTATATTTTTGGGTTTGATTTTATTAAGTTGTTATTATCTCTCCTTATTTTATTTTTTGGTTCGATGTTACAGGTTACATCTTTTTTCTCTAATGTACAAATATTGTCTCGAGGTACATTTCATGGACAAAATCTGATAGTCTTAAGTGTTTCTTCATGGACAACTTCCGTTATTGTTGAGAAACTTGAAATACAAAGTGAGAGATGGAGTATCTTTTTGATTTAATCCTTCTCCACGATAATTCTTAAAAGGTGGTCCTCTATTTCAGTTTCCATTTGAGATCTCCAAATACTCAAAGATGGATGCAACATTTGAAACTACCTTTTCCACAGGATCGTCAGTGTCGTGTGCCTCCAAAGCGAATATGAGTTACGAAAACTAGCCAACAATTTTGTCAATATGAAGCGGTAACAATTTCGAATGAGGGAAATAAAAGTGTGAGTGTTAGCCAACAATTTTGTGAATGTGAGGCACGAAACTATGCTCGATCAAAAACATCTATGCCATGAAGACGAGATCAAGAAGAATTAATTTATCCCCGTAAAAAAGTTTCAGCAAAGGTAAATGTAGAATATCTATATGTGTGCAAGTCAGCTCTCATATCTTCTCCTTACAAAACTTTTCGTTACCGGATAATCTATAAGTTTTATGATCTGACCAATTTCTATTTTTATGGTGGACACTTATGTTTTATTTTTCTTTTATGTTCTAAGTTGAAGTTTACAAGGTGGATACTATATTTTAATGGTATGAAAATTTTAAGAGACTTGGAATATAATGGTTTTTTTGCCCTACAGTTTTTGAAACAGTAAGTTTGAATATAATAACTTGTGTTGTGGATACCGAAATCCTATGACTGTGATTTCAGAATTCAAAGTATTATACAAACAATTTGGAAGTGATTGCATGACACATGCCATCGATAAGAGCAATAGTACGAATAAACATTAGGGGTGACGATTTTAGAAATAACACAAAAAAAATAAAACAACCAGGCATTGACGCAATCATGTATTAACAATTTAGTTTTGTTTCCTTCATTATTGTGACAGTTTACTAAATTGCATAGTATTTTTTGTCCAGTGTTATTTAGTGTTAAGCCGTTGTTGGGTAATAATTTACCAAGCTTCTTGGGGGATGAAATTGACTAAAGGCCAGTGTATTTTTTTAATCTTTTTTCTGTAGGTTCTTTAGATTGATAAAACTGTTAATCTGGTACTGTACTTAGTTGTCTCTATCTGTCTTTGATTGTTAATTTTCTACTGTATTAACTATGACATAACCAGTATTATGTTAATAGAGGTATTAACTATAGCAGAACATGTATCATGTATTAACTATGGCAGAGGTACTAGGACATTGGTGCTGTGAACATGTCCCAGGACTTAACTATGACATTCATTTATTATATCTCAATTGGAGATAATCCTTTCATGAACTTTAATGATATACATGTTGACTTAATATATCTCAATGTTAACAGAGGTATCTCATTTGGGAATATTGATGTATACTTTAAATGACTTAATCCTTTGTCTTATAAAGTAACTCAGATCTACATTTTGTAACCACTGCTGTTTATAATTCAAGGTGTAACTCTTAGGAATTCTTAACATTTATATGGAGATGGAGGGATGGAGTGGTGAAGGAACAACAATGTAAGTTTGACACTTTTCCCCATATACATACTGTGGGGATTTCAATGATATTTATACGAAATAAGTTTTTATTAATGCTCTTTGCAAAATATGCATTAGTTTGAATCATGGGTTATAATTCATAAAACGAGAAACATCAATGAAATCTGGAGCATGACGTTTGCTGTTATATAATATATATACTACATTGATTCCTTGGTATCTATAGATTGAATTGATATGTACTAATATATGACAAATCAAGTCAATGTTTGAGTGTATGATTCCATGTTAGTTGCACCATTTTTTACGCTCTATTTGTGACCATCGTGTTGCACTATTAGGATATTATTATAAATTATTTACTTAAATGATTATCTTTATAAATGTTTAGCTATATATCCAACAATTTGGGTTTCTCTTTATTTTCTCGCCTAGCCAATGCAGAGTGCTATTTGATTTTTGGTCAGTTATGAATGTCATCGTTTGTTAGTGATTTCCATGAGACGTTGTCATCATCATTTGTTAGTGAAATCCAATCCTTCGTCGTGCATACATATATTGCACATACGAGTGATTTCCATGAGAGTTTATTTGATGCCAATAATTTTTTGAATCTTTACCAGAAACAGGGTATATGCATACACATCCTCTTTCAAAATTATACAAGTGATACGTTCTTCTAAATGATTGCTATTTCTTCCAGATATGAACTACAAGTATATGTTGAAGACAACTCAACGTCAACTGAATTCTTCATTTTCGACGGGAAGCGAAAAAAATTACGTATGTTCTAATTTCACAGCTTTGCAACAGTGAACCTGAGGTAAACATCAAACTAACATATATGTTATTTGCATACTATATTAAATTACTAAATGGATTTGTTAAGTACGTAACATAGTACAAGTCAATATAGGAGGGCTTCTGTCGATACTGGATGGTATTACAGGGCTTGAAAATGATGTAATAAACGGCTTATGAAGCTCAACAACTCCTACTGGTGCGAATCATGCAAGACGAACCACACATTCCCCAAAATAAGGTAACTTCAAATTTCTTAACATAATCTAGGTACAAGTTTAGTCTTAATTTTAACATAATCCAAATCCATTAATCCAGGTACAAGTTGCGAATTAATGTACAAGTCACAAGTGGGGCATCATCATTTTCCATATTCGATAAAAGCACTAAGAAAGTGATCAATTGCTTTATTTTTGCAGGTTTGTATTTTTGCAAGTCTGGTTTAACAATTAAACCTCATTTTCTTTTTAGTTTAACGGTAAAAAATAATTTCACTGTTTTGTTCCAAGACTTCTAAAATGAGAACTGATTTTTTAAGGTTGGTTATGCCCATTGATTGATTTTGCTGTTTATTTGTCTCTCCATATTTCAGGGAATTGGCCTATGGTGATTGGATAAATTTATGAGATGTTTGGTTGTGTTTTCTTCTTCAATTTCATATAAATGAATCAGGTGGTAAAATTTTAAACCACTTAGTTATCTGCTTCTTATCGACAGTAGTTCTAAAATCTAGAAAATGTCAATTATATAATATTCTACTACATTACTTATGTTATTTTTTGCTTATGTGATGCTATTTTTCCACAGGGCCTTCTGAATATGGATCAAATGTAAATACTGCGAGATATGGTGCAAACTAATCCTCAAATCTGACACAGGAGAATGGAAATCAAAATCCACACCTGATATGCCTCATACAAGACCATCAGGCTGACTTTCTTCAATTGTGAGCTTGCATTTGTTGGACGCTAAATATTGGCGTTGAAGTTGTTTGATGAAATGATTGTGAGCCTATTTATGGTACATCGATGATCTTTGAAGGATTTGAAATTGGATAATTTTGTATAATGCTCACTTTGATTTTTTTGTTTAATTGAATCCATTTTTTTAAAATTCTTTGTTATGTGCTAATTATTTTGTCTTCTTTATTTCCTAAAAAAATGGTTTGTTTATCATGTATTTTGCAGTTTCATCTAACTCCTTGAGTTGGGAGTGTTCAGATGCGTAGGCACGGGAGTGTTATATCTTGGTCTTCGCGTTGATGGGGATACAATAGAGGGTAATGCGAACATAACACAATTGGAGGAAGTGGATGTTGATAATGAAGGTAGCAAGATGGAGGAAGTTGTTTTAATCTAAAACTTTTTTAAGTCTCTTTTTAGTATTTCTTTACTGAACTATGGATCTTCTGGGTATTATATCAGATCTTTAGGATGTGAGTCCTGAATGTTATTAGGATAGTATTGTGGATGAAATTTTTATTATTTCTTTAAATGGTGGATAGTCCTATAAACAAATGAAGTTTTGTCCAATATTTTAAAATTGTTTACACATATTTAGATTACATATTTCACTTTGCAATTAAGTACCTTGAAGAATTTTCACCGTTTTATGATACACATACTTTGTAAAATTTTCACCATGCGAATTTCTTGCATAGGCGATATTCGAACGTTTTTACTTGATGTGAATTTACATAATGATAATAATCATTATTGTAATAACTACTATAATAATTTTTATTGTTATTATCAGTTTGTAATTCGTGCTTGAAGAGCTGATCAAATGACCAAAAGTGTCGTCGTGTAGTAGCTCCCGTTGTATGGACAACTGCACCATTATATAAAAGATGATGAAAAAGAGATATTTAGTGGGATGGAAGATATGAAACTGGTAGATCGAGAATCTACGATTTCTCTTTTATCTTCACAAGTGTTTTTATAAATCAAGATGATGTATGTTGGTAATATTGAGAACGTATTTAGTTCTTTGGTAAAATATTTACTTTAGCTGGATGCATTCTATACAATGTTGTTTGGCCCTTGCAAAATGTGAAAAGTAACTAGAAATGTGTACTCCACATGTTATACATATCTAAATAGACAATGATATTATATTTGAATTACAAACTATTAGTTTTGTTCTTGGTGTATTTTTTATTTTTTTTATATAGGGCGGATAATTCTATAAACAACGGAAATTAAATCCAAAAAATGAAAATTGTTTACGATTATTTAATTTAGATAAAAGAAATAGACTTAAATTATACATGACTTTGAAAAAAATTCTTCATGAAGAAGCTGCTTTCGTGTTTCGAACTCGAGACCAATCGTAGTTTTGATGAGAGCACGTGACATTGCACCAAAACACGATTTTATGCTTTTCAAAATTATCAGCGTGCCTTCAGGCACGGGCATACCCTAGTATATATATATATAATAATGCTCCTGTGCGGACTAGTCCGCATTTTAAGAATGCGGACCGGACATGTGTCACCTAACGGTGCACCTAGAAATTATCGCCTAAATTATAGACACTCTCTCTCTTTTTTGGGCTCACCGCCAGGTGACACATGTTCGGTCCGCATTCTTAAAATGCGGACTAATTCGCACAAGACCAGGACTGTATATATATATATATATATATATATATATATATAGAGAGAGAGAGAGAGAGAGAGAACTGGGTCGTGGGTCGTGGGCAAATGTGAGAAAGGGAAGTTTTGGACCATATTAGATATCAGATTGATCTCGGTAGTGTTAAAAGGGGGCAATTCCAAATAAATGTGAGATAAAATGAATGAGAGGTTGTTAAGAGAGATAACAGGTCGCCACCCCAACTAGTCGCTCAAGAGACATCTATGTCATTTTATCCATTCATTGCTACCAGCGGACGCCCTTGAGATGTTGGAACTAATACAGGGTCTAGCCTTACAGTTGGCCTCAAACCAAGGCATTGTCAACCCTATTTTATCACTGTACATAGTTGATTCGTATTTTGGTATCGACCGAACTTGGCATTCCTTACACGGAGCTGACGAAATATATTTTACCAGTAGTGGGTGCTTTGGACTTGAGAATAAATGAAGGAATACAGAAGCTCACCTTACGATTTTTGAAGGGGTTATGTTATCATGAAGCGTGGGATGTGGTAACGCTTCAATTTGTGCTGTCGTGTTCCCATTTGTTGCCCATTGTTTATGTCACTCTCAGGTCAACCTTGGACCTGACTCTCTGGCAACGACAATTACAACACGATAGTCTATAGGTTTGTCTTATGTTTGCGTGCAATGGAATGGAGACCCAGGGTCTTTAACCTACGAAGTCAACCATTGACCAAAAATCTTCAAAGATTTAAAGCCTCATTACATCTATAAAAGATTTGTGTGGGGTAGGAAATTAGGGCCAAATATTTTTTCTCTCTCAAAGGCTTCATAATTTTTCCCAGAGTATGATATATCACCTTCAACCATTAAAGGCCCGAATAGACATACCATACCACCCACACTTCTACTAAGAAATATGATCAGAAATATTTGAGTTATTTGTTGGGTTGAAAGGGTATGATATACAGAGTTGAATGAGGGTTTAAATGGGGTTATTTTGGAGATAGATTGCTGAACAGTTTGGAGTATTTGTTAGAGCATTTTGTGGAGATTCATGGTGGAGCTTTGTATGACTCCCTTAAGATCACCTTTGGAGATGGGGAGATCACCCATCTTCTTCAAAACTATCACTTTTTAAAATTGTTTGAGGTGGGACAATCTACTCTTATATTGAGACTTTTTTTGTGTATACTCAACGTAAGAAGAAATGCTAGAAGGTAGTTTTTGTGTATAATTCTAGTAAAAGGTTATGATGAACATTTTTATAAAATAAAATTTTTGAATATATTAATGTTGCCAAATATTTATGAAATAAATATTTCGAAGTTGTTTTCAAAATGGAATAATAATGAGTAAATGTCATTTTAAAATTTAAGGAAGTTAAGAATGTCTCACCTATTTGAAAGAAATATGTTTGTTGTGAAAAGTATAAAATTCTAAAAAGAAATAAATGTTTAATCTGTTGAGGGAATTTTCGCATTTATAGTACATCCCCTATACATATAAACTCGTAGTATCTTGTGAATAAATATGTGAGCGAGTTTAGAAGAGGTCTTATTGGATTTAAATGTAAACTAAGATAAAGATGTTATTTCACGTAATGAAATTGTTCATTTCACAAGTATGAAAGTTTGCTAAAAGTGTGATGTTAAACAAGTGTTAAAACGACTGAAGCGTTAAAATATTAAGTTGGAAACTGAATGATTGTTTTTGAGAAATGACACTTGTTGAAGAATTAAATAGCTAGTTTTGCTAAATAATTGATAAATTGGTAACTTACCTAAAGTGGAACACTTTTCATCGGATAAATTGTTAATAAATGTTATTATACTAGTATGGGTGAAGGTGAATTAACTCCTAAAATGTGAATTATTCTTGGTATAAAATCAACATGTGCGTTAATTAAGCGCTTAAAGAGAAAGTAATAATTTTCCAAGTATAATGGGAAAATGGACGATTAAATCCAAGGCTTTGACTTGGGCTAGAAAATGCTAATTAAAGTAAACATTATGAAAATGTGAAATACATTGGCAAGATAATGATATTGGATGATGCCGCGTTAAATAATTAAGTAGGGCTATGCTGTCCCTAGTGGTGAAAGAACCCAAACCAACTGCAGTTTATTTTTCGCTCGGTGCCAGACGGTGAGATTTCGTGAAACTGTGGGTGTGCGTGTGTTGTGATATGTGTGTGTTGGTAGAATCCCTAAAGATAATGCTAAGTAATAAATTGAATATTCATGAAAGTGGCATAAATGAATGGCATTAATTAATTGGTTTACTTATGCAAGAATAACGCATTAAATGTTTAATATTCACGTGGCAAGATGGGATGGTTTAATAAGATGATATAATGATGTTTAAGATACCTAATAAGGTTTGAATCATAATAAGCACAAATGTGTGTTATGTAAAGCTTTCAAAGGACAATGAGTATTTTCTAAACACGGTGTGTGTGTGTATGCATTGAAAGAGAGTCTTAAGTAATGATTAATGACTCGACATGAGTTAATGACGTTGAGAAATAAACGTTTGAAAGAGAATGAACGGATTTTCCCAACAGTTGTAAATTGCTTAATTGGGTGCGTTAACGGAAGAATATGCTAGTTCTAAGCTTAAAATACAAAATCATTATTTGTAAGGACAAGGAAGGTAAAAGGGGTCAAATAATGTTTTCAAAATAAAACGGATTCATACATTGGGACATGTGTTTTCCAATAGTATATATGTAGATATGTACGTATTTTTCACATGCATGTAGTGTAGCGTGTGAGTATTCCTTTTTGCCGTTCGTTTCTATATTGCATTTGTATATAATCCCACTAAGCATTCAGCTCACATCCCTCCTTCTGTTACGGCAGGTTGTATGACATTCCGTACTCTGAAGGCATTATACATGTTACTCTTATTACTCTTATTAATGTTACCCAAGGGAAGTTAGATGAAAATAATTGCAATAGCATGCTAATAAGAGTAACATTAAATAATGATAAAACTGGATTAGAAACATTATTTAAGTTGTTCCATTGCACTTCATAATTAACGTACGAACCGGATCGGGTTGATCCTTTATTAACCCTTAAATCTGGGTCGGGGCGTTAAAACTTAGTATTAAAGATTTAGGTTCAATGTTCCTTTCGGGTGTGACGTGATGAGGTCGGTAGTGGATCTTTCGGCGTCGTTGTTGATTGGAATCGATCACGCTCGCTTGGCGACGGTTTCGATTTGTACTTTGATGATAAATTCGAGGTCTTGAGCACATTGTGCTATTCTCTTTGAGTTGGTAATCACCTATGTTAGTAACTATTCTTATTCTGTTGCGTTTGTTCAAGTAGTGTTAGCTAGAAAGTATCGGGTTTTAGTGTAGACCGTTAGGTGGTAGAACCTTAGACTTGTGTGAGATGTATCATGCGAAAATTAGATGATTAGAAAGTCATAATGATCTCATTTCATCTTATCCGTTATGCTTGTGGTTTCATCTACAGGATTAAATGACTAAGTAGTGTAGTTTGTGAATAAATAATTCTATGGTAATTAGAATACCTAAGTGACTTGATTATGATTTGGGTTTAGATTATCATATTGATTCAGGGAAATTTAAGAATGAATCTTTATAGTTATTGGGACTTAGTGTTAGAAATGGTGGTATTGAATTATGGTTTTAGAAAAATAAAGTGGTATTGAGGAATATGATCACTTGTGGCGTCAAAGGTATTGGATCAAAGCTTTATAGATAGTACCCGATGACTCGTATCCTACTAAAAGTTTTATAGTGGTAATAGCTTGTAATCTAGCAAATGAGTGTGATGGATTTGTAGTGAGACAAGTTAGTTGTCATAGTTTAGTGTGCAATAAGGTTAAGTTGTATGTCGTGATGAGTTTGATCCCAGGTTATAGTTACGGAAAAACAAGGAAATTCGTACTAATAATGCCTTGGAAATATGTGATATGTATTAGCTAATGAGTTATTAGTTCAAGTGATAGACACTCCCTAATTTTGATGAATCTTAGATTGCGCTTCGTGTATTACGATAACAAGGATGTCTATCATTGAACTTTCGGATTTTCTTATGATGTAAATGTCATAGTCTTACAGTTGATATAGCACGTAGTGACTAGGATTGATTCCCATAGGTTATCAATTGGTAGCCTTGATCAGTTGTCATGCATGATAGGATTCTAACGTGACGATTTTTACACTAGGATGTTTATAACCATTTTGGGAAATGATTGAATATTTGTCTCCTCCACGAAGTATGAAAAAAAATAAAAAAAAATATGTATCGAGGTTTGTGTGGTGATAAACATGTCGTACTGGTAAATTCA
This sequence comes from Sambucus nigra, assembly GCA_949130495.1. Lineage (NCBI taxonomy): Eukaryota > Viridiplantae > Streptophyta > Magnoliopsida > Dipsacales > Adoxaceae > Sambucus > Sambucus nigra. Next base: position 585,057,626 of record OX422215.1, on the reverse strand, counting down.
AGGTTATGTAACATAGGTCATGGTGTGACTTATGATTTCTCGTGATAGATGTGTAGACTGTTTAGAGAGATGACTAAGTATGGTGTTATCACCATAATGCACTTGGGAATAATTATTGTGTTGAATCATACATATTAATGGTAAATCATTGATGATTGTATTATGTTTAGGTTATGTTGATTTATGGGGGTACATGGATATAGTTACATGGCTTTTATTTATAAGCTGGTGTCGTGATACGACTTTTATGGATACTGTCGGAAATGGGTTAACGAGTGCTAGATTATGCACTTGGGAGACTTAAGACACATAGATATTCCTTATGGTTTTAGAGATAGCACTCTCAACGGGGTGTTAAGATCTATTATTGATATTGCATATGCTACTTAAGTGATTTAGTGTGACACTAGTGAAGAAAATCATTAGGTCCTAGGCATGGATAATGTTTAAAATTTTGAGATGTCATTAAAATAGTTACGACCTAGGATCATGTAGGACATTGCTAAGAGCCTTAGAAGTGTTTCGTGAGTTGAATGAAGGAAACTTTATGAGTGTTATGTTTCACTAGATAAGAATGATCTTGAGGTTTGGAAAAAAAATTACAATCACATGTGGAGATAGTGGAGACTTGAGTATGTCGGTCAGTGACTAACATTAAGAAATGAGAAATGTGACTCCGCTTTAATATGAAGGATAAAAAGTAACCTCAACCTTAAGGAGGAAAGCCTAGCGTTTTAACTTCCAAAGTGAAGCGGTTCCCAAGTCGTTGTCTTTGAGAATGGGTAGTCGTGATTAGTGATTCAAGATAGGACACGTGGCTAGGCTAATACTTCAACATACGTATGGGTCAGTGAGCGTTTTAGACTTCAATTGTACAATGTGGTTCTTACTTCGTGTAGCGTGGTTCATTGCCCAAATTCAATTGTTTCATTCTCGCATGGCAATCGCCTTATCCATTGCATCTTATTGTGTCTTTTTTATCTCAGTGATGGAATGTTTTGTGGTAGCTATGGGTCTGTATTTAGGTGTAGTGTTGTATCAAGCTCAGTAGTGATGCGGGATAGCTCGGGTTGAGGCTGATGCATCATGGTACAAGAGTATGCTCTTCTTCGAAAGCGCCTTTGTTTTACACTGGTTGGTGTGTGCGCATGTTCTTACGATTTGTTACATGTAGTTTACATGTATACTTGATATCTATAGGTCAACACACTTGCTAGTTAATCAATATAGCTTGTTACGATGTATGTCATGGATCTGAATTCAAGTCTCTAAGATATAAATATTAGAACTTAATGGAACATTAAATGCTAGTGTTGCACTCTGTATAAAATTTATAGATTGAGAATGTAGCCTCTAATGTGTAGTTGGGTTGTCGCACCTAGTATGACTCAAGCTTAATGTGTATTCCAATAGGAGGTATTGGTCAGATGAATCTTAGGGATTAAAATGGTTGTCTCAAAATCATCGGTGCAAATGGTTATTGATGTTGAGGATGTATCTTCCTTGGCTAGGCAAAGTCGAAATCGTTTGATGAAATGTAGACATGTAAATATCGATGTTCAGAGTAATTCATGATAATGAATTCTTTGGGTGTTAGCATGATACTTGGTGAGTTTAAATTATTTGAGGTACTATTAAGAAGGACATGATAGGCATGCTTGGGAGTTAGCAATAAGACCTCAGGGTCCACCATAGTCATATCAAATTAATGGTGAGAAACATTTGAGTTAGATTATATTGTTAAAAACACCTAATATTGGAATTAGATTGTTGAATGGGTGTTTTGTCAGTTGGTGATCATAAATTTCGAGGAAGAAATTTCCTAAGGAGGGAAGAATGTAATACCCCTCCCAAATATTTTACTTTATCCCTGTATAAAGTTGGGATAAAACGAAAGACATGGAAATTTGGATGATTAGGACGAAGTTGTATTTCTATTTAAAGTAATTTGGAGGCTTGAATATAATTATTAAAAATTTGGGATATGAGGTAAATAAATTTATTAGCTATTGAGTAGTAAAAATTATATGGAATATTTATGTTGAGGTATAAAATTAGAGTTGAAGAAAAATTAATTGAATTATGGATTTTTATAAAGTCGTATACAAGGATTATAGAAGTTTTAGAAAAGAAACAAATCATGTATGCCCTTACTAAAACCACCTTCAGCCAAAGGGCATTTTTATAGAATAAAAAAAATGCTAGAAGGTAGTTTTTGTGTATAATTCTAGTAAAAAGGTATGATGAATATTTTTATAAAATAAAGATGTTGAATATGTTAATATTGTCAAATATTTATGAAATAAATATTTCTAAGTTGTTTTCAAAATGGAATAATTATGAATAAATGTCATTTTCAAATTTAAGGAAGTTAAAAATGTCTCACTTATTTGAAAGAAATATATTTGTTGTGAAAAGTATAAAATTCTAGATAGAAATACATGTTTAATATGTTGGCGGGATTTTAGCATTTATAGTACATCATCTATACATATAAACTCGTAGTATTTTGTGAATAAATACGTGAGCGAGTTTAGAAGAGGTCTTATTGGATTTAAACATAAAGTAAGACATAGATATTATTTCATATAATGAAATTGTTCACTTGACAAGTACGAAAGTTTGGTAAAAGTGTGATTTTAAATAAGTGTTAAAACAGCTGAAGCATTAAAATGTTAATTTGGAAACGTAATGATTGTTTTTGAGAAATGACACTTGTTAAGGAATTAAATTACTAGTTTTGGTAAATAACGGGTAAATTGGTAACTTGCCTAAAGTGGAACATTTTTTATAGGATAAAATGTTAAAGAATGTTGTTATACTAGTATGGGTGAAGGTGAATTAACTCCTAAAATGTGAATGATTCTTGGTATAAAATCAACATGTGTGTAAATTAAGGGATTAAAGAGAAAGTAATAATTTTCCAAGAATAATGGGAAAATGGACGGTTAAGTCCAAGGCTTTGGTTTCGGCCCAAAAATGCAAATTAAAGTAAACATTATGAAAATGTCGAGTACATTGGCAAGATAATAATACTAGATGATGTCGGGTTAAATAATTAAGTAGGGATATGCTGTCCCTAGAGGTGAAAACCCCCAAACCAACTGCAGTTTACTTGGCGCTTGGTGCCGGACGGTATAATTCCATGAAACCGTGGTGTGCGTGTGTTCTGATATGTGTGTGTTGGTAGAATTCATAAAGATAATGCTAAGTAATGAATTGAATATTCATGAAAGTGGTATAAATGATGGCATTGATTCATTGATTTACTAATGCAAGAATAACACATTACATATTTAATATTCAGGTGGCAACATGGGATGGTTTAGTAAGATGATATAATGATGTTTAAGCTACCAAATAAGGTTTGAATCATAATAAGCACAAACGTGTGCTATATAAAGCATTCAAAGGAAAATGAGTATTTTCTACACACGGTGTGTGTGTATGCATTGAAAGAGAGTCTTAAGTAATGATTAATGATTCGGCGTGATTTAATGATGTTGAGAAATAAACGTTTGAAAGTGAATGAAAGGATTTCACCAACAATTGTGAATTGTTTAATTGGGTGACTTAACGGAAGAATATGCTACTTTTAAGCTTAAAATACAAAATGATCATTTGAAAGGAGGAGGAAGGTAAAAGGGGTCAAATAACATTTTCGAAATAAAATGGTTTCATGCATTGGGACATGTGTTTTCCAATAGTATATATGTAGATATATACGTATTTTTCACATGCATGTAGTGTAGCGTGTGAGTATTCCTTTCTATACTACATTTGTATATAATCCCACTAAGCATTCGGCTCACATCCCTCATTCTATTACGGTAGGTTGCATGGCGTTCCGTACTCTCAGGCGTTATATCGGTAAGTAGTCATTTTCTTTTACGATTATTAGCTTTGTTTACTTGGCCTTGGGGGAACTTCCCTTGGGTCCTATCACGTAGTTGATTATAATTGGAATCGCATGCCAACAAATATGCTCAAATATTCCCTACATCACATATATCTCTCCCCCTTTTTGACTCGAATAGACAATCCGGTGAAAAGATAAACCAATGAAAATATCTAGCATGAGAATATGACAATTTGAATCAATTTGAAATGGCTAGATAATCATGAAACAACCAGCTAAATATGATCAAGTAATGAAAAATCAGTAGCTAGTAAACCAAGGAATCACACAAGGAATATATCAATCTAATCAGGTGTGATAAACGGACTATATGCAAAAACCCAATTTAGAACCAATAAATCCTGCATATAAACTAAGTCAGTCCAAAAACACTTCCATCAATACCAAAAATATTCCAATTTAAACCAGTGGACTGTAAACTAATCAGAAGCCATAATTCAGCCTTTCCTTCGAACGAGCTAGGGACGACGCTCAAACGAAGTGAGGACGTCGCTCGAACAAAGGACATATGTCATTCGCATGACATAAGATGTCGTTTGAACGACTTCTCGCGACCTGTCAAAATTTCTCAGATTCCCAGAAATATTATATAATATTGCCCAGTCAAAAAATTTCCACAAAAAAAATTCAGGAAGGGCCTGACAGAAGAAAAACAATGTTAAAATAGTAGGCCTTTAACACAAAACGCAAAAACTCATAAAAACTAAAAATGCGAGTTACATGCAAAAATAGTACCGATGTGCTCAAACATGGATATGGAATGAATGGGCATGAAACTACAACAAATGAGTCACAATTCCAACACATCGAAACGATCAAGAAGCTCTAATTGATAGTGATATATCATCGAACTTTATCGTAGCCTGATGACAATTAAAGTGTGATCTTAATAAACTAAATAAACTACATGCACACAAATCCAAAATTTTGACGATTCTACAAACAATAGCGTCAAATTGCAATGTTTCAACATTAGGATTAGTTGTGCAAACCCGTTTAAATTTGTAATCCATCCAAACTCCCTCAATATTATCATATTTTCTTTGGAATTAACTAAACAAATTAGGCCCTTTTCTTAGCATATTGCATTTTCTTTTTGGGCTCTTTTAAACTGTAGCTTTCATGACGAGTTAATTTTGAACTCTCGCAGCCCTTTCTCGTAAATCACTCATTATTTTTACCAATGTAAATCCTCACAGTAAACGGTTTTTATATGCACACTTCTCCTTAAGTATACTTACGCATAAATGACAAGATTGAGATAAGAACGCCTCACCAAATTAAAATATGCAAGAGAAGTTAAACATCTATATAAACTTGTGCATATGTGCAATGTTGGCATTTATGCAAGTCAAATCAAAATGCATATCAACTTCGAAATAACCCCATATAAACAATGGTTAAGATCATTCTCAGCATCGATAATAATGAACAAATATCCTAGCCACATGGATGTGAAATGATTGGGGGGGTCCAAGCACACCAATATGACACATCAAACATGTAAACTCAAAAACAAAAACAAAAAATCTTTTTGACTTTTCAAAAGTTTTCTCAAAAATAAAATCTTTTTGTATTTTTCAAATAAGACTCAAACAAGTGAAAAATAAAATACAAAGAGATAAACATGTCATAACACTAGCAAATTATAAACATGATGCAAGAGCTAGCGTATGACAAAACATGCAAGCTACTATCCATAAGAAATAGCAAGAGATGAATCATGTGCATGCATCTGAGAATCAACCAACAAAGCATTTAGCATCTCCAAAACGGACTTCTTAACCCAAACAGGTGTATACCTAACAAAGCGGGTTTTGGAAACCGACGGGACGCTACTTTTAAACTTCCTAGGGTCTTTTCTAAGATCAAAACAAAAACTCCTAAGGTGATCTTTCCTACCACAATGCGAACATGTGAAAACACGACGAGGAACGGGACCTTTAGGTTGACCTTTTCTAATACCCTCGCATGTGGTTAATGCTCTAAAACAAACTATGGTTTTGGCTTTTACATTCGAACCACTAGACCAAGATAAGACACTACTATCACTACTCGAGTCATTTAAATCATTTTTTAACTTCAAAACTTTCGACTCAAGCAAACGATTAGACTCCTCAAACTTTTGGGACTCCTTCTTTAAATTTTCAATTACCCCTAGAAGGTTATCTCGGTCCCCCTCAATGTGAGAAAACTTATCCCTAAGAGCCTTTTCTCGTGACACAAAATTATTAATCGAATTATTTTCCTTAACGACACAAATTTTAGAATTTTTTAAATCCTCTAACTCTTTTTCTAAAACGAGGACTCTATCATCACTCTCCTTTTTGCCCAATTTTAATATATTAAAATCTTTAAACAAGGAACTAAAGTGCTCACGATAAATATCTCTATGAATTTGAAACGTTTGCAAATATTCAATCCTATTTTTGAAACCGTAATTTTTTTTCTACAAAACTCCAATACGATTTGCAAACTTTAAATTCAAATGATATAGATCGTCAATGCTTAGAGAATCCATCGAGAGAAAATAAACACATGAGAGATAAACAAAAACATGGGATCACAGAACAAATAAATTATGTTTTCTAGCTCTGATACCAATTTGAAAGTGCCCAATATGTGTGTTTTAAACAAAACCAATCTTCTCCAAAAATTATCCAACTTTTAAAGTGCACCAAACCAAGTAATGAAAACTCAATTCTTACTTTAAACCAATTAGATCACTCTAATAATTCAATCACAGATAAATAAATGAGACAAAAGATTTTAAAGTGGTTCAGCCTTATAAGAATGGCCTACGTCCACTATTATTTTATTGCTGAGTGTTTGGGAATTCTCGATTACAAGAAATTCCGTTCTGGATCCCAAAGTTTGGATTCAGGATCAGATCCCCTACAATGAGGATTATACAACGTATTTATAGCCTTGAGGCTGTCATATGAAAGGGTGATACATTAAATGATATACATATGAAAGGGTAATACATTTGATGCCCTTTAAGCGTGTGCGTCTAAATGATAAGCATTTAATGAACCAGTTGAACTGTTGGTTATTCATCAATTACTGCTCTGTTCGAGATGCAGCTCGGACCGCCTTAGTTGCTCGGACCACCTAAGCTTCTTGGTATTCAAGAGTTCCTCGGAGAGGTTTGTTCCTCGGAATGTAGGAGTTCCTCGGAGCATGTGAGTTCCTCGGGTAAGCAGTGTTCCTCGGGGAGCTAGTCTTCCCCGCTATAGTTTTGTTCCTCGGTGCGTGGGAGTTCCTCGGAAGTGTTCGTAATTTCCATGTGTCTTCATATGATTGGTCCACGTCAGCAGATTAAATTTGGTATCAACAAAAGCCCCCAATGTTTCATAGTTCGAAATTTTGAGGAGTATGGAACATTCTTTCTCGGAATACGGTAGCTTTAAATAGTTCTTCCTGATTTTTAGGATCATCTCCCTTGTATTTATTTCTCCTTTCCAATTCGTAGAATCATGCTTTTTTGGATTTTTCTGCTCGCTTTGTTTCCCGCGTCACTTTTCGCCTTTTTAGCCGCTGTTGTTCGCTTTGATTCCCGCGCCAATATTTAATGCCTTTTTAGCCGCTGGTAACGTAATCGTCTTTTTTGTAATCATTACTTCGCCAGTTCCCAAGGTAAGGTATTTAAACTTCACAGAGACTCCCATCATCTTCTACCTTTTCAAATTTTCGTCTTCAAGTTTTTCATTATCTTCTACTCTCTTGTGTATTCATCTCTTCCATCGTCTGTCGTCATCAGCTCTACTCTTTTCCTGTAAGATCTTCTTCCTTCATCTTTATTTCTTTATTCACCATGGTTTATCCTGTTGAGTCTCTTGAGAAATTTCGTTCTGATTTTTCCATTCCCTCTTAGGTCGTCTTGGAAGAGCTTTCTGAGCCTTCTAACTATTTCAATTTGGATGAGGGACATTAGTTCCCCAGCCTCTTTTTTGCTGAGTGTGGATTTTCTTTTCCACCAAATCCTCTGTGTCTGAAATTATGTCAGTACTCTGATGTTGTTCATGCACGAATAGCCCCTAACACATGGAGAATAGTTAACGAGGTGGATAAATTAAATCAAGTGCATGGAACTCGTATAGGAATTCCAGAAATCATGTACTGCTATAGATGGGCAGTTAATGATAATATTTATTATTTAAAAACTAGGTTTATAAATAGAGCCTTAGTAGTCAATCTCCCTGATGCCAACAGGGATTATTTTGAACATGGGGTTGTTGTAAAAAATTGGCAACACCCTCCTTTAACCGGAGATGAGGTTTACCAGGGTCCCAGATGCCCTCCTTATGGCAATGGGATAGGTTATTTTTATTTTATTTCATTTATCTTGAAATCATGTTTGTTTTGTGTTTGATAAAATGCGTTACTGATAACAATGTTTGTTTATTTGCAGTTGATAGCAAGAGAAAGTGCCCAAAAGAAACAGATGTCAATCTAAGGCATTTGGGACTTATCTGGGCTAAACATCAAAGGGTTGTTGATGAGCACATTCGATCAGACTCCTATCTGCCCCAATACAAGAGCTATACAACTTCTTTCACTGCTCGTCCAGTGATCAGTGAAGCAGAGCAAGTACCACCCTCTGCAAGTTCTTTGCCAGAATCTCACGTTCCGTTGAGCGAAAGGATGAAGAAGAGAAGGACTCCTGCTCTGTTTGAGAAAACTGCCTCCGGATCGGGGGAGGTAAAAAGGATTAGGATTGACGTCCCAAGGGAGGGGACAAAGAAGACTGATGCAGCTCCTCCAGCTGCTACTGCTAAAGTCTCCGAGAAGGTTGCTGATAAGCCCGCAGTGGCTCTGAGCAGCTCTGCTGCTCCTGGAAAGGTGATTGTGATATCACCGACCAAGGATTCTTCCTTGGTTGTACCTGTTCCCCCGAGGAGGCTGAAGAAGAGCTCCTCGGTCAATTTGGCTGACACCACCATTAAGTCCCCTGCTGCTGAGATTGGGGTTCCCACATCTGTTCCCCCGAGCTCTGACATGAGCTCGGTAAAGTCCTTGACCATTCCCGAGGTGCAAGGTAATGAAGATAACCTTACTCGGGATATGGTTACTTCTTTGGATGCTCGTCATCTTGCTTCAGTAAGTACATTTACTTTGAACTTTTCGTATTTTCCTTTATTATTTCTCATATTTGTTTCTGACTTTACTTTCTTTTTCTGTTTACAGTTGATGAGCTGCTTCAACATAATCCTTAAGAAGGATGAAGCAATCAAAGCTTCTTGCTCCTCTTCCAGTGTGGAGGGAGCTCTGGAAGAAGCTACCAAGTCCTTAGAGGAATCTCACCAGAGGTACGAGACTGATAAGGCAGTCTGGGAGAAGTAACTTTCTTCCTCCGAGCAGGAGAAAACTCGGGTTGCTGAGGCCTCCAGGGATTTGGAGAGGAAAGTGAATGCCTTGGAGAAGGATAATAAAGAGCTCTATGTGAAGCTCAAGACTGCTGGGGAATTTAAAAATAAACTCAAGGCTGCTAAGGAGAGGTTGGTCCAACTCCAGGAAATAACTCGGCAGAAGGAGGAAGCTGAACAAAAACTAAAAGCTGTTGATGTTTTGCTGTCCGAGAAGCTTGCCTTGGAGAAGGCCAAAAAGAAAGTTGCCGTGAAGAAGTCCTTCAGCTCTGGCTGGGACAAAGGTTGGGATAAGGGATGTGCTGCCATGGTCTCTCAAGTGGATTATGGCAGTGTAAAGTATTTCAGGGACGGATGGGTTGCTGCCCTTCAAGAGTTGAAGGTCGACGAGTCATCCGAGCTCTTCCAGAGACACATCCTTGGTCCCCCTCCCACTCCAGAAGAATTAGAAGAGGACGAAGCTACCTCTGAGGAGTCTTCAATGGTAGTGGGATAACATGCCCTAACCATCCAGCTTGCTACCGAGCAAGTAGTTTCTTCTTCCGAGCAACAGATGGTGCTCTCCGAACAAGTCACAGTTCCCTCCGAGCAACCTGCCTCCTCTTCCCAACCTCCCGAGAAGGTTTTGGGAGATAAGGAAAAGGTGTAGTGTTGTTCGGTTTTCTCTTTCTATTTTTCTTTTTTGCAAATGTAACCGAGATCTTTGTAACTCTGCAGTATGATCTAATAAAATTTGAGTTTTCTTCTATATGGTTGTCTCTTTTATATTTGTATTCTGTCTTGATTTTCTTTTTGATGATTGTCTTTTCTTTCTATGCTAGTTTCTGGACAGGATGGATCTGCTATCTGCCAATGATACAAAGTTGATGCATCAATGTAATGAATATTATAAGGCTGGTCACACAGACCTGAGTGCATCAGAAGTTGCCGACATCCTTGGTCATGATGCTTCAGAATAGGCAGTTGAAGCATATCAGTACTTGAAGTGTCTGCTTGATCGAGCGGTAGCCAATAATGTGGCCTACTATGAAATGATCGAGGATCTTCAGTGTACCCTCGAAGACCTTCAGAATCAGTACAAGGAATCAACTGCCCTGTTGCATGAGGGGTATGAGAAAAGGTATCAGCAGCTTTCTCCCGAGAAGGGCTACGAGAAGCTCCTTGTTGGGTACGATGTCAGGGAGAGAACCTTAAGGGGTGAAGTTGAAGCATGTAAATAGATTGCTGAGCTGTTGGAGCAAGAGAATAACAATTTGCAGAAAGAGATAGCACAGTCGAAGTTTGCAGCCTCTTCTTCAACAACTATAATCCCAGTGACTGACGAGGGATTTTCATTTTTAGAGGTTGAGAATGCCAAATTGAGGCAAGAGTTGGACACCTTGAAAAGGTCGGGCCCTTCCTCATCTCCTCGGGGATGAGCAAGAGCTCCTCGGGGATGAGGAAGAGTAGTTCGGGTTCTTATGGCGGAACAGAGGACAACATCTGCTTTAGAGAACCAAGCCTTCCAATTAATGGCTAAGAACCAAGCTTTGTCTGACATGTCAAAGAAAATTAGAGACCTGGAAAAACAACTCTCTGCAAAGAAATCAGTGTTGGAGACTAATGAGCTTTTCATCAAGAGTCTTCACGAGAAGCTAGAAAGGCTAACATATCAATTCCACAACTAGCCCAGGGAGTTTTGGATTACTGGATACAACGAAGCATTATTTCATTTGGATGACCGTATCCAGAATTCCAACAATGAGGGCTACAAGCAAGGCTGGCTGAACGCCTTAGGTGTGCTGAAGCTCGAACAAGGACACTATATGTGGGACTACAATGATCCCGGGTTGCTCTACTTACCCGTGCCACCGTATAATTTGGACATGCAATGGATCCCAGCTCGTGCTATTCCTCGGAGCTTGATTGCGAAGTATCTCGGTGACTACAGTTTACACTCTCAAATCGAAGTATCTCTTCCCGAGCATCTTTTAGATCGACCTTCTGTGATGAACGTCAGGATGCTGAAGGATTTGAACTTCATCAATTATCCTCAGTCTTTAAATGATCCGCCTGCTGGCGAGGAACCTGTATCGAAAGCTGAAGGGAAAAAACCAATAGAATAGGAATTTTTTAATGTAACAGTTAGTATACATATCAATGTAATGTAACTTGTAATTTATTTCTAATTTAATGAAAAACTTTCATTTCTGTTTGCAAATCTTAATTGCTATTGTCTTGTAAATATCAACACTTTACATTTATGCATATCTGTTAAAAAGATAATAATATTGTGTTGTTCATCGACCAACTTAGTAATAAAAAAGTTACAAGTATCAATAATGTTGCTTGATCACTTAATAATAAAGTAATGAGTATAAAAATGTTTAAAATTTTTCCAACCAACCAAGGTTGTTAAATTGTGCTCGTCGACCAATTATAGTTAGTAAGAGTTTATCCCCGACTAATCATACTTGGTAAATTTTTGTCTTTTTCATAAAATGTGTCTGACCAACCAAGGTCAATAAATTCTCCTCGTCGACCAACTAAGTTGGTACAGTTTGGAATATTTTCTCCTCGTCGACCAACTAAGTTGGTACAGTTTGGAATATTTTCTCCTCGTCGACCAACTACAGTTAGTGGGTTTTTATCCCCGACCAACCATACTTGGTACAGTTTGGAATATTTTCTCCTTGTCGACCAACTATGTTGGTACAGTTTGGAATATTTTCTTGAGTAGTCTGCCGAGTGCCGAGTAGTGCATAGCACTAGTATTCCCCGAAATTTTTTCAATAAACAGAGAGACTTATAGAATATTTTCATTTTATTCATACTGATGGAAACTGCGTTACATATACATCACTGATAATACTTGCGCAGATGCTCTGCATTCCATGCATTCTTAAACTCCTCGCCTTCTAAAGTGGCTATTCGATAAGTTCCTGGTCGAACAACTTATGTAACTCGGTATGGTCCATGCCAGTTTGCCTCCAGTTTATTATGGTTTTGAATTACTTTCTTCAGCACATAGTCTCCTTCTTTCAGGTCGCACTTCTTCACTCTCTTGTTGTAAAACAAAGTTGTTCGCTGTCGGTAAGCAGCATTTCTAATGGCTGCTTCTTCTCTAACTTCCTCGAGCATGTCTAAATCCAGTCTTCTCATTAAGTCGCTGACAGGGGAATTGAAATTCAGTACCCTGTGTGTTGGGAGACCCAACTCGACAGGTATGACGGCTTCACTTCTAAACGCCAGCATGTATGGTGATTCTCCAGTTGCTACTCGGGGAGTAGTTCTGTAAGCCCAAAGTACTGATTATAGCTCGTTGATCCAGTTTGCTTTTGCATTGTCCAATCGTTTCTTCAAACCGTTTAGCAGCGTTCTGTTTGTCACTTCAGTTTGTCCATTGCTTTGAGGATGGCCTGGTGCTGAATGAACCTTCAAAATGTTTGACTGATGACAATAGGCGGCAAACTCCTCATTATCAAATTGTGTTCCATGGTCTGTGATGAAGGCATGAGGGAGACCATATCGGCAAATAATGTTCTTCCAAACAAATTGGCAAACCTTATCGTACGTCATATCAATGAGTGGCTCAGCTTCTACCCACTTAGTAAAATAATCCACTACGACGACGAGGTACTTGAACCTTCCTCGGGTCATTGGCAGTGGTCCAACCAAATCAATTCCCCACATGGCAAATGGCCAAGGGGAAGTTATGGGTGTCAACAATGCTTGTGTAGTTCTTCGGATGGAGGAGAAACGCTGGCACTTGTCACATTTCTTGGCATAAGTTATACAATCATCCCTCATCGTCGGCCAGTAGTATCCCTGCATCATCACCCTTTGCAAAAGTGTCCGACCTGCTACATGTGATCCACAAGATCCTTCATGGATCTCTTCAATCAAATCTTTCACCTCGAAGGGATGTACACACCTCTGCAAACCTGCCATTATTCCTCGTCTATATAAAAAACCATTAGTTAGTACATACCGAGCAGCTTTAAACTTCAATTTCTTGGCTGCGAGCTTGTCAATTGGAAATTCTCCTTCCTCGATATACGCCCTGATGGGATCTATCCAAGATGGTCCTAAATCAAGGGTGATAAAGTTTATCGTCAGATCTTCATCTATACTCCGACCAGCCAACACTTCAATTGGGATTGTTCATCGTAACTCGGTGCGAGTTGCTGATGCTAGTCAAGCTAGGACGTCTGCTCTCGCATTCTCCATTCTTGGTATTCTGACCAGCTGAATAGCGGAAAATTATGACACCATCTCCTTTGCCTTTGCACGATATCTGATCATTAATTCTCCTTTAACTGCATATACTCCCATCATTTGGTTTAAAATCAGTTGAGAGTCACTGAAGATCATAACTTGCTGCGCCTCCATAACTTTTGCCAAATTAAGACCTGCAATCATGGCCTCATATTCTGCCTCATTGTTGGAAGCTTTGAATTGGAAATGCAAGGCGTATTCCATGTCGACCTCGTCCGGAGTGCTCAAAACTATCCCCGCGCCATATCCTGCATTCCAAGATGAGCCATCTACATATAACCTCCATATAGGTAACTCGTCTTCAAATTTCGAATCAGTCAGAGTTCCTCGGTGAAATATTTGCTGCTTCTTTTCATCCTCCCCATATTTTTCTCTCTTCTCGTCGATCATTTCTTCTTGCCCTTTTACCAACCGGAGTTGGTCTAGGTTCGAATTTAATGATCCTGTAACATCCACTTGCCCTTTTACCAACCGGAGTTGGTCTGAGCTAGTGTTTGTTGATCCTGTAACATCCACAAGTTGATCAGCGAGCAACTCTTGTTCCTTATCCGAAGTTCTCCCAACTATCTCTGCATCACATCCTGTAACATCCACACGCCCCTTTACTAATCGGAATTGGTCTGGGCTTGTATTTGTTGATCCTGTAACATCCACAGGTTGATCAGCGAGCAACTTTTGTTCCTCGTCCGGATTTCTCCCAACTATCTTTGCATCACATCCTGTAACATCCACACGCCCTTTTACCAATCGAAATTTGTCTGGGCTTGTGTTTGTTGATCCTGTAACATCCACAGGTTGACCAGTGAGCAACTTTTGCTCCTCGGGGGTATCAGGATAGGTGAACTCCGCTATGAAATCTTCTACAGCTTGCCCTTTTAGTGATGACCTGGGTTCATAAATTATATCATATTCTCCGAGCTCTATTGCCCAGTACATCAATCTCCCTGATTTTTTTGTCTTGTGAAGGATTTATCCCAAGGGCATATCGGTATATACTACTATGGTATGAGCCTGGAAATATGTCCTCATTCTCCTACTCGCCTCAATCAGCGCCAGTGCCAATTTCTCCATCCTTGGATATCTGATCTCTACTCCTCGGAAGGACTTACTTGTGGCGTAAATTGGCTTTTTTACTCCATTCTCCACTCTGATCAATGCCGAGCTAACTTCATTCTCGGATACTGCAAGGTATAAATACAATTTTTCTCCCATCACCGGCCTGGACAACAGTGGGGGTGCTCCCAAGTATTTCTTCGAGTCTTGAAAAGCTTTCTCACATTCATCATTCCACTCAAAAGTCTTTCTGAGTGTCTTGAAGAATGGGAGACATCTATCAGTTGCTCGTGACACAAATCTATTGAGTGCAGCTACTCGTCCAGTGAGACTCTGTACTTCCTTCTTCGTTGTTGGATATCGCAGCCCTATTAGAGCTTTGATCTTTTCAGGATTTGCTTCAATGCCTCGTTGATTGACAATGTACCCGAGAGCTTCATTTGATATTTATCTAGTTGATCAAAAGTCTGTCTAAGTCAACTAGATGATCGGCAGCTTTCTTGCTTTTTGTCAGCATGTCGTCAACATAGACTTCCATATTGTCACTGATTTGTTCAGCAAAGACCTTGTTCATCAGCCTCTGATATGTCGCACCTGCATTTTTTAAACCAAAAGGCATAACATTATAACAATAAGTTCCCCTAGGGGTAATAAAAGAAGTACCTTCCCTGTCTTCAGGTTTCATTTTAATTTGATTGTAACCAGAATAAGCATCCATGAAACTCAACAACTGTGTCCCGAGGTAGCGTCCACCAGTTGATCAATTCGGGGTAATGGAAAGTGATCCTTTGGGCATGATTTGTTGAGGTCGGTGAAGTCCACACACATCCTCCATTTGTTTTTTTTTCTTCTTTACCATCACCACATTGGCTAACCAATCTAGATATTTAACATCTTCAATAAAGCAAGCCTTCTGGAGCTTCTCGACTTCCTCCTGTATGGCTTGATTCTTCTCGGGACTAAATACTCTTCTTCTCTGTTTCACAGGTTTGATCTCCTTATTCACATTGAGCTCGTGACATAAGAAGTTTGGGTCTTTCCCAGGCATATCTTCATGACTCCATACAAAATTTTGTCTTCTGCTTCTAAGGAAAGTTATCAATTATTGTTTTAATGAGGCTTCCAACGATGAACCTATTTGAGTAGTTCGCTCAGGGTGCTCGTCGTCCAGAATGATGTTTTCAGTAGCTTCCACCACTTGACCCTTCACGAGTTGCGACTCATATCGAGGATCCAATGTTTCAATTTCTGCACCTTCATCCACTTGATAGGTAGTAGTCTTTTTCTTTGATTCTTCCAATTCATCTTGCTCGGCGGATGAATAATAGCACTCCCGAGCTACTTTCTGATCACCTTTCACAACTCCTACTCCGAAGTTTGTTGGAAATTTTAGGCATTGATGCACTGTAGATGGTACAGCCTCGAACTTCTTCAATCCTACTCTTCCCATGATGATATTGTACGATGACTGGACATTCTTATCCATCACGAAGAATCGTATTCTTTCTGTCCGATAAGCAGGCCATGTACCAATAAATATATCCAACTTGATCGTCCCAAGTGGAAATACTTTCTCGCCAGCAAAAAGGATGAGGGGTCTCTGGTAAGGCTCCAATTGAGATAGCTTTAAATTTAAACTATCGAAACACGAGTAGAACATGATGTCTGCCGAGCTACCTTTATCGACCAGCACTCTTAAAATCATCACCTCCTTCATTCTCATTTTGATCACTAGTGGGTCGTCATGAGGATACAGAACTCCTGCAAGATCATTCTTTGAAAACCCAATAACCAGTTTTTCTTTGTTCACCTTTCTCGGGCGATCTTCCTCAGCTAAATTTATTCGCTGAATGTACGAGCAAGCTTGAGCCTCTCCGAGGTAAGATTTTCTTTCTGCAGTAAGGTCTCCTCCTCCTGCATCTCCTCCTGTAATAAAATTACAATCAAATTGTGACAACACGAATATAATTCTGATAAATTATATTTAAATCATTCTTATCTTATGTGATATGAATAATGTGATATTAGTATATCTAATGTTAATTGGTTATGTTTATTGTAATCCTACTTTCATAAATCATGAAAGGTCGAATTATTTACGAACACAAAATTTTGTTGTTTTCGGTAGAAAGGTTCCTGTTAGAGACTAGTTTTGACCTTTATAACATTATAAATGACTTGAGGTGAAAACTAGATAGTTGTAGACATGTGAGTTAGGGTTGTAACACAACAAATGGATCATCAAATGGATGTCCGAGTAAAGAGTTATACCGAAATTACGAACAAAGGGCAAAGTTGTCCATTCCCTTTAAGTGGGATTTTGTCTTTTATTAAACCAAATGGTTTAATTTGATTGGTTGTCTTGGGAGGCAGCCTTGGCCGACTTAAAACCCTCCCTCTAACATATTTATTCAGCAAAACAAATCCTAGGTTCAGTTTGAAGAGGGTTTGGCTTAAGGAAAGAGAAAGTAGATGTTTAGGAAGGAAAAGTGAGGAGAAAAAGTGTAGAAAAATCCGTAGAAATTACATAAAAGTCCCGAAGGTAATCCTAATTCAAAATCTTGTTATTTTTCATATATTTATGATTTATATGATATAAATACCTGATTTTTTTATTGACCTTTCATGCTTGGGTGCATATGTATGAATATATGCAAGCTTAAGCTAAGTTGAATGCATAAACGCTTAAAATTGCCTTGTATTGAAACCCCTTGTATTAAAACTTGCATATATCTTTGTGTACTTACTGGAATTGAGAAATTCCAATTGAATATGAAATTAGACTCATATATTCATATCATATCTGAAAATGAGAATTTATCTCTTTGTTGTTAGGCCGTAATGATGATTTCAAGTTGGTACATGGTTTCTGTTTTTATACTTCATTTCGGTATGCCCTGAGTTTAGTCAAGCTTTTGAGATAGTAAATGAAGTCAAAAAATTATGAAAATTTAATTATGTACGATTCAGTATGTGTACTGAAAATTTATTGAAAATCATGTAAAGTTATGTTGTAGAAAATTTATGAAAATTCTGGGAATTCGAAAGAACAATAGAGGAGCTTGTAGGGAAGATTTCTTGTATTGTAAAGAAATGGTCATAACTTGCCCTAGGAAGCTTGAAAAATTACACCGTCACTTGTACTGGATAGTATATTCATATATGTTTCATATTGATAAGGTTGGACCCCTGTATTTATACAATTTAGGAATATAGGATGGTTAAGTGTGTAGTACAATAATTTCAGGCCATACTGGATACCCCTTGAATGAATGTTTGTATTTTGTCATTACAAAGGGTACTTTGAGTACATGTTTCATGTGTATATACATTGAGGAGTATAATTTCATGTTTACTTGACTTTGGTTATAAATTACTCATAAGGTATTTCCTACGGTTGAATGTCCGTAACTTTATCAACATGTATATCATTGTTTTGCCTTTACCTATGTTTTATGGAATGTGACTTAATTGGAATTATATTGTTGATTTATAATCATGGAAAGTTACATAATTATGTTAGGATAATATTTATGATTGAGGTTCAGTACTGATTTAGTTGGATTGATAGGTGTAAGGCCTAATCAACCCAGTTCAGCTCCACCAGAAGAAAATGTGAATACATAGTTGTCAACCAAGGTGAGTGTACTCACTGGAAAGAGATATTTGTATAGTGTTATTGATATGATCATAATATAATGAATATGAAATTGTTCATTTCGGTTTACCGAAATGAGGTGTTACTCCTCGACCAGGAATGGGGGAGATTTGTCTATTAATGACAAGGGGTTACTCCTCGACCAAGAATGGGGGAGATTTGTCTATTTAGACAGGATATGTGAATCATGATTCGAAAAAGTTGGTCATTCATTTTGAATGAGCCGGATAAGTCAATACATAAGTATATGGACATGATTTATTGCATTTAAATTCATGCAGTAGTATAGTAGTGATGCATTCATTGGGCTATTTTGCTCACGGTTCCTATGTTCACATTTTTCAGGTAACGCGATGTCACTGCCAAATCTAGGAAGTCGGGCTGGGTTAGCCAGGAATGGGATAAACAAAGATTTTGTTTAAATATAAATGATGTAATTAAGTTAAATTATCCTTCAAGGAAGTTTGTATAAGTATGACTACTCTGATGTTGTAAAAAGGTTTTTAGTTATATGGATTTACAATGACGACTCTGAAATCAAAACTCGTGATTATGGTTTGGTTAGATTAATTATGGTTTGACTCACTTTGACTTTCAAACTTAATTACAAGTAACTGGGTTGGGGTGTGTCACAAATGACCCAAAGCGTATTGAAAATACCTCTCGTTCTAGCTGCCTTGGTTTCTGGGGAAGATCGGGGTCATCATCTGGATCATCTTCATGGTTTCTCTTCTTTTTCTCCTCTGCTCGACGAGGAGATCTAGACCTTTCTCTAGTTCGGTCGTTATTTCTTCTTTCGCCTCCCCGATCAACATACTTTGCTAGCTTTCCTCGTCGGATGAGTGTTTCAATATCGTTCTGAAGAGCTATGCAATTTTTGGTCATATGGCCATGATCCTTATGGAACTCGCAATATTTCTCCCTATTCCTCGTGTCAGGGTCTGACTTCATTTTCTTTGGCCAGTTTAACTCCTCGCTGTTCTTAATTTCTTCCAGGACGTGGTTGATATTTGCCTTCAAAGGCATGTAATTATCAAATTTCTTCAAGACCTCCCATGACGACCTACTTTTAGAATGTTTGTCACCACCATTGTTCTTATGCTCTTTCTTCTTAGTTTTATCACCTTCCACCTTGGTTTCTTTGGCGTCCATATTCTTCTTCGCAGACATAGCCTCCTCGGCATTCATAATCTTGGACGCTTTTCCCATCAGGTCCGACATGGTTCGAGGTGGATCTTTGGCCAAAGTGTAGTATAACTTGTTCGGCAGTAGTCCACTCATCAAAGCAGTAATAGATGTCTTCTCCTCTTAATCAATGACCTCGAGCTTCTCGTTATTAAAACGAGTTATATAGTCTCTAATACTCTCACCAGCTTTTTGTCTAACACTTAACAAATGTGCTACTCGTTTAACTGGCTTTGCTCCGAAGCATAAATTCCCAATGAATAACTCGTCCAGTTGAAGAAAAGTTGAAATCTTACCCCGAGGAAGATTATTATACCATATCTGAGCTGATCCGGTGAGAGTTCCCGAGAATGCCCTGCATCTCATCTCGTCTGGGACGGCATAGATGTCGGCAGCAGCTTGATATTGTTCTATATGAAGGACAGGTTCAGTCTTCCCATCATACTTGGGAGTCACAACAGGTGCTTTGAACTTTGATGGTGTTGGAAAATCAATAATGTCCTGGACAAAAGGTGTTCCTGGAACAAAGGTTCGTTGTAGAGGGTTCTTAGCCTTAGCTATTTCCCCTAATCTATCCTCCAGCCTTTGAATAGATCCTTTCCATGCGTCATTCCCTTCCTCGGGCCTATTGGTTTGAGCAAATGATCGCGTTGAAGTGGCTTCCTGGGATTTATCTTGACGAGCAGCTGGTCGGTCATCGGATCCATCTTTACGAGCAACTAGTCGCGACTGGGCAGATCCTTCCCTTAAATCTGATGGTCGTCAAAAACTCCTCGACGTTGCATTAAGAGGACTTTTGTTCCTCCTAAGGCCTAATCAATCGAAAGGAGAGGCCCTACTTAATCTTTCCAAAGCGCTGGCCCTTTCTGGGAAAAGGGTGACATGTTGTTCAGTATCTGTGTCTCGCACTGACGAAGTTCGTCCACGTTGATAAGAAAAATCTTCAGATTCCTCATTGCGATATGAATTAGTACGCCTAGTACGCACAGAAGGTGCATGTATATTTCTTTGAATGCTTCGTGATCCAGAATGGGTTGGCACACCGCCATGGAGGGTTTGGATGAGTTGTCGCATCGTTTCTTGCATGACGGTCTGGCCCTGAGCCAGATTCGCCATCATTCCAGTCAGATCTGGAATAATTGGTGGAGCAGATGGATTTGGAGGGGTTCCAGTGTTTCGATTGTTGGATTGAGGTATATCAGCCATTGGTAATGGATTGTTTTTTATGAGAAAACGATTTTACCAGTCGTTTCTCACAGACGGCGCCAATCTGTTGATGTAAAAAATTAGATCACTCTAATAATTCAATCACAGATAAATGAATGAGACAAAAGATTTTAAAGTGGTTCAGCCTTATAATAATGGCCTACGTCCACTATTATTTTATTGCTGAGTGTTTGGGAATTCTCAATTACAAGAAATTCCGTTCTGGATCCCAAAGTTTGGATTCAGGATCAGATACCCTACAATGAGGATTGTACAACGTATTTATAGCCTTGAGGCTGTCATATGAAAGGGTGATACATTAAATGATATACATATAAAAGGGTAATACATTTAATGCCCTTTAAGCGTGTGCGTCTAAATGATAAGCATTTAATGAACTAGTTGAACTGTTGGTTATTCATCAATTAATGCTCCGTTCGAGATGCAGCTCGGACCGCCTTAGTTGCTCGGACCGCCTAAGCTTCTTGGTATTCAAGAGTTCCTCGGAGAGGTTTGTTCCTCGGAATGTAGGAGTTCCTCGGAGCATGTGAGTTCCTCGGGTAAGCAGTGTTCCTCGGGGAGCTAGTCTTCCCCGCTGTAGTTTTGTTCATCGGTGCGTTGGAGTTCCTCAGAAGTGTTCGTAATTTCCATGTGTCTTCATATGATTGGTCCACGTCAGCAGATTAAATTTGGTATCAACACTCACAATGCCGGATGTACGAGGAAAAAATCCAAAACGGGAAAACAAACTTGGACGACCCAAGCCAGACAATCACTATGAACAAAGGTTTTACAAAGACAAATTAGCCTTACTCAATGACTCGATCCCCATGGGTCTTAACGCTCCTTCTGATCTTCAACCGTTCCCATGCAGAAATTCCATCTTCCACGATACCTGTCCACAACACTCGACTCCATGAATGTCTCGGTATCCACCGATTGGCTTTGATTCGTCTACGATGTCGGACAAGAAGTCCTTCTCTTTTCTTCACCGCAAAACCCTTATGTTCAATGGTAGAATAAACATTTTGGTGCAACAAGATCGCGTAAACATAAATTAATGATAACTCGGATCTTTGCAAACTCTAAGGATGTGTTTATGCTTTTTAAACCTTAGAAAACATGTGCAAAACTCGTATTGGATGGTATATTGTTTTTCAGATGCACACTTATGAAACTCTGACAAACGTGTCATTCGAACGACAATGCCACGTCGTTCGCGTGACATAAGCATCTCGTTAGAACGCGATCCTTATGTCGTTCGAACGAGCTGACGTGGTTTGACTTTCTTTGACTTTTAGTTTAAAACGTCTCTTTTGAATGAGAATCAAATTAGTCAAACTCTATTTCGAGTATATCAGAATAAAACGTAGTGTAAACCATTAAAACACTTGTAAAAAAATTTTAAAATATTTTTCTTTATAAAAATGCATCCTTATCTTATATAAAAATAATTTCGAGCACCATTAATTATACACATTCATACCTGAGTGATCTCATAATGCAATTATCTTTAAAGACGATTAAGCTTGCACCAATTAAACTTCAGCATGATTAATTCTTTGAAGCTTTGCCACAACGTCTTCAATTTTCTTCAATACGTCATAGACCAAGTGGGATCGTGACAAAATTAAAATCTCCCTATTACATATTACAAACACAGTTTTGTTCACGAAATTAAGTGAAAACAATACAGGGATTCAATTGAAAATTTATGTCCTTACAATAGTATTCATTTGTAATGAAATTATCAAAACAGAATACAAAATTATGTACACCAATTTCCTCCAAATATAATTAAGATAAATTGAATTCTAACAAGAATTCAAAATAATTTCGGAATTATACAATATAGAATAAAGCAAAATTTCTACACAATATTTAGAATTCTATGTCACAGAATTAGACTAAATTATCAAACACTAGTTTATATTAGTCTATGTTAAACAAGAGAAATCTATGTCACACTGTTTTTAGTATTAAAAAGTTCCGTACAAAACTGAATTATAATTTCAAGTTTAAAAGTCTTATATAAACAGATTTAATAAAAAATTACAAATAAATTTTTTATTTTCTAAAACAGAATATATAAAAAGTGTAGAAATTAATTTTCTGTAACACTAACTGTTTTATTAAATTTCTGTAATAAAACAATATTTTAATTCAAATTTTCTGTAAAAACAGATTTATTTTCTACGAATAAAATTCTGTAATTAAAAATTTCTGCACACTATACAAAACATTAGAACAAAAGGATTAATTTTTCCTTAAGATTGTTATGTCTACTATTATAAGATTAAAAATAGTACAAAATTATTAACGAAATAATTATTACAGAATTAAAATGAAATTACAAAAATGAGAATAACTTACTTGATATTGCATAAATAATAACAGAAATAAAGAAAATAAATCTGAGCCCTGTAGAACAATCTCCTTAAGGAAAATTTATTCCCTCTAATGTGCTCTAAGATAATTGAATAATTGCCTCGTAAGATAGAACGGATTTGTCGAATTAATTATGTAGCCCAACAATAATCAATTCCAACGAACACAAATCTCTGTTATTACTCAACCGGAACAGTAATACGATATCCAAACACGAAGAAAATATTTTTGTGGATGAAGGAAATAATGCACTAGCATACATGTCAAACACCTCCAAAACTTTCTTCAAAGAATTCATGTCTCCTTTACAAAAAAAGCATGATATCGTCCACATAAATGAGATGACCAGGGGTTTAAATCCTCCTAGAGAGGAAATGTTTTGAATTTGTCCATCTTGAACCTTATTAAGAATCCATCTACATAACACATCTTCAACAATACAGAAAAGGAGATGGGAAAGGGGATCACCGTATCTCCCACCTTTAAAGCAATGAAAATAACTAGCTGGAGTACCATTAACTAAAATTGAGAGCTTAGCAGATTTCAAAATGGAATCAATCCATTGAACAAATTTGTCACTTAAGCCAAATGCAGGAAAAGATTGAAGAATAAATTCAGTTTATCATATATAAAATCCTTTGAAATATCAAACTTGATTCCCATGTTCCCACCATAAGCTTTGTAGTCCAGCAAGTTAAAGCATCCGAAAACAAAGAAAAGAGAATGAGAAATATTTCTCCCAGTGATGAAACCAGATTGATTGTTAGATATAATATTTCCAATGATGGGTTTAAATCTACTGGATATAATCTTACTAATGATATTGATAGCAAAGTTGGCCATATCGATGGGTCTGAAATATAGTAAAGTATTGTTGGAAAATTGGAACTTAAATGGGTATTATAAAGCTGTCCAGATTTTTCTGGACAGATTTTTGAGCAACTTTGAGCTCAAATTGAGGTGGAACCCACACTACGAAATTTGTGGGACCATATACGAACGCGTTCACCTCCGCAAGGAGATTAACGTAGTATATTCATATGTCCAATTTCAATAAGTTATGAATGATAATTATGTCCCCAAAGTGACTCACAAAGCAATGAAAGTTAATGAATTGGGTGTGTTTTAACTCTTGTCCCACATTGGAAGAGTAGTGGAATTTTGATGAGTTAATAACACCCCAAGTATGGACTAAGGCTTGGATGCCTTGGGGGTATCCCAACTATTTGAAGGGGAGATGACCTAAGCTATGCTCGGGTTGACTTTCGGTCAAAAGTCCACACGCGCGCGTCCGGCGGGCTCGGGCTCGGGTTCGGGCTTATAAAAATTCTTAAATTTTTGTGCCGAATCTAATTAACTTTCTGGGCTTTAATTAATTAATTACGGAATTAATTAATCTTTAATTAACTGATAATCAGTTAATTCCAAGAGTCAGCAGTTAACCAAATTAACTGTTTTGACAGTTAATTTCGGTTTTGACTGTTCCCAACAGTCAAGACATTTACTATAAATAAAATGTTACCCCCTCAGTTTTAACTACTGAAAAATTCCGAAATTGCTACTGCATTATTTCCTCTGCCCAGAAAATTATTTTCTTCATTTCTGTATTGCATGTTCTTGGTTCTGTTGAGTACAAACACAGAAATTGTGTTCGCTGGGATTATTCATTGCTGTGCTGCTTGATTAAATCCGAAAATCCGTTCTATCTTGGGAGGCAATTATTCATGAAACTCAAGCACGTTGGAGGAATAATTTTGTCTTAAGGAGACTGTTCAACAGAGCTCGGATTTCTTTCTAATTATTATTATTATTTCTGCAAATTCTAGTAAGTATTTCATTTCTATTATTCTGTTTCTATTCTGTCATTATTTTAATTGTTCATAATTCCGTACAATTGTTATTTATAAATAGTAGACTTAACAAGTATTAGCTTCCTCCACTTTAGGAATAAGAATAATATGGTTATCATTTAAACCAGTAAAAATTCAACCATGAGAGAAAAAACTTTTGATGGCTTTACAATCATCCAAAACCGATAATAAACCAACATTTCTTTAATAGGTACCACCAAATCTTTCAGTTCCAGGATGTGAATTGGCATTTATGGAGAAAATATTGTTTCGAATGTCCACATCATCAAGCATAACAGTGAAATGCTCATTATCTAGAGAAGAAACCAAGTTGGGAATAATAGAAAAAACTGCTATCTGATGGAACTCCCAGGTCAGCAGAATAAATAATAAAAAAAATAAGAAATAATGTCTTTCTTAATAAGCTCTTGACCAGTGAGAATAACTCCATCAAATTTCAAGTAGGAAATTAAATTTTTTGCTCTTCTTTGCTGAACATGTTTGTGAAAAAAGCAGTGCATCTATCTGCTTTTTGGAACCATTTTATTCTAGACTTTTCCTTCAGGATTGTTCTTCATAGTTTAAAACTTTAATCGAATTTTTTTAGCAATCCATATTAGTTTTATCTCTTGCAGGAGGGTGGCCAAGTAATTCAAATTCAGAATTTATTTTGAACAAGTTATCTTTGGCCTGAAAAAGTTTCTCATGAACGTCACCAAACCGTTCCAAATTCCATTTCTTAAGAACTCCTTTTAAATGCTTTAGCTTCTCTTTAGGGTCCGTTTGGTTCGTGGTGAAATACTTTTCACTGTGTTAAAAGTAAAAGGTGAATTATTAGTGCGGTGATTTTGTTTTCACCATCTCCGTTTGGATGGTCGAGTTTTCACTAGGTGAAAATTTTAACTTTTTCACCATTTATTGTTTGGATGGTCAAGATTAATATGGTGAAAAAATAAAATGACCATATTACCCACATACTTCAAATGCATATAACTATTTTGATTTTCATCACACAAGTGTCAATGGCCATTAAAAAATATGCATTTACCCCAAACTAAAATTTGACATAATCACCCCCCCCCACACACACACAACTAGTCATATTTCGCTACGCAAGACAAATAAGTAAAAAAACAATACCAATTAAAAATAAAGTCCTTATTAAAAAAGAAAACAGTCCCAATTTAAAAAAAAAAATTCCAACAATGAAAAAAAACTGTCATTTGTAAAAAAAAAAATCACAGTTAAAAAAAAAAAAGAGTCAACGATAAAAACAGTAGTCCATAATAAAAAAAAAAGTTATCAACAAATAAAAGAAAATTTTTCAACATTGAAAAAAAAGCAATCCCAATTAAAAAAAAAGTCCCAACTATAAAAAAAAAGTGTTCCAATTAAAAGAGTTAAAAAAAAATAGTTCCCAACTATGAAACCGTCCCAATTAGTAATTAAATTCCCAACACATTACCATGCACCAAACAAATATTCATTTTTTTTAATTTTTTTTATGGGAATAGATATTCTTACACCCTCTATATGTTCCCCCACACCCTTTGAATAATAAATCACAATTGCGCCCTTAAATTTATAAAAGCAAAATGTCCAATTTTTTCGCCTCCAACTAAAATAATTACATTTGATAAAAACAAAAAAATTATATTTTCAATAAAAAAAATTGTTTTTTATAAGTAATAATAAAAAAAACTGTTTATAAAACGTAAAATCTTATCTATTTGTTTTATTAAAAAACTGTATATAAAACGTAAAATTTATTTTTCTTAAGAAACTCTTTTCTTAAAAAGTGTTTTATTTTTTATTTACAAATTTTATTTTTGGTTAAAAACAATTTTTTTTTTACTTTATTAAAAATAATATTTTTACTATTTTTAAAAAATATTATCTGCGGCAGCGGTATGTATAGGCGGTCTGACCACCTATACATACCGCTGGCGCGGAGCATTTTTGTCTAATATGTTGGTCCGCTCCAACGGTATGTATAAGTGGTCGAACTGCCTATACATACCGCTGACGCGGACCATTTTTTTGTATAGTAAAAAGATTATTTTTAAAATCGAAAAAAAATAGTTTTTAACTGAAAAAATAAATAACGAAACAATTTTTTTAAATAAATAAAAGAAACAGTTTTTTAACTAGAAATGATAAAAAGAATGTCCATTTTTTAAAATAAATAACGAAATAGTTTTTTTATCAACGTCCATTTAAATAAAAAGTAATATGTTTTTTATAAATAACATAATATTTTTTAAATGAAAAAATAACTTTTATAATTTTTATATTTTCAGAATATTAAAATTTTAATTTTCTAGATTATTAGGATTTTTATTTTCAAAATATTATGTTTTATTTTTTTCTTAATATTACCTTTTTTTTTAAATAATAGATTTTTGGGCAAAAGATTATATTTGCTCAAATCATATTTGCATAGATGGTCTTTTGATCTTTTAGTATTTAAATATTAAAAAGGGTGTGGGGAAAGACATAGAGGGTGTAGGAATAGCTATTCTATTTTTTATTTTTTATTTTAATTTTTAATTATTTAAATTATTTAATTTTTTTTTAATTTTTTAATTTTTTTTTTAATTTTTAAAAATAAAAAATGAAATTTAGAAAAAAATATTTTTTTAAAATGAATATTTGATGATCGTATTAATTGAGAGGGAGAAATGAATGTCTGATAATTGTAAGTGAAAATAAGAAAGGTTACTTTGGTAATAAGATAAATTTCATTGTTTTCACCTGTTAAATTATTCACTTTACCCATGGTTTAAAATGGTTAAAGTTTCACCTCACTTTTCACCATATTCATTTTATTTCACCGTGTTAAATGTCCAACCAAACACATATTTTACCTAGGTGAATTTTATTTTAACGCGGTAAAAAATATTTCACCACGAACCAAACGGACCCTTAAGGGTAAACATAGGGCAACCAGCAAAATGAGAATTACTCCAAGTGTCCTTAACCAAATGCATGAATATAGGATGGTCAGTCTAACAGCTCATAAATTTGAAAAGTATCGGACTAGGTTGAAAATAAGGCTTAGCCTAAAAAAGAGTCGGATGGTGATTAGATACAGACTTGGAAAGACCCATATAGTTAAGGCTGGACCATGAATTAAGCCAATCATGGTTGTATAAACTCTGTCCAATTTCCTTTCAACCTGAAATGTGGGACTCTTATTACAAGTGAAGAAAATTACCTTAAGATCAATGCTAAGTGTAAGGAAAATTTTTCAACAGCATCGATTTGTATGTATGGTTCATATTTATCTTTCAAGCCTTTGACATGTTTGGATGAAGACTTAGTGACCAAGCTTCAGAGATTATATCATCGTGTCGTGTTTAGTATCACATTTTTGTCTTCATGTTTTGAGGATCGCTCAGATATGGATGCGTATATATTTTGATCCTTGGGTATTTTATTTCTAATTGTCAGAATTTTTAAAAAATTGTTTTTAATTGTTTTAAAATGATTTATCCTTTTTTATACTTTTTAGAAGAAAAAATAATTTTTTCGTGACTGCGTTAGAACGAACTTGGGAAGTCGTTCGAACAAACTTGAAAACTCGTTCGAACGAGATATAATACCTCATTAGAATAACTTCGAATGAGTTAAATTTTGGCAAACGTTGGCCACTCTATAATCTCATTGCAAATGTCGTTTGAATAGTGTTCGAACGAGATGTTATACTTGGTTCGAGCGATGTACAATGTCATTCGAAAGAGTGCGAAAGTTTTTTAAGATTTTGAGATTTTCCAAACCTCTTTTGATCCTTATCTCATTTTCAAGAAACCTCCTATGAATATGAGTGCAGAGCAGTATTTTATATAGGGCGGAATTCGTATCTTTTGAGTTCCTAAAACTCTTCGAAAAGCTCTCCGATTTTATGTAAAGAGAAATTCTTCAAATAATGAGTATGATATCGATTCTGATGATATGGCCATGTTTTCAAAGAAGTTTAGAAAATTTCTCAAATTTAAAAAATAATTGGAAGATGTAAATAAGTTTTAGAAAAATAAGTATAACAAGGCTCATCAATTCCCTAAAAATTGTAATGATAATTTTAAGAGGGATGAGTCAGATAGATTCTTTGCGTATGAGGGTTATGGTCATAGGGCAGATTCGTGTTCAATTAAACTAAGGTGGGAGGTCAAGAAATCAAAGTGATACACTGCCACCTTTAGTAATAGTGATTCAGAAGAGGACCCCAATTCCCCCATTAAGCACAACTATAATGCCCTCATTACTATTCATGAGAGCCTAAATAAAAAGCCTTCCCATGAAGATAATTCTGAGTGTGATACTTTTGAGGCCATTATTTATGATCCCAAAGTAAGTGGCAGTAAAGAGAGTGGAGAAGAAGATGAGGATGAAGAAGAGGAGGAGGAGAGTGAACTCCATGTTGCCTTTCGTGAGATGTATGGAAAAATATTGAAAGTGAAAAAGGAAAAATTGAAGTTGGAAGATAGGATGAAAGAATGTGCCATAGGTGATGAAATGCTTAATTAATTAAGGATCTTAACGCATGTGAGAGGACTCTTAAGGAGAAGCTCGAGTATGTCGAGGGTGAGAGAAATATCCTCGTGGTTTTATAGCGGTCATAAAGAAGGAGCTTCCTTAATTCAAAGAGTATACGCATTTGCTCGAGTCTCGGATAATGGAGCTAGAAGAGAGATTGAGACACTCGAGTCATGTCAAATTTAATTTGGAATCGAGGTCGGAGATGTTGGATACAATGTTAGGTGTCATCCGAATCAAAGATGACAAGTGTGGGATTCTCTTTGATATTCTAAATGTTTTCGCTACTAAATCCAAAACCATGATTTTAAAAGAGTTAACTATTGCTAGGAACATTAAGAAAAGTCAACACTTAGGTAACTCCCCTCGCTATGTATAGATATGCGCACAATGAGGTAGGAAAGGTTACCTTAGGCATTTTTTGCTTGATATTAGAAATGGCCATAAAATGTCTAAGTCTAGAATCACCAAGGTTCCCAAAACTCTAGAGAGTCACGTTACACCTATGTGTTATAGGAGATTAGATTTGGAGGCTTTACATGTTAGAATTTGTTGATTCTCTAATGCTTAGGCATGAGACTTCTCATGCTATATCTAATAGTTAACAGTGTTCGCATGTTAACATACACTAGGTTTTGGACTTCATGATATATGTTTTTATTAGTTGTATGTAGTTTGAGACTTTTGTATTTTGACTATTTATTTATTGAGAAAGTTATAAAATGATATTATTTGTATTTTAAGATTTTTTTTAAGTTGGTATCACTTTGTAAAAGTTTAAAAACTCAAAAATAAATTGATTTATGTTTAGTTTAGTTTTATACATTTTGTGTGGCATATTGGTGTCTTTGAATCTACTTCATTCCATTTTTTCCATGTGTCTAAGGCATTTGATTATGTCATTCAATGCTTATATTGTTCTTAATCATGTTTCATGGAGTTATTCGACTTTGTTTCGCTTAATGGATTCACTTTGTATACGTCTCCACACACACATGCACGAGCTCTTTTGAATTTGAACTTCACATGTTATATTTAAGCTAAGTGAGATGTTCTCCTATCAATCCTGTCATCTACATGTCTGTTGACTATGGGGGGTATGTGCATGTAAAAATTGTTAACCATGAGTTTATTTGATTTTTATCAAAAGTATGAGAGTGCACGAGAAATGACTACTAAACGAACAAATCTCCTTTGTGAGAAAACCATCATCGACAAGAGCCTAGAAAATAAGAGGCAATGTAAAAGATTAAAAGCCAAAATGTTTATTTGATTGATTTTAAAAAATGGTATCTTCAAAAGAATTCAGTGGGAAAATATATGAAATCTATTCATCTTTTGAGGGTATTATAGCTGAAGATTAATGGGTTTGCATAATTAATCCTAGTTATGTCAATCTTATCATGACACTATTAATTTATATAATCATCAAATTTTTAGCTTTATGTGCATTATGCGTGTTTGTTCAGTGAGTTCACTTTATCTATCAATTGACGAGAAATCTTAGTTTGATAAAGTTTAATGGTAAAATAGAAGTCCTTGAACATTTTTTAATGATTAGGTCATATTTCTTTTATTTCTAGTTCATGTTCCTTCACTACATCCCACATATTTGAACACATCGATACTATGCTAGTATATAAATTTATGTATTTTGTGTCATTTTGTGGTTATTCACACACACACACACACGCACACACACACACACACACACACACACACATATATATATATATATATATATATATATTGTGTGTCATTGGTATTTTTTTGCATATTTATATAACTGTCATCATTTTGTTTTGAGTCTCTGCATTTTCATTTAATCAATGTTTTCCATATGATTTATCTTTGAATCAGAGTGGCATGCTATATGATCATATTGAAATCTCTTTTTTCTTGTTTACATTGGTATCTTATGCTTCATTTTATTCAAGTTGGTATTATATTTGCATCAATATTAGTATTAATTGATTATTGTTTTGATTATTTATGCTTGTGTTTCTTTGTTCTGTTTGTTGCACTTCACATCATTGCATTGTACTACTCCTTCTTCTATATTTCCTATTGATATCACATGTTCTCAAATTTTGGGGTACATATAGTTTATAGGGGAGAAATTATTTATTATGTATTTTGTTTTTGTTTATTCTTGAAAAAAAAAAGGGAAGCAATGGTTTCATTCACTTTAATATTAAGAGGAGATCTTTATCTTAGGGAAAGACGTCTTAACTAGGTGAGGACCGTTAGACAAAGGGGGAGTTTATTCATATGAAGATTTATATACTGTTCTATTCTCTTTGCAATTGATATTGTGTGTTTAAGTGTGCGGGTGTGCAACATCTGGAAAAGTTATAAAGCATGCAAAGCTACTCAAGGTATCTGAGTCTATTAAGTTCTACTTTTTCATTTTAGGGCTGTGATTGAGTCTTTTATATGAGCTTGATGTCCCATAGGTTTTTATTTTATGTTTTGTCCCAAAATATCTGAAGGGGGAGATTTGTAAGAATAAGTTTTCAATTGAGTCAATTTATATGTATTGAATTAATTCTCAAAAAAAATATTTTGAGTCATACATTAGGGTTGGTATTTCCCTTTAAAGCTTTTGACATGTTTTGATCAAGACGTATCGGCCAAGATTTCGAGATTATATCATCATATCATGTTTAGAGCCATGTTTTTGTCTTCATGTTCTGAGGATCTCTCAGGTATGGATGCGTATATATTTTGATCCTTGGATATTTTATTATTAGGTGTTAAGATTTTTATAAAATTATTTATAATTATTTTAACATGATTTTATCCTATTTATATTTTTAGAAGAAAATTAATTTTTTTGAGACTTCATTATAATGAACTTTGGGAAGTCTTTCTAACAAGATATAGTACCTTGTTAGAACAACTTCGAACGAGACTTGAAACGTGATCAATTTTGGCAAAACATTGGCTTCTCTGGAATCTCGTTGGAAATATCATTTGAATAGTGATCAAACGAGATGATAAACTTCATTCGAACTAGGTACAATGTTGTTATATTTAGTACGTGAATTTTTTAAGATTTCAAGATATTCCAAACCTCTTTTTTTATCCTTATCTCATTTTTAACAAACCTCCTATAAATAGGAGTGTGCAACAGCATTTTATGTAGAGAAAAATTCTTAGGTTTTAAGTTCCCAAAACTCTTCCAAAATCTATCCCGTTTTACCCAAACCTTTAATTTACACCCAAACAGTTTTTAGATCAAAGATTAATTATGTTATACTTTGAGATCTAGTTTGTGGGCACCATAGTTTGTTTCTCTGATCATGTTGATAGATAAAAGTTTTGTATGGTGGATTTCGTGCCTGATCTGTTTACATACTATGGACTCAGTACTTTGTGATGATTATTGAGCCTAGATCAGTGGATACCAAGTCATGTGTGGACTCGAATGTTGGGGCACTTGAGTGGGTGGATTCCTGCATTATCACTGTAGAGGAGAGATTGAAGATTGAAGACACGTGAAGGCTTTGAAGGGAGTCGAGTCATTGATTAAATCATCTGACAACCTGTGTAAATTCGTATCATGGTGAATTGCAATGGCTAGGCCATCCTAGGTTTTATATATTTGGATTTTTCTCGTACATCGGGCATTATGTGATTGATTTATTTTATCTTACTATACTCACCTAGATGCATGCTTAGGATAAGGTAAAATGTGTTTAACTTTTAATTATAAGAACTTTTAAAAACTGGTGCTAAGTTTTACTTTGGGTTTACTTGTTTAAGTTTTATATTTAATTTTAAAAAAATTAAAAATTGAGTTTTGTTTAGACCACCATCTGTACCGCCTAACGACTTCACTCAGAAAGTCACAATCATCAATCGTGGATTTAAATTCTGAATAAGGAAAAGCATATGGAATTTTGGTGCCTCTATATTCTTGGGCACCAAGGACACTAATAAGCCCCCCCCCCCCCCCCCCCCCCCATAATCATCCAAGGGCCACTGATTTGGAATTTAAGATCTGTAAATTCTTCCCATAATTTTTACCTGATAATATAGTTTGTTAAGGCATACACAATTGTATAATAAGCTTTAACTCCTTCGACTGTAGATATAAAGGTGGTTTGTTGGTTTGAGGATGAAATAACTATATGAGTGGGAATTCTGTCATAATGAAATGCTCACAGATTGGGTAAAAGATCACTTCTAGAGGTGGGAGATAATTTAATCACTCCTAGAGTTTTAAACTAGTTTTGGAAAGAAGAATTAAAATTCATTTTTGGCTCCACAACACAATGAAATTTTGGCCTATGTTTAGTACACCAAGAGCGAAGTATTTTTTTTATAAGGGATTGCCTAAACCCTGAAAGTTAAGTAAAAAAACTTCATTTGTGGGCACTAGCTCCACTTTTGAGATTGTATTCCGCTTTAGATTGATACTCCCTCCTAAGCTTAGCCTTTGGCTTCTTCTTTTGAGAATTATCAGCACAATTATGTATCCCTCGGCATCCATTTCCATTCCATAATAATAAGAAGCATTTTGTTTATGCTACATGCATTATTGATAAAATCAACTTCCTTGTCAAGATTATAATCCACGAGTTTACTATTATCAGCTTCCAATAAATTATCACAACCAAGTTGCTCCTGTCTTTGTTCCCGTTCTTCTTCATCAATAAGAGTTTCCCAAGATCTTCCAGTTCCCTGGGATTGAGTTCCTCTGTCAATAGATTGTATTATCAATAGGAATGACGACTAAATAATTAGGTGAAGTCCTTTCCCCGTCCCTGTGTGAATCCATCTGCTCATTATGAATAGCTCCATTACGGCATGAACAGTAATTGCAATAACATTATGTTTTTTATCGATGGTTTAACAATAATTTTACCCTCTTCCACATGTTGCACGGTATGCTGATCAATCAAATTCACCACAATTACTTTTGAAGCTATATGACCCTCTTGTAAGTCACCACATGAGTTTTTAACACCTGAAGTACCACCCAAGTCTACATTACCTACATTAACAGGTCTATATATTTTCTTAAGCATGGATCTTCCTCTAACTTTTGATCTAGATCTTTCTATATGAGTATTTTTAACATTAACAAGCCTATTTTTCAACACATCCACACCATCTAATTGAATTCTTCAAACAATTATGCAATATGTGACAAGATGTCCCACAATTCTACAATGGGAGCATCTTGGGGACAATCTTTCATATGCTACATCCGGATCAAAACTCATGTTCTTGTGTTTAACTAAGACTTGAGTTGGCACATTATTTGTAATTTCCTTATCTATCAAAACCCTAGCAAAATGACTACAAGATTTATCTAAGGTTGGCTGATCAATCATAATTGGATCTCCCAAACACGTAGATTTTTCCTATAATATTTTAGGTCTCCACTATTCCATACCAAGTCCTATAAGTCGAACCCAAAGAGGTGCACTAGTGTGCTATTAATCCGTTGGATCGAATCTAGGAGACCAATTAGTGTTGAAAATTAAACTTGTTTTTAGCAATTAAAATAATTGGGCTTTATTAGTTTGTAATTTTTGGGTTAATGTTTGGGTTGACTAATTAGTTAGTATTGGGCCTCCATAAAGTTAGATCCATTAAGAGTGATATTTTCCAAAGAAAATTCTAGATCCCTCTTGTGTATTTTGGAGAGTGTAAGAAATAGTAGATTAGTGTAGATAGATATTCAAGGTTCTAGAGATCCAATCTTGACCCTTGATGTAAATTTAATCTCCACCATTCATTTGAGTTGGAGGATAGTATAAATAGGGGTGTTGTCTCCATATTTTGTATCAAGCAAAATTTAGTGAGTTCTAATAAAAGAGTTCCTTTCACCAAATAGTTCTCCAGTTTTTTTCATATATTTTGCTCCCTCCCCTAAATATATAAACAACCTCTTCCAACAAAGTGGTATCATAGCCAAGGTTCTAAAATGGACAATGGTATGGTTCCTTTCCAAATATCTAAACTCACAAAAGACAACTACAACCATTGGAGTATCAAGATGAAGGTGTTACTCGCTTCTAAAAATGTTTGGGAGATCGTTGAAAAAGGATACAATGAGACTTAAGATGAAGCCACTCTATCCCAAGCTCAAAATGATAGATTAGAAGAAGCAAGGAGGAGAGATCAAAAGGCTCTCACTCTCATTCACCAAGCATTAGATGAAGGTATGTTTGAGAAAACTTCGTTTGCCACAACTGCCAAAGAAGCATGGGAGACTCTACAAAATTCTCATAAGGGGATTGAGAAGGTAAAGAAGGTTCGTCTCCAAACACTTAGAGGTGAGTTCGAGTATTTAAATATGAAAGATTCCGAGTTACTTTCAGATTATTTTGCTAGAGTTTTGGCTATTGTCAATCAACTAAAAACTAATGGTGAAAATATGAGCGACACACGGGTGGTAGAAAAAATTCTCCTCTCTTTAAGTTCCAAGTTTGACTATGTTGTTGTTGCAATTGAAGAATCTAAAGATACAGATTCTATGGGAATTAATGAACTCATGGGTTCCTTAAAAGCCCATGAAGAGAGACTTAACAGGAAAATTCAGGAGACTTTAGAGCAAGCTCTTCAAACAAAGCTTACTAAAAAAGAAGGAAGAGAGTACAACAATGAGCGGAGCCAAAGAGGAAGAGGCAGATGTCAATTTCGAGGAAGAGGCGGTGTGAAGTTTTTCAAAAATGAAAGGCAAAACTCATATCCAACAAGAGGATGTAGAAGAAGGGGCAACACGAGACCAAGGTACGAAAAATCTCAAATTAAGTGTTATAATTGTCAAAAATTCGGCCATTATGCTTCGGAATGCAGAAGTAATTCGAATATTATGGAGGAGAAGGCTAACTATGTTGAAAAGGAAAAGCACGAGGATTTGACATTGTTATTAGCATACAAAGGAGAACATAATGGAGAAATCAAGACGTGGTATCTTGACACGGGAGCAAGAAACCATATGTGTGGAAAAAAGGACATGTTTGTGGAACTTGATGAATCGGTAAAGGGCAATGTTACTTTTGGAGATGAATTAAAAGTGCCGGTGAAAGGAAAAGGTAAGATATTGATTCGTATGAAAAATGGGAAGCACCAATTTATTTCAAATGTCTACTATGTGCCAAACATGAAAACAAATATCTTGAGTCTAGGGCAACTCTTAGAGAAAGGTTATGATATCCACATGAAAGATCATTGTCTTTCTTTAAGAGACCAAAAAATGAATTTAATTGCTAAACTACCTATGGCAAGAAATATAATGTTTTTGATAAACATTCAAAGTGAAGGTGCAATGTGTTTAAAAGCTTGCTTTAAAGTCATGTCTTGGCTTTGGAACTTAAGGTTTGGGCATCTAAATTTTGGTGGCTTAAAATTGTTGCATAACAAAAGAATGGTTAATGGGTTGGGTTCCATTAATCATCCGGATCAATTATGTGAAGGATGCTTACTTGGGAAACATTCTAGAATGAGTTTTCCAAAAGAGTCAATTACAAGAGCAAAGAAGCCCCTAGAACTCATTCATACCGATGTGTGTGGCCCTATTACTCCTTGTTCTTTTGGCAAAAATAAATACTTTCTCCTTTTCATTAATGATTTTAGTAGGAAGACATGGGTTTATTTCTTAAAAGAAAAATCAGAAGTATTTTGTTCTTTTAAGAAATTTAAAGAACTTGTCGAAAAAGAAAGTGGTTATGAAATAAAATCTATGCGATCCGATAGAGGGGGCGAATTCACTTCTAAAGAGTTTGAAAAGTTTTCTGAAGAAAATGGGATACGCCGTCCTTTGACGGTTGCATACTCACCTAAACAAAATGGAGTTGGTGAAAGAAAAAATAGATCCATTTTAAATATGACTCAAAGCATGTTGAAAAGCAAAAGAATGCCAAAAGAATTTTGGGCCGAAGCTGTGGATTGTGCCGTTTATCTGTCAAATAGAAGCCCCACTAAAAGTGTGTGGAATAAAACTCCACAAGAAGTTTGGAGCGGGAGAAAACCCGAAATTTCTCATTTGAGAGTATTTGGGAGCATTGCATATGCTCATGTGCCGGATCAAAAGCGGACAAAGCTTGATGACAAGAGTGAAAAATATGTATTTGTTGACTACGATTCACGCTCCAAAGGCTACAATTTGTATAATCCAATCAGTGGAAAAGTCATCATGAGTAGAGATGTAAAGTTTGATGAAGAAGGATCGTGGAACTGGGATGCCCAGGAGGAAAACTATGAATTTCTTCCTTTGTTTGAAGAAGAAGATGAAGATAGCAGAAATGGAGATGTAGAAGAGCCTGTTACGCCACCTCCATCACCACCATCATCCACTCATGGAGATTCATCATCATCATCATCAAGTCAAAGTTCACATGAAAGAGCCCCGCGATTGAGAAGCTTGGATGAAATATATGAG
This sequence comes from Sambucus nigra, assembly GCA_949130495.1. Taxonomy (NCBI): domain Eukaryota; kingdom Viridiplantae; phylum Streptophyta; class Magnoliopsida; order Dipsacales; family Adoxaceae; genus Sambucus; species Sambucus nigra. Next base: position 585,019,804 of record OX422215.1, on the reverse strand, counting down.
GTAACTGAAAATCAAAATGATATAACTCTCTTTTGTTTTTTTTCCGATTGTGAACCTATAGGTTTTGAAGAGGCCATACAAAGCAAGAGATGGAAGGATGCAATGGATGATGAGATAAAAGCGATTGAGAAGAATGACACATGGGAGTTGACAAGTCTTCCCAAAGGGCACAAAGCTATTGGAGTCAAATGGGTGTATAAAGCCAAGAAGAATGCTAAAGGAGAAGTGGAGCGGTACAAAGCAAGACTAGTCGCCAAAGGATTTAAGCAACGGTATGGAATTGACTATGAAGACGTATTTGCTCCAATTGCTCGTCTTGAAACTATAAGATTAATCATCTCTTTAGCAGCTCAAAATAGATGGAAAATCCATCAAATGGATGTGAAGTCTGCTTTCTTAAATGGATATCTTGAAGAAGAATTATATGTAGAGAAACCCATGGGGTATGTTGTGAAAGGCAACGGAGATAAGGTGTTAAAATTGAACATGACATTATACGACCTAAAACAAACACCAAGGGCATGGAATAGTAGAATTGATCAATATCTTCATAAAAATGGTTTCAAAAAATGCCCTTATGAGCATGCCCTATACACAAAAGTGAATGGAAATAAAGATATTTTAATTGTTTGCTTGTATGTGGATGATTTAATCTTCACAGCAAATGATGCAAAGATGATCAAGGAGTTTAAGAAGGTGATGACAAGAGAATTCGAGATGATCGATATTGGGCTCATGTCCTACTATCTTGGCATAGAAGTATAGCAAGAGAAAGAAGGAATATTTATTTCTCAAGAAAGCTATGCAAAGGAAGTTCTCAAGAAATTCAAGATGAATGAATGTCATCCCGTAAGCACTCCCGTGGAATGTGGAACCAAGTTGTCAAAGCATAAAGAAGGAGAAACAGTGGATCCAACATATTTTAAGAGCCTCGTTGGAAGCTTGCGATACTTAACTTGCACAAGTCCCGATATCCTCTTTGGAGTTGGACTTATCAGTCGTTAACTCCAACAACAACACACTTGAAGGCTGCAAGAAGGATCCTTCGCTACGTCAAAGGTACAATTGACTATGGATTGTTTTATTCAGTCTTTAACAGTTTCAAGCTTGTTGGCTACAATGATAGTGATTGGGGAGGAGACTTAGATGACCGAAAAAGCACAAGTGGGTTCGTGTTCTACATGGGAGACGTTGCATTCACATGGAGTTCAAAGAAGCAACCTATTGTCACTCTTTCCACTTGTCAAGCTGAATACGTCGCCACAACAAATTGTGTATGTCATGCAATTTGGTTGAAGAATTTATTGAAAGAGCTTAACATACCTGAAGATACGATTGAGATATGCGTCGACAATAAATCGGTGATTGCATTAGCAAATAATCCAGTTTTCCATGACAGAAGCAAGCACATTGACACAAGGTATCACTACCTTCGTGAATGTGTGGAAAAGAAGGAGGTACAATTGAAGTACGTAAAGTCTCATGATCAAGTTGCCGACATCTTTACCAAGCCATTCAAGCATGAAGTGTTCCACAAGCTACGAAGACTACTTGGAGTTGCAAAACCAAGTTTAAGAGGGGGTGTTGAAAATTAAACTTGTTTTTTGCAATTAAAATAATTGGGCTTTATTAGTTTGTAATTTTTGGGTTAATGTTTGGGTTGACTAATTAGTTAGTATTGGGCCTCCATAAAGTTAGATCCATTAAGAGTGATATTTTCCAAAGAACATTATAGATCCCTCTTGTGTATTTTTGAGAGTGTAAGAAATAGTAGATTAGTGGAGATAGATATTGAAGGTTCTAGAGATTCAATCTTGACCCTTGATGTAAATGTAATCTCCACCATTCATTTGAGTTGGAGGATAGTATAAATAGGGGTGTTGTCTCCACATTTTGTATCAAGCAAAATTTAGTGAGTTCTAATAAAAGAGTTCCTTTCACCAAATAGTTCTCCACTTTTTTTCATATATTTTGCTCCCTCCCCTAAATATATAAACAACCTCTTCCAACAGTTAGAGATTTTAAAAATTCCTATCTCGATGGGGATGGTAAAACTAGTCCAAATCTTTTGTGTAATCTCTTTCGATGGGAATTGAAGGGTAAAATAACCCTTGCCCATATAAAAGACCTTTATGTGTCCATTAGTACTTTAAGTGTTGATTAACTTTTTTTCAAAAGGCCCAAAGAAACAGTGTTCTCACCCTTGTTCACCATATATCTCCTAATAAAAAATGAGTCATTATCCCTATAAATTTTTGGTATTCGTCCTCTGATATTTCCACTGCACAAAGTTATGGATTCAACTATGTGCGATGACTTGAATCCACAATTTTATCTTTTTAGGAACATTAGAGTACGTGCATGGAACATTTTTTGGAGGATCAATACGTAAAAAATCCCCTATAATAGACTTTTTAATGGGTTTCAAGAATTTTGGAGCCGTCATGAAAACCATAGAATTAGGTTTAGAACAATCCCCAACAATATCGTGGTAAAACAATTCACATGGAACAGTAGAAGAAGCAATATGATCATGTATGGGATCCATGATATATTATAGATTGAAAAGAAGAAGATTGAGATCAAGAAAATAGGGTTTAAACACTAAAATATACCCAAGAGACTCTCTCTAAACATGGCTTGGTTGTTCAATTTTCATCGGTTAAAGAGATTCTAGTTATTAATAAATAAATAAAGTGTTTATATACTACTCTTACCTTGATATTCTCCCAGTTTGAACCTAAAGTTCTATCACCTTTCGATACTATCAACCCTCTTAATATTTATAAGTCTGCATGTGGCATCTTGTGTAATGAACCTAAATAAAATATACTCTTTGAACAAAAATCAATCACAACAAGAATTGAGAGAGACCTGCAAATAAGGATGTCGCTATATCAAGCACATACAGTGTAATAATATAACTACAATTACAATTGAAGGAATTCAACAAACTTACACTATGTTGAATGCAATAAAATATGTTTGGTTCTCTTTATCTTTTCCCAATCTATTCATAATCTAATGATTCAATTTTGTCTTAAAAAATTTTCTCGAGACGACAAAGGGTTGAAAATACAAAAGACTCTTGACTAGTTTCATATTTCTTGTAGAAAAAAGATAACATAAATATATATATATATATATATATATATATATATATATATATATATATATATATATATATGAAAAATGTGACTACTCAAAGTTACGAAAAAAAATTCTCTCACCTCATGTATGCAATCAGACACGTAATATCAAGCTCATCCATTTTTCAAAAGTGCACCAACTCAGTTTTGGGAATCTGGGTTGTTTAAAGAATATCTTCAAATATCCCAATCAGAATTTGTATAGTATTTTCCGTCATGATTGAATCTAACATGTTGGAAATCACCGTAATTTCCCCTTTGTCATCATAACAATCTTCAGTTTTTTCTTCAAATAATCCTGAAACATCATATATTTAAAATACGCACTCTAATAAAAAGGGATAATAAATAACCCTGATGTTTTCCATTATTTTGGAACATATAGAACATATGTTGTTATTTTCAAAACCAACACATTATGTTAGAAGCCAACAAATTACATTACAACAGATTACCAAGTCTAGCACATTGAACTGCATATACCCCTATGCCACAAGTCTAGTAGTTGATAAAGGGACAATATATCCTATGTTAGGTTTTTCTTTACGCCTGGAAGTTCCTAATTCGTAGTTCTCACGTAATGAGGTTTTGTAAGGTATCCTATAAGCAAGGGTGAACTAGGATTCCTCTAAAGGGTGGGCTAACATTAGTGGCGGATCTGGGGATTTTTGTCTGTGGGGTAGAATTTTCAACCAATACTGGGGGTATGGGGGCAGTAGCCTCCGAAGAGATATTTTTTATGTTTTTTTCACCCAATTTTTAACCCTAACAAATTTTAGGGTAACTTTTCAACAACATTTTAACTTTGAGAAGGATAATTGGTATTAAAGAGTCTCAAAAAATAAATTAATACCCCAAAATATGAAGGAATTACCTAATCAATTTAATTTAATAATACTTATGACCCCACCTAAGTAATAATCAGTGCATTTTGAAGACTAACATTATATGACAAGAAATGAATAAAAATAAATTATTTATTTACCTTCTTGCTCAAAATTTTCAAATGTCGAAAGATTAACCAACAATTAAACACGATTAAAAGTAATTGACAACCGAACAACTATTAGATCAATTAAGCACAAATGAAACGAACTACCTCCTTGAGAAAAAAGAGTCATAATAAATAATCATCTAAATTAGATCTCCCCATATAAAACCTTTATTTGTCTCTGCTGGAGTTATTGGGAGCGTGTGGGGAAGAATGAAAAAGGGGTTTTCAATATTTTTCTTCTTTAATTTGAAATCTAGATTTCAAGAACTTGGGCACTTGATCTGGTATTGGGTGTTTGTGGTGGACTATATTTTTCTTTTGAGAACATGGGCACTTGACTGGGGTGGTATAAATTCTTATGAGTTGGGATAGTTTATATGCCTACTAATATTTTTTTCATTCTGGACGGGGTGGGCTACAACCGTATTAGGCCCACCCCTAGATCCACCTAGGCCTGTCAACGGGTCGGAGCCAGGTCGGGTTTAGCGATAGCCAGATCCGTATAATCGGGTCTTCATCGGGTTCGGGTCTTCATCGGGTCTACAATATTGGATCCAGATCTAGATCCATTCGGGTCTTCAGGTCTCGGGTTCGGGTATAGCCAAATATATACATTTATTTTGTATTTATTTTATATTATCCTCCTTTTTTATTTTTTAATCTTAAATTAAAATATTTTGTAATGTATTATAGAATATTATTAGTATAATTAAAACATATATTATTTATATTTATTATATACATAAATATATATATATTTTTATATATATTACTTACATGTTATATTGATAAGATATATTTATAAATATAAATAAATTTATAGTATATGTATATATATTTAAAAAAATAATGTACAATTTGGTTCGGGTCTTGTATAAGATCCAGATCCTACCCGTTTTAAAAACGGGTATTCGGGTCTTCAGGTCTCGGGTTCAAAAAAATATGCTCAAACCCTATTATACAGATCGGGTCCCAATCGGGTCCAGGTTCGAGTCCAGACCCGACCCATTGACATGCCTAGATCCACCCTTGCCTCTAAGGGAAAGTGTGAGAAGCTATGAATAGCAATTTTGGACAAAAAGTACTTAACATCAAACCAAATCATTCTTATTGATGCTTTTCCATTACTTGCTTTTAATTATTCCTTCATATGCAAAATTATTGTAAAAAAATTATACAAGTGACTCAGATACTTATTATATTAACTGGTTGCATTGCAACATCGAATTTGGAACCCTACATGGTCAAATCAAGAAGATAAAATAAACACTGATGCCTCAAAAAATGTTGGGAACAACGGTACGAACCAAACCATTGGTTTCAGTGTGAAAAATGCAAATCTTTTTCCCTCCTGAGTAGAGAAAGGAATGTGGCTCGAAGACTATTCTCTTTTAGATCATGCCCGACTTAATGTTGTGTTTTCACCCCTTCAAGTCCCTTGCTGTCGCCTGATATCATAAACATACATGGAAACCATACAACTTTGTTGGGTATGAGATTTATGAAGATATAATTCTAAGAATAACGATATCTATTTGAGGACATATTATTGAGAGAGATAATATATATATATATATATATATATATATAGGGTGAGGTTCAAAAGTTAAACGAAAGAATGAACTTTTTAATGAACCTACTAAGACATTAAAAAATTTATTTTTAATTTCTTGTTATAATTGGTCCGCGTCAGCGGCAATGAATAATTTTTCAATCCCCCGGCTGGCGCGGACCAATTACAATAAGAAATTAAGGATCAATTTTTAATATCTTAGTAGGTTCATTAAAAAGTTCATTCTTTTGGTTCACTTTTGAACCTCTCCCAATATATATATATATATATATATATATATATATATATATATATATATATATATATATATATATATATATATATCAAGAGAGAGAGAGCTAGACTCTCATACATACCAAGTTTATATATTGCTTTATTTAAAATAGTAAAAAAATATTTTTGAGTTGAATGTTTTTATATGATATTTAAACATTCCAATGGACCCATCTCAAAAAATTCAACTCAAAATAACTTTTTGTGCAATTTTTAAAAACATCGGTCAAATTTTCACAACTTTAAAAAATTGTGAAAGTTTGACCAATTTTTTAAATATAGCAAAAAAAGTTATTTTGAGCTTATTTTTTTATATGGGTGCTTTGAAATATTTAAATAAAACATAAAAAATTTTAACTCAATTTTTTAAAATATTTTATTAAAATATGTTTATGCCATCAAGTATGTAAACTTGATATGCACATATCTATTTTTCTAAATTATTAAAAAAATATTTTTGATTTAATTTTTTGATGTGAATGTTGATGTAAAAAATTAGATTATATCTAATTATATAATCACAGATAAATAAAATGAGACAAAGAACTTTTAAAGTGGTTCAGCTTTATAAGAATGGCCTACGTCCACTATTTCAATTATTGCTGACTGTTTAGGAATTGTCGATTACAAGTTTTCTCAAGAAATTTCGGTCCCCTTACAATGAGGGTAATACAATGTATTCATAGCCCTAAGGTTGTAATGTGAAAGGGTAATATATTAAATGCCCCTTAAGCGTATACATCTGTATGATAATAAGCATTTAATGCGCAGTCGAACTGTTGGTTATCCTGTTATTAATGCTTTGTTCGAGGTGCAGCTCGGACCGCCTAAGCTGCTCGGACCGCCTAAGATCCTTGGTACTCAAAAGTTCCTCGGAGAGTTCTTGTAGGTCGGAGCATCTGAGTTTATCAGGGAAGCAGAGCTCCTCGTTGCAGTATGGTTCCTCGGAGTCGAGGTGTTGTTCGTAAGTGTTTATTGTTGCCATGTAGATTGCCACGTGTCTTCACCCAATTGAGCCATGTCAGCAGACTAAATTTGGTATCAACAAAAGCCCCCAATGTTTCATAGTTCGAAATTTGAGGAGTGTGGAACATTCTTTCTCTATATATGGCGGTTTTAAATGGTTATCTTGAAATTTAGGAGTGTTTCCTTTGTATTTATTTTTTCTTCCAAATTTGTAGAATCAGGTTTTTTTGAATTTTTATAACCGCCTCGATCTCCGCGTACTTTTTGTCCTTCTAGCCGCCGATAGCGTAATCGTTTCTTTTTGTAATCATTAACTTTACCGTTTCCCAAGATAAGTTATTTAAGCGTCACAGACAATCCCATCGTCTTCCACTTTTTCAAATTTGTATCTTCGAGTTTTCCATTGTCTTATTCTCTTGTGCGTTCATCCCTTTCATCGTTCGTTGTCAACAGATCCACTCTTTTTGTGTAAGATCTTCTTCCTTTTTCTTCATTTCCTTTATTCAACATGGTTTACCTTGTTGAATCTCTTGATAAATTTCGTTCTGATTTTTCTATTCCTTCATGGGTTGTTCTGGAGGAACTTTCTGAACCTTCCGATTATTTTCGTTTGGCCGAGGGACATTGGTTCCCGAGTCTCTTTATTGCTGAATGTGGCTTTTCGTTTCCGCCAAATACTTTATGTCTAGAATTGTGTCAATATTTTGACGTTGTTCCTGCAAGAATAGCCCCCAATACATGGAGAATAGTTAATGGGGTTCATAGACTAAATCAAATTCATGGAACTCGCATAGGAATTCCAGAAATCATGTTTTGTTATAGATGGGCTGTTGGTGATAATACTTTTTATTTAAAAACTAGATTTTTAAATAGGGCTTTAGTGGTCAATCTCCCAGATGCCAATAGGGACTATTTTGAGCACGGGGTTGTTATAAAAAATTGGCAAAATGCTCCTTTATCTGGATATGAAGTGTATCAGGGTCCCAGATCCCCTCCCTATGGCAATGGGATAGGTTATTTTTATTTCATTTTATTTATTTTGAGATTATGCTTCCTTTATGTTTGATAAAATGTGCCACTGATATTTAATTTTGATTTATTTGCAGTTGACAACAAAAGAAAGTGTCCAAAAGAGGCAGACGTTAATATAAGGAACTTGAAACTTATCTGGAGTTTGCATCAGACTGTTGCCGATGAGCACATTAGGTCAGCTTCATATTTGCTACGGTACAAGAGTTACACCTCCTCTTTCACTGCTCGTCCGGCGATAAGCGACGCATAACCCATACAAGCCTCTACAAGTTCTTCACCTGAGTCACACATTCCTTTGAGTGAAAGGATGAAGAAAAGAAGACCTCCCACCCTTTTTGAGAAACCTGACTCTGGTGCTGGAGAGGCAAAAAGAAGTAACATGATGTCCCGGAAGGGATAAAGAAAATTGATGCAACCCCTTCGGCTGCTCCTGTGAAGGTTGCCGAGAAGCCTATAGTGGCCCCGAGCAAGACTGATGCTCCAAAAGAAGTGATTATCATATCACCGACCAAGAGTTCCTCCTTGGTCGAAACTATTCATGTTCCTCCGAGGAGGCTGAAGAAGAGCTCCTCGGTCAATTTGGCTGAAACCATCTCTCAACCCCCAACTACTAGAACTGGTGTTCCTACTTTTGTTCCCCCGAGCTCTGCCATGATCTCGGTGAAGACTTGGATCATTCCCGAGATCTAAGGTATTGAAGAAAACCTTTCTCGGGACATAGTTACCTCATTGGCTGCTCGCCATATTGCTTCTGTAAGTTTTATTGTTTTGAACTTTTCATTTTTCCCTTGTTATATCTGTATCTAACTTGCTTTCATTTTCTTTTCACAGTTGGTGAGCTGCTTTAATACAATTTTAAAGAAAGATGAAGCTATTAAAGCTTCAAGCTCCTGATCTGGTGTGGAGGAAGCTCTGATGGGTCTGACGCGGTCTTTGAAAGATTCTCGTCAGAAACATGATGCTGACAAGGCTTCTTAGGAGAAAAAACTTACCTCAGCCGAGCATGAGAAGGCTCAAGTTGTTGAAGTCTCCAAGGGGTTGGAGAAAAAAATAAATGACTTGGAGAAGAAGAATAAAGAGCTTGAAGGGAAGCTAAAAAATGCTAGGGAGCTTGAAAATAAGCTCAAGGTTGCTGAGGAGGAGTTGGGTCAACTTTGGGAAGTAAGTCGGCAGAAGGAGGAAGTTGAGAATAAACTGAAGGCTGCTGAAAATCTTCTGTCCGAGAAGCTTTCCTCGGAGAAGTTAAAGAGGAAATTGGCTGTGAAAAAATCTATCAGCGCTGGCTGGGATAAAGGGTGGAACAAAGGCTTGGTTGCCATGATGTTGCAAGTCGAATATGACAGCCTCAAATACTTTAGAGATGGGTGGGTCGCTGCTCTACAAGAGATGAAAATTGATGAAACTTCTGAACTATTTCAGCGGCACATCCCTGGTCCCCCTCCAACTCCCGAAAACGAAGAAGAGGATGAAGCTGCCTCTGAGGAGTCTTCCATGGTGATGGGAGATCAAGTTTCTCATCCCCCATCCATCCAGCCTACTAACGAGGAACTTCAGCAACTCGTTACTTCATCCGAGCAACTGTCAGCGCTCCCCGAGCAACTCTTTGTTCCCTCCGAGCAACCTACCTCCTCGTCCCAGCCTCCCGAGAAAGTTTTGGGAGACAAGGAAAAGGTGTAGAGTTGTTCGGGTTTCTCTCTATTTTATTTTTCTTTGTCAAATGTAACCCTGAACATGTAACTCTGAACTTTATGATATAATAAAATTTGAACTTTTGTTTATGCATAGTGTTGTTTCTCCTCTTCATGCTGTGTTGGTACTCTTATTGATTATTGATTTTTCTTCCTCTACTAGTTTCTGCCCAGGATGGAATTATTGTCTGCTCATGATACAAAGCTGTTACGACAATGCAATGAATATTTTAAGACTGGTCACACAGATCTGAGTGCAGCACAAATTGTCGACATCCTCAGCCAAGATGCTTAGGAACAGGCAATTGAAGCCTACCAATATTTGAAGTGTCTGCTTGATCGTGCAGTGGCCAATAATGTAGCTTATTATGATATAATTGAGGATCTCCAAGGCACTCTTGAATAACTTCAGCAACAATATAAGGAATCCACTGCCCTTTTTCACGAGGGGTACGAGAAGAAGTATCAGCAAATCAGTGCTGATAAGGGATATGATAAGCATTTTGCTGCTTACGACGTGCGTGATAGAACATTGAAGGCTGAGGTCGAAGAGCACATACAGATAACTGAGTTATTAGAGCAAGAAAATAATAACCTACAAAGAGAGGTGTCTCATTTGAAGTCTGCAGCTTCCACCTCAAATGCTTTGATCCCAGTGACTGACGAGGGTTTCTCGTTCTTGGAGGTCGAGAACGCCAACCTGAGGGATGAGTTGGAAACCTTGAAAAGATCTGGCCCTTCTACTTCTTCTCGTGGATGAGCAAGAGCTCCTCGGGGACGAGCAAGAGCTGCTCGGATTCCTGTCGAGGAACAGAGGACTCAGTCTGCTTTAGAGAACTAGGCCTTCCAGCTGATGGCGAAGAACCAGGCATTGGCTGAGATGTCTAAGAAAATCAGGGACCTAGAAGAGCAGCTTTCTGCGCAGAAATCTATCTTGGATAATAAAGAACTCTTCATCAAAAATCTCCACGAGCAGCTGGAAAGATTGACATATCAATTTCACAAGCAGCCCAGGGAGTTATGGATGGCTGGCTACAACGAGGCTCTCTACCACTTGGACGATCGTATCCAGAATGCAAATAATGAGGGCTACAAACAGGGATGGTTAAATGCCTTAGGTGTGCTGCAATTCGAATAGGGTCATTACCTATGGGATTACCATAATCCTGGGCTGCTCGACCTACCCGTGCCACCATTCAATCTTGATATGAGTTGGATCCCTGCTCGGGCCATCCCTCGGTGTCTGATTTCCAAATACCTCAGTGATTACAATCTCCATTCCAATGTTGAGATATCTCGTCCCGAGCATCTACTAGATCGACCATCCGTAATGAATATCAGGATGCTGAAAGATCTTAACTTTATAAATTCTCCTCTTACTTTAAATGATCCACCTGCTGGCGAGGAACCTGTTTCAAAAGCAGAGGGGAAGAAACCAATAGAATAGGAATATGGATGTAATAAATTTGTATTTCATTTCTGATGTATTTTGTTCTACATTTAATGAAATAATTTTATTTGCAAATCTTGACTACCATTGTCTTGTAATACTTTACATCTGTGCATGTGTATCTGTTAAAAAGATAACAACATTATGTTATTTGTCGATCAACTTATTGTCGAGTAATTTGAATTTTTGGTAGTCACTTGGCAAAAAAGATGTTTTGTTTCTCGACCAACTTAGTAGTAATTTAAAAAGTTATGAGTATAAATTTTTTTTTTTGATCACTTTCTCGTATTCATAAAATGTTTCCGACCAACCAAGGTCGGTAAATTTTCCTTTTCGACCAAATACTGTTAGTGGATTTTTCCTCTACGAGGAGCTTTGGCACTTTCTGGAATAAATTTACCTCCCGACCAACTTTAGTTGGCGTTTCGAGAATACATTTACTTCCTAACCAACATAAGTTGGCATTTTTAGGAATAGTTTTACTTCCCGAGGAATACATTTACTTCCTAACCAACATAAGTTGGCATTTTTAGGAATAGTTTTACTTCCCGTAGGAATACATTTACTTCCTAACCAACATAAGTTGGCATTTTTAGGAATACATTTCCTAACCAACCAAGTTGGCATTTTTAGGAATAGTTTTACTTCCCGTAGAAATACATTTACTTCCTAACCAACATAAGTTGGCATTTTTAGGAATACATTTCCTAACCAACCAAGTTAGCATTTTTAGGAATAGTTTTACTTCCCGTAGGAATACATTTACTTCCTAACCAACATAAGTTGGCATTTTTAGGAATATATTTGAGTAGTTCGAGATCTTCTGAGTAGTGTGTAGCACTAGTATTCCGCAAAAATTTCCAATAAAAGGAAAGAATTGGGCAAAACATTGTCACTTTATCCATACTGATCAAACTGCATTACATGAGAGTTTACACGTGACAACCCGAATATAATTATGATGAATTATATTTAAATCATGCTTATCTTATGTGATATGAATAATGTGATATTAGTATATCTAATGTTAAGTGATTATGTTTATTATAATCCTACTTTCATAAATCATGAAAGGTCGAATTATTTACAAACACAAATTTTGTTGTTTTCGGTTGAAATGTTCCTGTTAGAGACTAGTTTTGATCTTTATAACATTATAAATGACTTGAGGTGAAAACTATATAGTTGTATACATGTGAGTTAGGGTTGTAACACAATAAACGGATCATCAAATGGATGCCCGAGTAAAGAGTTATACCAAATTTACGAACAAGGGGCAATTTGGTCAATTCCCTTTAACTGGTAGATTGTCTTTTATTAAACCAAATGGTTTAATTTGATTGGTTGGCTTGGGAGGAAGCCTTGGCCGACCTTATACCCTTGAAATAGAATTATCCTTCAGCCAAAATCAGCCATGAAAGGGTTTTAATCTTAAGGAAAGAGAAGGTAGAAGTTTAGGAAGAAAAGTGACGAGAAAAAGTGTAGAAACATCCGTAGAAATTACGTAAACGTCCCGAAGGTAATCCTAATTGAAAATATTGTTATTTTCCATATATTTATTATTTATATGATACAAATACTTTATTTGTTTATTGACCTTTCATGCTTGGGTGCATATGTATGAATATATGCAAGTTTAAGTTAAGTTGAATGCATAAACCCTTAAAAATTGCTTTGTATTGAAACCCCTTGTATTCAAACTTTCATATCTCTTTGTGTGCTTACTTTAATTGAGAAATTCCAATTGGAAATGAAAGTAGACTCATATATTCATATCATATCTGAGAATTATAATTTATCTCCTTGTGGTTAGGACGTAATGATGATTTCAAGTTGGTACATGGTTTCTGTTTTTATACTTCATTTCGGTATGCCCAGAGTTTAGTCAAGATTTTGAGATAGTAAATGAAGTCAAAAAATTATGAAACTTTAATTCTGTACTATTTAGTATGTGTACTGAAAATGGGTTGAAAATCATTGAAAGTTATACTGGAGAAAAATTATGAAAATTCTTGGAAGTTGAAGGAACAATAGAGGAGCTTGTAGGGCAGATTGCTTGTGTTGTAGAGAAATGGTCATAACTTGCCCTAGGAAGCTTGAAAATTACACCATCACTTGTACTGGGTAGTATATTCATATATGTTTTCATATTGATGAGGTTGGACCCCTGTATTTGTACAATTTAGGAATATAGGATGGTTAAGTATGTAAGACAATAATTTCAGGCCATACGGGGTACCCCTTGAATGAATGTTTGTATTTCGTCCTTACAAAGAGTACTTTGAGTACATGTTTCATGTGCATATACATTGAGGAGTATAATTTCATGTTTACTTGACTTTGGTTATAAATTCCTCATAAGGTATTTCCTACGGTTGAATGTCCGTAACTTTATCAATATGTATATCATTGTTTTGCCTTTACCTATGTTTTATGGAATGTGACTTAATTGGAATGATATTGTTGATGTATAGTCATGGAAAGTTATATAATTATGTTTGGATAATATTTATGATTGAGGTTTAGTACTGATTTAGTTGGATTGATAGGTGTAAGGTCTAATCAACCCAGTTCAACTCCACCAGAAGAAAACGTGAATACATAGTTGTCAACCAAGGTGAGTGTACTCACTGGAAAGAGATATTTGTATCGTGGTTTTGATATGATCATAATATAATGAATATGAAATTGTTCATTTCGGTTTACCGAAATGAGGGGTTACTCCTCGACCAGGAATGGGGGAGATTTTTCTATTAATGACAAGGGGTTACTCCTCGACCAGGAATGGGGGAGAATTGTCTATTTAGACAGGATATGTGAATCATGATTCGGAAAAGTTGGTCATTCATTTTGAATGAGATGGATAAGTTAATTAATAATTATATGGACATGATATATTTCATGTAAATTTATGCAGTAGTATAGTAGTGATGCATTCACTGGGCTATTTTTGCTCATGGTTCCTATGTTCACATTTTTCAGGTAACGCGATGTCACTGCCAAATCTAGGAGGTCGGGTTGGGTTAGCCAGGAATGGCAGAAACCATGATTTTGTGTAAATGTAAATGACGTAATTAAGTTAACTTATCCTTCAAGAAATTTTTTATGGACATGATTACCCTGATGTTGTAAAAAGGTTTTCAGTTATATGGATTTACAATGATGACTCTGAAATCAAAACTCGTGATTATGGTTTGGTTAGATTAATTATGGTTTGACTCACTTTGACTTTCAAACTTAATTATAAGTAACTGGGTTGGGGTGTGTCAGCTTTTGGTATCAGATCCTAGGTTTTATAGGTTCTGAAGTGAGAAGAGTCTAGATTTGGGAGTGAATGTCAGAAATATATTTTATTTGATACTAACGATCATGTTAGAAAAGATATGTATATCTGCATGTTGTTATATCTTTGATCCATTTCAGATATAAAAGAATGGAAGGAGGGAATGTGAATGTGGAAATAGAAGATGAGGCTTCAAACATGGCAGCAGAGGTAGAGGTTGAGCAACTTGTTCATGAAAATATAGAACCTGACCCAGAACAATTGACAGACATGCAAAAAATGGCACGTGCTATGACTCTAATGGCAGAGCAACAAGCTAGATTTATGGATCATGTGGAAGAACAACATCCCAGGCAACTAGAGGCACAAGCCTTGGCTAGGGCTGAGGAGGTGATATACCGGGAAGAAAGAAGTACTTCACATGAGAAATTTATTAAGATGAACCCACCATCGTTCGAATGAGCAGTTGATCCTGCAGAGGCAGAAGTCTGGGTTAAAGAGATTGAACTTATCTTTGGGGTGATGAAGATGCCTGAAAATCAACGAGTGACCTTAGCGACGTATATGCTGAAAGGAGAAGCTAAATATTGGTGGGATGCCACAAAACATTTGTTGATTACTCCAGAAGGTGGGAATGTGATCTCATGGAATGCTTTTGTCAAAGCTTTGTATGATAAGTATTTCCCCCCAATGTATCAAAAACAAAAGGAGAAGGAATATTTCCTGTTGAATCAAGGGAGTATGACAGTTAGAGAATACGAAGCTAAACTTACAGCTTTATCTCGGTTTGCTTCGAGGTTTATACGGAATGAGGAAGATATGTGCAGCCGATTTCTCGATGGGCTTGAGTTAGTCATTAAATCTAGATTGTCGGCTTTAGAGACTTCTAACTATTACTCCTTGGTGAACAAAGCCATGCTAGTAGAAAGGGACGTGAATGAAGCTAGAGGGAATCGAGAGCGAGGTGTAAAGAGAAGCAGATTTGATCCAAATTATCAAAATAGTAGTGGTACAGAATATTCGAGGTTTGGAGGGGAGAAATTCCAACAGGGTAGAGGTGGAAGTAGTTTGCAAAGGGGTGAAGCTAGTGGTGGAAGAGGTTCAGGAGTTTCAGCACAAGGAGATCCGAATGTTTGTTTCTTTTGTGGGGCATCAGGTCATATAAAGAGAAATTGCCCAAAGTTACTGAGTATAGAATGTTTCAACTGTCATCAGAAGGTCCATCTGAGAAAGAATTATCCGATGTTATCAAGAGCAGTTTCAGTCAGTAGTGTGGGGCCTCATAAAGGATCCTCTCCAGGCAGTGCCACCAGGGGAAGAGGTACAGGACAAGCAAGTGGATCGAAGGCAGGAGGAAGAGTGTTTGCGAGGACGCTACAAGATGCCCATGCTACACCTGAAGTGGTTACAGGTAAACTTTCTATTGCAAACAAAGATTTATATGCGCTCATTGATCCTGGATCTACGCATTCATTTGTGGCATTAGATATTGTTTCATATTTGGGTAGACCATGTTCATTCCTCGATTGTGCCTTATATATTTCTACCCCAATGGAAAGTGTAATTCTAGTTGAGCATATTTATAAAGATTGTGTCTTACGAATGGGTGAGAGAGATTTCTATGTTGACTTGACACCGTTGGCCATTCGGGATTTTGATATTATACTGGGGATGGATTGGTTATCATCGTATCATGCTTCCATTGATTATTTTCGAAAGGAAGTTACATTTCATCTTCCTGGTGAACCCGAGTTCCAGTTTACAGGGGAAAGGAATGTTGTCCCTAATTGTCTTATCTCAGCAATAAAGAGTAGAAAGTTATTGAGTAAGGTTTGTACGGGGTATTTAGCGTATGTGGTTGATGTTAGTAAGGAAGCACTTAAAGTTGAAGATATACCAGTTGTTAGAGAATTTTCTGATGTCTTCCCAGAGGAATTTCCAGGATTGCCACCCGATAGGGAAGTAGAGTTTTCTATTGAATTAATTCCAGGTACTGGTCCAATTTATCTTGCTCCATATAGAATGGCACCAGCAGAGTTGAAAGAATTAAAAGTGCAATTATAAGATCTGATAAGCAGTTTCATTCGGCCTAGTGTTTCGCCATGGGGAGCACTGGTGTTATTTGTGAAAAAGAAAGATGGGACAATGCGATTATGTATTGATTATCGGCAGTTGAATAAGGTGACCATTAGAAATAAGTACCCTCTACCTCGTATCGATGACTTGTTTGACCAATTACAGGGGGCCACGGTATTTTCGAAGATTGATTTGAGATTGGGTTACCACCAACTGAAAGTGAAGGATAGTGATATTTCCAAAACAGTTTTTCGGACTCGATATGGGCACTATTAGTTTTTGGTGATGCCATTTGGATTGACTAATGCTCTGGCAGTTTTTATGGATTTGATAAACCGGGTATTCCACCTTTTCATTGATTCATTCGTGATTGTATTCATAGATGATGTGTTGATTTATTCGCGTAGCATGGAGAAACATGAGAAACATTTGAGACTTGTATTGCAGATTTTGAGAGAGAAGAAATTGTTTTCTAAATTCAGCAAGTGTGAGTTTTGGTTGAATGAAATTGTGTTTTTAGGGCACGTTGTCTCGGGAAATAGGATATATGTTGATCCAAAGAAGGTGGAAGCAATTGTTGAATGGGAGAGTCCTACGAATGTGACAGAAATTAGGAGTTTCCTAGGATTGGCAGGTTACTATCGCAGATTCATTAAGGGATTTTTAGCAATAGCATTACCACTGACAAAATTGACTCGTAAAGAAGTGAAGTTTGTATGGGATGAAGAATGTGAGAGGAGTTTTAAAGAATTAAAGAATCGGTTGGTTTCAGCCCCTACACTTACTATTCCATGTGGGAATGAGTCTTTTGTGATCTATATAGATGCTTCATTTCAAGGTTTAGGATGTGTTCTTATACAGAATGGGAAGGTAATAGCATATGCTTCCAGACAATTAAAGACGCATGAACGAAATTACCCTACACATGATTTGGAACTAGCAGCCATTGTTTTTGCTTTAAAGTTGTGGAGACATTACTTGTATGGAGAAACTTGTGAGATATTTACAGATCATCAAAGTTTGAAATACTTGTTTACACAGAAGGAACTGAATTTGAGACAGAGGCGTTGGATAGAGATGATTAAAGACTATGACTGTACCATTCATCATCATCCTGGAAAGGCCAATGTGGTAGCAGATGCTTTGAGTCAAAAATCATTAGGGATGCTTGGTTGCATACGGTGTGCCCGTATTGGAAATATTCTTGACTTGGCATCGATGGGGATTGAATTTAAGTTTTCAAAAAGCGGAGGATTATTAGCACATGTCACAGTGAGACCTTTATTGGCAAAACGCATACGAAGTTTGCAAATCAGTGATCCATTCCTTGAAAAGAAGAAACAAGAAGTTCAGGATGGTAGAGAGAGTGACATTGAGATTAAGAATGATGAATCGTTGTGTTATAAAAACAGGATTTGTGTACCGAATTATCCACCCTTAAAGAAAGATATATTAGAAGAGGCACATAGTTCTATTTACTCTATGCATCCAGGAGGTACCAAAATGTACAGAGATTTGAAAGAGTATTACTGGTGGAACAATATGAAACGTGAGATTGCAGAGTTCGTAGCTAAATGTTTAGTGTGCTAGCAAGTAAAGGCGGAGCATCAGAAGCCGACAGGATTATTACAGTCGCTGCCTATTCCAGAATGGAAGTGGGAACATATAACGATGGACTTTGTTACAGGATTACCCCGGTCACCAAAGGGGCATGATTCCATTTGGGTGATTGTAGACCGATTGACGAAGTCGGCCCATTTTCTTCCAGTTAAGACCACCTACAATGTTGACAAGTATGCACGTATGTACATTGATGAGATTATCCGTTTGCATGGGGCACCAGTGTCAATAGTATCAGATAGAGATCCAACATTCACTTCTAAGTTTGGGCCTCGTCTCCAGAATGCCATGGGCACAAGTTTGAAGTTCAGCACTGTGTTTCATCCACAAACTGATGGGCAATCAGAAAGGATAATTCAAATATTAGAAGACATGTTATGAGCCTGTGTATTTGACTTCAAAGGTAGTTGGGATGATCATTTTCCATTGATGGAATTTTCATATAATAATAGTTATCAGTCGACTATTGGTATGGCTCCTTATGAAGCTTAATATGGGAGGAGATGTAGAATGCCTTTGTGTTGGGATGAAGTGGGTGAAAGGAAAATTTTGGGTCCTGAATTGATAGATATGACAACTGAAAAGATCAAAATGATTCGAGAACGGATAAAGATAGCGCAAAGCAGGCATAAATTTTATGCAGATAAGAGGAAGCATCCATTGGAATTTCAGAAGGGAGATTTTGTATTCCTGCGTATTTCACCATGGAAAGGTGTTATGAGATTTGGGAAAAAGGGGAAACTAAGTCCAAGATACATTGGACCATTTGAAGTGTTGGAAAGAATTGGGCCCCTGGCTTATAGATTAGCTTTACCTCCAGATTTATCTCGATTACATGATGTGTTTCACGTATCGATGCTTCGTAAGTATTTGGAAGATCCATCTCACCAGTTGAAAACTCCACCAATTGAACTGAAGGAAGACTTATCGTACATCGAAGAACCAATGAAAATTATTGATCGTAAGGACCAAGTATTGAGAAATAAAGTTATTCCCTTAGTTAAGGTTATGTGGATGAGCCATGGAGTTAAAGAAGAAACTTGGGAAACGGAGGATAGCATGAGGAAACAGTATCCCCATTTGTTTGGTAAGTGACCTTCATATTAAATTTCGGGGACGAAATTTTCTAAGGGGGGGAAGTTGTGACAACCCGAATATAATTATAATGAATTATATTTAAATCATGCTTATATTATGTGAAACTAATAATGTGATATTAGTATATCTAATGTTAAGTTATTATGTTTATTATAATCCTACTTTCATAAATCATGTAAGGTCGAATTATTTACAAACACAAATTTTGTTGTTTTCGGTAGAAATGTTCATGTTAGAGACTAGTTTTGACCTTTATAACATTATAAATGACTTGAGGTGAAAACTAGATATTTGTATACATGTGAGTTAGGGTTTTAACACAACAAACGGATCATCAAATGGATGCCCGAGTAAAGAGTTATACCGAATTTACGAACAAGGGGCAATTTGGTCAATTCCCTTTAACTGGTAAAGTGTCTTTTATTAAACCAAATGGTTTAATTTTATTGGTTGGATTGGGAGGAAGCCTTGTCCGACCTTATACCCTTGAAATAGAATTATCCTTCAGCCAAAATCAGCCATGAAAGGGTTTTAAGCTTAAGGAAAGAGAAGGTAGAAGTTTAGGAAAAAAAGTGACGAGAAAAAGTGTAGAAAAATCCGTAGAAATTACGTACACGTCCCGAAGGTAATCCTAATTGCAAATATTGTTATTTTCCATATATTTATGATTTATATGATACAAATCCTTGATTTGTTTATTGACCTTTCATGCTTGGGTGCATATGTATGAATATATGCAAGTTTAAGTTAAGTTGAATGCATAAACCCTTAAAAATTGCTTTGTATTGAAACCCCTTGTATTCAAACTTGCATATCTCTTTGTGTGCTTACTGTAATTGAGTAATTCCAATTGGAAATGAAATTAGACTCATATATTCATATGATATCTGAAAATTAGAATTTATCACCTTGTGGTTAGGCCGTAATGATGATTTCAAGTTGGCATATGGTTTCTGTTTTTATACTTCATTTCGGTATGCCCTGAGTTTAGTCAAGCTTTTGAGATAGCAAATGAAGTCAAACAATTATGAAACTTTAATTCTGTACTATTCAGTATGTGTACTAAAAATGGGTTGAAAATCATGGAAAGTTATACTGGATAAAAATTATGAAAATTCTTGGAAGTTGAAGGAACAATAGAGGAGCTTGTAGGGAAGATTGCTTGTGTTGTAGAGAAATGGTCATAACTTGCCCTAGGAAGCTTGAAAATTACACCATCACTTGTACTGGATAGTATATTGATATATTTTTTCATATTGATGAGGTTGTACCCCTGTATTTGTACAATTTAGGAATATAGGATGGTTAAGTATGTAAGACAATAATTTCAGGCCATACTGGGTACCCCTTGAATGAATGTTTGTATTTCGTCCTTACAAAGAGTACTTTGAGTACATGTTTCATGTTTATATACATTGAGGAGTATAATTTCATGTTTACTTGACTTTTTTTGTAAATTCCTCATAAGGTATTTCCTACGGTTGAATGTCCGTAACTTTATCAACATGTATATCATTGTCTTGCCTTTACCTATGTTTTATGGAATGTGACTTAATTGGAATTATATTGTTGATGTATAGTCATGGAAAGTTATATAATTATGTTTGGATAATATTTATGATTTAGGTTCAGTACTGATTTAGTTGGATTGACAGGTGTAAGGTCTAATCAACCCAGTTCAGCTCCACCAGAAGAAAACGTGAATACATAGTTGCCAACCAAGGTGAGTGTACTCACTGGAAAGAGATATTTGTATCATGGTATTGATATGATCATAATATAATGAATATAAAATTGTTCATTTCGGTTTACCAAAATGAGGGGTTACTCCTCGACCAGGAATGGGGGAGATTTGTCTATTAATGACAAGGGGTTACTCCTCGACCATGAATGGGGGAGAATTGTCTATTTAGACAGGATATGTGAATCATGATTCGGAAAAGTTGGTCATTCATTATGAATGAGCCGAATAAGTTAATTCATAATTATATGTACATGATATATTGCATGTAAATTTATGCAGTAGTATAGTAGTGATGCATTCACTGGGCTATTTTTGCTTAGGGTTCCTATGTTCACATTTTTCAGGTAACGCGATGTCACTGCCAAATCTAGGAGGTCGGGTTGGGTTAGCCAGGAATGGGAGAAACCATGATTTTGTGTAAATGTAAATGACGTAATTAAGTTAACTTATCCTTCAAGAAAGTTTTTATGGACATGATTACCCTGATGTTGTAAAAAGGTTTTCAGTTATATGGATTTACAATGATGACTCTGAAATCAAAACTCGTGATTATGGTTTGGTTAGATTAATTATGGTTTGACTCACTTTGACTTTCAAACTTAATTATAAGTAACTGGGTTGGGTTGTGTCATTACATTACTGATAATATTTGCGCAGGTGCTCTGCATTCCATGCATTCTTAAACTCCTCCCCTTCTAAAGTTTCTATTCTGTATTTCCCTGGTCGAACAACTTCTTTATCTCGGTAGGGTCCATGCCAGTTTGCTTCCAGTTTGTTGTGCTTTTGAATCACCTTCTTTAGCACATAGTCTCCTTCTTTCAAGTCACACTTCTTCGCTCTCTTGTTGTAAAACAAAGTTGTTCGCTGCTGGTAAGCAGCATTTCTAATAGATGCTTCTTCTCTAACCTCCTCGAGCATGTCCAAGTCTAACCTTCTCATTAAATCGCTGACTGTTTGTTTCGGTGGGTATAACAGTTTCACTACCAAATGCTAACATATATGGAGATTCCCCTGTTGCTACTCGGGGAGTAGTTCGGTAAGCCTATAGTGCTGATTGTAGCTCGTTGATCCAATTTTCTTTCACATCATCCAGTCTTTTCTTCAAGCCATTCAGCAGCGTTCTGTTTGTCACTTCAGTTTGTCCATTGCTTTGAGGATGGCCTGGTGCTGAGTGGATCTTCAAAAAATTTGACTGATGATAATAGGCAACGAACTCCTCGTTGTCAAATTGCGTTCCATGGTCTGTGATGAAGGCATGAGGAAGACCATATCGATAAATGACGTTCTTCCAAATAAATTGGTACACCTTGTCATATGTCATATCAATGAGAGGCTCATCTTCAACCCATTTGGTAAAATAGTTCACAGCGACCACGAGATATTTAAATCTTCCCCTGGTCGTCGGCAGTGGCCCAACCAAATCTATTCCCCATATGGAAAATGGCCAAGGGGAAGTAATGGGTGTCAATAACGCTTGGGGAGTTCTTCGGATGGAGGAGAAGCGCTGACACTTGTCACATTTCTTAGCATAGGCTATGCAATCATCCCTCATCGTCAGCCAGTAGTATCCTTGCGTCATCACCCTTTACAAAAGAGTCCGACCTGCTACATGGGCTCCATAGGACCCTTCATGGACCTCTTCAATTAAATCTTTCACGTCGGTGGGATGCACACATCTCTACAAACCTGCTATAACTCCTCGTCTGTATAGAATATCGCTAGTCAGTACATAACGAGCAGCCTTAAACTTCAGTTTTTTGGCTGTAAGTTTATCAGTTGGTAATTCCCCTTTCTCAATATATGCCCTGATGGGATCCATCCATGATGATCCTAAATCGAGGGTAATAAAGTTCATCGTGAGATTTTTATCTATACTCCGACCAACTAAAACTTCAATTGGGATTATTCTTCGTAGCTCGGTATGAGTAGCTGATGCTAATCGAGCTCAGGCGTCTGCTCTCGCATTTTTCATTCTTGGTATTCTGACCAGCTGAATAGCAATAAAATTCTGACACCAGTTCCCTTGCCTTTGCATGATATCTGATCATTAATTCTCCTTTGGCTGCATATACTCCCATCAATTGATTTATGACCAATTGCGAGTCACTGAAAATAATAACTTGTTCCGCCCCCATGGTTTTTTCCAAACTAAGACCTGCAATCATGGCTTCATATTCAGCCTCATTATTCGAAGCTTTGAATTGGAAACGTAGGGCATATTCCATGTCGACCTCATCCGGACTGTTCAAAACTATCCCTGCGCCACATCCTGTAGTGCAGGATGAACCATCCACATACAGACTCCATATAGGCAACTCGTCTTCAAATTATTTATCTGACAGAGTTCCTCGGTGGAAAGTTTTTTGCTTCCTATCACCATCTCCTGATATTTCTTATTGTTCGTCGATCATCTTTTCTTTCCCTTTTACCAACCTAAGTTGGTCTGGGCTTGAATTTGATGATCCTGTAACATCTACTTGCCCTTTTACCAAGCTAAGTTGGTTTGGGCTTGCATTTGATGATCCTGTAACATCCATAGGTTGATCAGCGAGCAACTTTTGCTCCTCGGAGGTATTATGATAGGTGAACTCTGCTATAAAATCTGCTACCGCTTGCCCTTTTAGCGATGATCTAGGT
Source organism: Sambucus nigra (assembly GCA_949130495.1). Lineage (NCBI taxonomy): Eukaryota > Viridiplantae > Streptophyta > Magnoliopsida > Dipsacales > Adoxaceae > Sambucus > Sambucus nigra. The sequence goes on along the minus strand of OX422215.1, from coordinate 584,996,221 downwards.
TCATAAACTATATCATATTCACTGAGTTCTATTGCCCAGCACATCAATCTTCCTGACTTTTCTGGTTTATGAAGGGCTTGCCTCAATGGCATATCAGTATATACTATTATGGTATGAGCCTGGAAGTATGGCTTCATTCTTCTACTTGCCTCGATCAATGCTAGTGCCAATTTTTCCAGCCTTGGATATCTGATCTCTGCTCCTCGGAAGGCCTTACTTGTGTAGTAGATTGGTATTTGTAATCCATTCTCCATTCTTATCAATGCCGAACTAACTGCATTCTCGGACACTGCCAGATACAAGTATAATTTTTCTCCCATCACTGGCCTGGATAATAGTGGAGGTGTTCCCAAATATTTCTTCAAGTCTTGGAAAGCCTTTTCACATTCATCATTCCACTCAAAAGTTTTTCGGAGTGTCTTGAAGAATGGGAGGATTCGATTAGTTGCTCGCAATACAAATCTGTTGAGTGCTGCTAATCGTCCTGTAAGACTTTGTACTTCTTTCTTCGTCATTGGGGATCGCAGCCCTAACAGAGCTTTGATCTTTTCAGGGTTAGCTTCAATGCCTCGCTAATTGACAATGTACACGAGAAACATGCCTTCTCGCACTCCAAATATGCACTTCGTCGGGTTCAACTTCATTTGATATTTATCTAGTTGATCAAAGGTCTGGATTAAGTCAACTAGATGATCAACAGCTTTCTTGCTCTTCGTCAGCATATCGTCAACATAGACTACCATATTGCAACTGGTTTGTTCTTCAAACAATTTGTTCATCAGCCGCTGATATGTTGCACCTGCATTTTTCAAACCAAAAGGCACAACAATATAACAATAAGTTCCCCTAGGGGTAATGAAAGAAGTACTCTCCCGGTCTTCAGGTTTCATTTTAATCTGATTGTATCCAGAATAAGCATCCATGAAGCTCAGCAGCTCGTGTCCCGAGGTAGCATCCACTAGTTGATCAATTCGGGGCAGCGAAAAGTGATCCTTTGGGCATGCTTTGTTGAGGTCGGTGAAGTCTACACACATACTCCATTTGTTGTTCTTCTTTTTCACCATCACCACATTTGCTAACCAGTATGGATATTTAACATCTTCAATAAAACAATCTTTCTGGAGCTTCTCGACTTCCTCTTATATAGCTTGATTCTTCTCGGGACTGAATACTCTTCTTCTCTGCTTCACAGGCTTGATCTCTTTATTCACATTGAGTTCGTGACATAAGAAATTTGGGTCTATCCCAGGCATATCCTCATGACTCCACGCAAAAGTTTGCTTTCTGCTTCTTAGGAAGGTTATCAATTCATGTTTTAGTGAGGCTTCCAACAACAAACCTACTTGAGTAGTTCGTTCAGGGTGTTCGTCGTCCAGAATGATATTTTCAGTAGCTTCCACCACTTGACCCTTCACGAGTTGTGACTCATCTCTAGGATCCAATGTTTCAATTTTTTCACCTTCACCCACTTGATAGGTGATGGTCTTTTTCCGTGACTCCTCCATTTCCTCTTGCTCGGCGGATCAATAATAGCATTCCCGAGCTACTTTCTGATCACCTTTAACAACTCCTACTCTAAAATTTGTTGGAAATTTTAAACATTGATGTACCGTGGATGGTACAACCTTGAACTTCTTCTATCCTACTCTTCCCATGATGATATTGTATGATGATTAAACATTCTTATCCATCATGAATAAGCGTATTCTTTCTGTTCGATAAGCAGGCCACGCACCAATGAATATGTCCAATTTGATCGTCCCAAGTGAAAATACTTTCTCGCCAGCAAAACCGAGGAGGGGTCTATGATAAGGCTCCAGTTGAGAGAGCTTTAGATTTAAACTGTCTAAGCACGAGTAGAACATGATGTCTGTCGAGCTACCATTGTCGACCAGTACTCTTGAAATTATTACCTCCTTCATCCTCATTTTGATCACCAATGGGTCATCATGAGGATATAGAACACCTGCAAGGTCATTCTTTGAGAAACCAATGACCAATTTCTCTTTGTTCACCTTTCTCGGGCGATCCTCCTCAGCTAGATTTATTCGTTGAATGTATGAGCAAGCTTGAGCCTCACAGAGGTAAGCTTTTCTCTCGGCAGTAAGGTCTCCTCCTCCTGTATCTCCACATGTAATAACATTACAGTCAAATGACCCAAAGCGTATTAAAAATACCTCACGTTCTGGCTGCCTTGGTCTCTTAGAAAGATCGGGGTCATCTTCTGGATCAACTTCATGGTCTCTCTTCTTGTTCTCCTCTGCTCGACGAGGAGATCTAGACCTCTCTCTTGCTCGGTCGTTATTTCTTCTATCATTCCTCCGATCAACATACTTTGCCAATTTTCCTCGTCTGATGAGTGTTTCAATCTCATTCTGAAGAGCTATGAAATTTTTAGTCATATGGCCATGATCTTTGTGAAACTCGCAATATTTTACCTTATTTCTCCTTTCGGGTTCTGCCTTCATTTTCTCTGGCCAATTTAATTCCTCGTAGTTCTTGATTTCTTCTAGAACATGGTTTATGTCTTTCTTCAAAGGAGTATAATTATCAAATTTCCTCAATACTTCCCAAGAAGACCTTATTTTTGAGTGTTTGTCATTACCATTGTTCTTATGCTCCTTCTTTTTAGCTTTATCACCTTCCACCTTGGTTTCTTTGGCATCCATATTCTTCTTCGCAGCCATAGCCTCCTCGGCATTCATAATCTTGGAGGCCTTTTCCATCAGATCTGACATGGTTCTAGGTGGATCTTTAGCCAAAGTGTAGTACAACTTGTTGGGCAGTAATCCACTCATCAAGGCGGTAATCGCTGTTTTTTCCTCATAATCAATGACTTCGAGTTTCTCGTTATTAAAACGAGTTATATAATCTCTGCTACTTACACCAGTTTTTTGTCTAACACTTAATAAATGCGCTACTCGTTTAACCAGCTTTGCCCCAAAACAGAAATTCCCAATGAATAACTCGGCCAGTTGAAAGAAAGTTAAGATCTTACCCTGAGGAAGATTATTATACCACATTTGAGAAGATCCGGTAAGAGTTCCCAAGAATGCTCTGCATCTCATATCATGTGGAATAGAATAGATGTCGGTTGCAGCTTGGTATTGTTCTATATGAAAGACAGGGTCGGTCTTTCCATCATATTTGGGGGTCACAACAGGTGCTTTGAACTTTGATGGTGTTGGGAAATCTACAATGGCCTGGACAAAAGGTGTTCCTCGAACAAAAGTTCATTGTAGAGGGTTCTTGGCTTTATCCATTTCCCCTAATCTATCCTCTAGCCTCTGAATAGATCCTTTCCATGCATCACTTCCTCTGGCCTATTGGTTCGAGCAACTGATCGAGTTGATGTGGCTTCCTGGGATCTATCTTGACGAGCAGCTGGTCGCGACTGGGCAGATCCTTACCTTAAATCTGATGGTCGTCGAAAACTCCTGATGCGACTTTAGGAGGACTTCTACTCCTTCTAGGTTCTAATCGATCAAAAGGTGATACCCTGCTTAACCTCTCTAGCGCACTAGTCCTTTCTGGGGAGAGAGTGATACGTTGTTCAGTATCTGTGGCCCGCACTGACGAAGTTCATCCAGGTTGATAAGAAAAATCTTCAGATTCCTCAGTACGATATGAATCAGTATGCCTAGTACGTGAAGAAGGTAAACTGGTATTTCTTTGAATACTTCGCAGTCCTGAATGGGTTGTTGAACCGCCATGGAGGGTTTGTAGGAGTTGTCGCATCGTTTCTTGCATGACTGTTTGGCCCTGAGCCAGATTTGTCATTATTCCAGCCAGATCTGGAATATTAGGCGGAGCAGATGGATTTGGAGGGCTTCCAGCGTTTCGATGGTTGGGTTCTGGAATATCAGCCATTTGTGATGAGTTATTTTTTATGAAAAATGATATTACCAGTCGTTTCCCACAGACGACGCCAATCTGTTGATGTAAAAAATTAGATTATATCTAATTATTTAATCACAGATAAATAAAATGAGACAAAGAACTTTTAAAGTGGTTCAGCCTTATAAGAATGGCCTACGTCCACTGTTTCTGTTATTGCTGACTGTTTAGGAATTGTCGATTACAAGTTTTCTCAAGAAATTTCGATCCCCTTACAATGAGGGTAATACAATGTATTTATATCCCTAAGGCTGTAATGTGAAAGGGTAATATATTAAATTCCCCTTAAGCGTATACATCTGTATGATAATAAGCATTTAATGCGCAGTCGAACTGTTGGTTATCCTGCTATTAATGCTTTGTTCGAGGTGCAGCTCGGACCGCCTAAGCTGCTCGGACCGCCTAAGTTCCTCGATACTCAAAAGTTCCTCGGAGAGTTCTTGTAGGTCAGAGCTTCTGAGTTAATCGGGGAAGTAGAGCTCCTCGTTGCAGTATGGTTCCTCGAAGTCGAGGTGTTGTTCGTAAGTGTTTATTGTTGCCATGTAGATTGCCACGTGTCTTCACCCAATTGCACCATGTCAGCAGACTAAATTTGGTATCAACAGTGATATTTAAACATTTCAAGAGAACTATATAAAAAAATCAACTCAAAATAACTATTTTTTAATCTTAAAAAATTGTTCAAACTTTCACACCTTTTAAAGTGCTTTAAAAGGTGTGAAAGTTTGATCGATTTTTTAAAATAGAAAAAAAGTTATTTTGAGCATATTTTTTATATGGGTTCCTTGGAATGTTTAAATATCACAAAAAAAATTCTACTCAAAAATAATATTTTTACTATTTTAAAATAATCGGTATGTATATTTAGTATGTATGGGAGCCCTCTCTCTCTCTCTCAAGAGAAAGAGAGAGAGTAGTGATCTAATACGGACTTTTCGAACTGTGCAATGTCTTAGAAAGTGAGAGTTATAGGCTATTAGTTTTGTTAGGCTCTTAGTCATTACTTGACAACTCATCCGTCCATTTTTATAACGTGTGGTTCTTAGAAATAATAAAGATTAATACTTTATAATTTTATCCATAAAGGAAGGGAATCACATTGATAGATGACTGACTTAAAATAAAAAAAATGGAAATAAAACCAATGCATGACTTGAAGCAAGAACTTAAGAGTATTTATATGTGCTAATGATTTTGTGAAGTATAAAAAAGTAATAAGTTTCACTCGAGAATTCATCGACGTGGTGGACATTCTAATTAGGACATACGATATGGCACTAGCCATATATAAAGTCAAAGTGAACATAGATGGTGCAGGGTGAGTTATTTTATTTTTATTGAATTATAATTTATTTTTAGTCGAAACATAACTATGAGTAATTTAAGAACAAAAAAGTTTAGTTTCCATTTCACTACAATTTTATTTACCATCATTATCAAGTTTTCATTTTTGGTTATCTTTAATAATTTTACTAGGGATTTCGTAACTGACATCAATGTCTGAGGATAATATTCAAATGATGTATTTTTTTAAAGGATGTGAAAAATTCTATAATAAGTTTAAGACTCAGATTTAGGAAATTTTAACATATGTTTGCAATTTTCATATTTAAGTATAAATAATGAAGTCTTTAATAGTGTGATCACAACATGTCAGTGTAAAATTCCTCAAGGGCTAGCATATTAGTGCGTTATTTGATTAGATATATTATTATATTAAATTTATGTTAAATGATATTTCTTACTTTAGCTCTTTAATAGTTTAGTGCCTCGGATATGGAGTTGCTAGAAAGGTCCTTTAGTGTTGCTTCCAAACATTTGCAGGCTCATTCTATTTCTTTATTTTCGTATTATTATTCTGTATCCTCTTATGAATCAGAAGGGAAAAAAATCATTGGTATTTTTCACTTCATAAGTTTGAGTACTTTATTAATTTCATTAATACGAGTAATGTCACTTTTTGAAAATTAATTATAATTTTATATTTATACGTATTAAATTAAAAACTCGCCCGTGCATTGCACGGGTTACAACTAGTGTATATATATGCATATGTTACTACTACGTTATTTAACATTTTTTTTTGTCAAAATTAAAACGTAGTCGGTAATAATACCTTCAATGCATAGCACCTTTAATGCAAAAGAAAACTAACACAACACTTTACCTTGATGTCTAGTAAAATAAAATCTTTAGGCGAAGAAGCATGATACTTGTCAGTATCTTTAAGTGTTATCATATCAACATCCCAAACTAGTACGGGGAGACAAACATTTTGGAGTGTAAACCTCATTCACAGACACTCGTACATGATTTTCTTCCAGACGTATATAATGAACTTTGTCATTTTGTCCAATCCTTTTAAAAATTAACCCCTCAATAATATTATTTTTATAAGAAGAAAAGAGGATGATGCTTGGATAAATAGAGGAAAGAGAAGGCTGAAGGAGGTAGTAATGAAGGAAAGTGAGAGTTTTTCAAAGGTTAAGCTTGAAAGGAAGGTCAACAATGGCGGAAGGCAATTTAATCTCTCTAAATGTTTAAAACGAAGGAAAATGAAAGGTAAGAGAAGAAAAATGCTAAGTGTGGGGATATTGGTCATTTGAGAACTTCAAAAGAACGTTTGAGTCTTCCACGCTAACACATGCTCAGCCGTCAGCAATCATTTCAAAAGACACATGGCACTTTGGGAATTGCTCTAAATGTTTAAAAGACATCATCGTGTCATTAATGAGGTCATATGTGGAAAAGAAAGAACGTTGCTTCTAGGAGAAGTAATAATTTGGCGCCAATTTGGAAATTTAATAGAAGTCCTAGGGCATAAGTAAATGTTGCCTTATTGTTATGAGACCAAATGATGATAGAAAGGGTTGAGATACATTGGGGAGAATTTTTAGGAAACATATGAAGGTATAGGAAACGAAGGTCAATCATAAAAAATTAGCGTCAGTCTTTACTCTAAGTTCAAAAGGTCACTATGTTCACTCACCATAAGCCCAAATGCTAATAGCTTTAGCTCAGGTACATCGCGAAGAATTTTCCCTTTTTAATAGTCAGAACGATGACAACTTAGATTTAGAGATAAATCGAAGAGAAATTTCGTTACAAATAAATAAATTCTATCGATTGGAGGCTGCTCAAAGAAAATGGGTACCAGGCTCCCACCCATAGTTTAAAAAGTTCACTATGGCATCTCGTCATATGTCTATACGTTGAAGAGCTTTATCATGGTTACATTGAGGATAATTTTCCTTTTTTGAATGTCATAATGACAACAACCGCAACTGAGGCACATCGAGAAGAATTTTGCACAGGATATTAAGTGTCTCACCGGAGTGAGAAATTTTATGCAGACATTTCTTACGATCACAATAAATATCTACATGAAGGGGAAAATATATGGGGGCTTGAAGGTAATCGAGTGATTGGAAATATCTCCCCCTCTTAATACAAGAAGATCAAGAGAATAATTGAAGGAATAAGTAAGAAGGCGGTGTAGAAGCCCAGCGAGGGAGCACAACAAGGAAGCTGGCCGAGAGAGTTCATCTTTATTTTTCATTTTGATTACTTACAGTAACTGAGTGCTCACAATAGTGGATTTCGAGTTTATACATCAATGAAATAACACTTGTTATCTTGTTATCTTGATTCTAGTTTATCTATGACAATTTGAACATATCCTTAACCTTCTACAAGACCTCTTTCAATATGCATTCTCTTGGAGAGACAATGAGTGGACGGCAATGGTATGGTCAGGGATCCCTCTGAGGTCTAATAGGTACAATACCAAGGTGAAATGTGGGAGAAAGTGTTGTAGATGGTTTTAGGTAGTTGATAGTTGCATTTAATGTGGATGGGAGTCACAAATGTATATGGATCTGAGTGGTGGCGGTAGGTGGAACAATGTCGTCCTTTTCACCTACCTAGCAGACGAACTATAGGAGTTCATCCAGACGTTTAGGAGGTTTGTAATAATCATTGGATTTCTAACAGATAGTCTTGTGGTATGTTACAATAATAATTTTCTAGGCTAAGGGCAAAATGACCTCCGAAAGTTATTTATCATCGGACTGAGGTTCGTTGTGCACATCCGAGACGATGGGATACTGTTGCTTAGGTCTTTGAGTTTGGTTGTAGATGTTGATGGGAACAAATGAGTATTCTGGAGAGTGATGAGTTGGTTGAGGCCCGCAAAATTACCATGGTCCTTACTTAAGAATAACGGAGGTCCTGAGAGCTTAGTAGTGATTTGGTATAGGTCATAGATTAACGTTAGGACCTTTGTTCTTTCATGGGTGAAGTTGAAGATCTTGAGGAGACTTGTAATATCAAGAGTTGAATATGGTATCATTATTATCCCTTAATTTATCTTTTTAATAATTACAGGGGTCAACATTTATCCATTACCTAAGTTGGGGGTAGGATCTTAGTTAACCACCAAGATTCTCTCCATAATGATATTTCATTGGGAATGAGCTTGCATTGAGCGTGCAGGGGGTATGAGAGTATTGATCCGACTGAAATGATCAAAGTTATAGGCCTTAAGGGCTCTAAAGGATGCCCCTATGCTGGTTTGAATTCTTTACCCTTCTCTACAGAAATTCTCTATTTCTCTTGAATTTTCTTAGCGAACATCTATTCTTCTCCCTTTCTTTAACAAACTTTTTTGCTGAAAATATTTTCCCCTCAAAGCTTTTGGATCCCATACCCCTTTTTTCTATTGGGAATCTTATTTCCCTTCCTTCAATAGTTTAATAAGAAGATGGGGCCTCAGCTCACCTACCCACATGGACGATTCCTTCTGGTTCATTGGTAATCAATTACCCAGGGCATCATGATCCTAGTTTTTCTGTAGGATCGCATTCTGCCTCTTGGATCACTGAACGAGACTTAGTGGAAATTAGGAAAACATACCAAATCCCTGAGTCTGTCACTTTGTGGGTCGCAAGGTGTGATTAGAGAGAACGCTCCCTGAGTTCTTTTTGCAATACGAAGCTAGATTTCCACTACCACTTTCAGTGGTGAGAATTTTAAATGTCATTGGGACAACCCCTTCTCAAATAGTGGCCAACTCTTGGAGGTATATTATAGACACCATCTTAGATTTCACTACAGTAAATATGTCAATCTGGCACCCTTGCACACACAAAATCTAGAATGATTTTAAATCGTGCCAAAATCTAGAATGGTTTTTTAACAATCTGGAATGGTTTAAAATTGTTTCATATTTTGGCACAGATTAAAATCATGCCAAAACTGTAACAAATTTAGAAATGTTAAGAGAGAAAAATATGAACTTTTCATTTCGATCTAACTCACTACAATCCCTCTCACTCTCTGCTACTTATGACTCTCAATTTCTTCCAAGATCGGATCTTCGTCTCTCTCTCTCTCTCTCTCTCACACACACACACACACACACACACACACACACACACTCAAACTGACCATCTGAGAGATGCTGCTTCTCCGGAGGTGATATGATTGTAGTTGTTGTCCTTATGTTCATTTCCCCCTTCGACGCCTTCTAGATCCATTATTCAACAACACAAGAGAGGTATAATGATCTCTCTATCTCTGTGCTTTTTTACTTGGATTAAAAATATGAATTCGGTTTTCTCATTAAGGTTTAGTTTTACCGATTTCTAATTAATTTGGAAAAAAATAATCAGGTGAGGCAGTTGGTGAGTGTACAAATCAGAAAAATATGGAGGGTGATGGTAGAAACCATCGAGCAGTTGGTGAAATCTCATTAATATTCGAGGAGTTGATGGAAAGTTAATTAGGCAGGTAATTTAGGTCAGCCTTATGATTTATCATGTTTTAAGTTACTACACTTAGTTAATGGAGGAATTGTGTTTAATTTCACCTTAATTAATGGTTTTTAATATTATGTAGTTATGTTTGGTTGATCATCAAGGTTTGAAAGTATTTTGTCTCAGTTTTGGTAATATGAATGATGTCGGGACCGCTAGATCGATTCATGCGGCCTTATGAGTTCGATTATATTTTTTTGACTATTGAAATTTTATTTTTCTTAATTTGCATTTTTTTAGTTAATATACTAAGCATATGTTTACATATCTTGGATCCTTTCATTGGGACAATCTTCGTAGAATGTGAAACAAAGAATGGGGTAATAAGAGACTTCTTAATCCAAAATAAATTCATTTTTTAAAAGGAGAATTTCAACATTTCGAGCTTTCTGAATGAGAGAATAACATGATTGAGATACATCATGAAAGAGTCACAGAACATATAGGTCTGATACGCACCTTTGTTGAACTCCAAGAATGATTTTTCAGGACTAAAATGTACGAAGGCACAAATTTTCATAGGTACATGATATAGCCGAATATTCTAGTATCTGTGTTCCATTTCATTTATGTAAATAACATAATGAATGATGGGGTTTTTATAGTTCGAAAGAAAAATAAGTGAACCTGTCGGCAATGATCCTGTTATCACACTTTTAAGTGTAGTAGATGACGAGGAAAGATAATGATGTGTCGTGTTAAAGGTCATGTATTTGATATTAATAATAATATCATAACAAAACTCTTGGATTTCCTTACTTGAATGAAGTTTGGTGTTGGTTCTAGTCATATATTGTTAAATATCTTTATATTATTAAGGTGTGATTGAGAATATTTTAATGGGGCTTTAACGGTCTAGTCTTTGGACTAGTAATTTTGGACAAAAAAATCAGGCCCAATAAATTTTAAATGATTAGGTCCAACATATAAATACCCCGAAATTAAAACAAACACGCACTATTCAGAAATCGAAGCGCCAAAAACACTGTATTCTCTCTTGAATCAAAACCTTAATCGTACCATCTCTTCGATCAAAACCCCAAAACGAATCTATTTCTCAATCAAATTTTGGTCAACAACAACATATAAATACTCCTGATCGAAGCTCTAGAAACTCTGTTCGATCAAAACCCTAACTCTCTTCAATCAAAACCCTAGCTCTCTTCTTTCAAACCCTAATCGTTGAAGTTCTACATTTTACATTCTAAATCAAATTCTTCCAAACAACACTAACAAGTATGTATACATTCTCTTATCACCTTTTTGTCCTTGTGTATTTTGTGTTCTCATATGTATAAGTTTGTAGACATATGGACTGATGAAATCACATTCTTCTTTTTCATGATATGTATTTCATCATATATTTGTTTCCCTCATTTTAATTGCAAAACACACTTTTTCCATGTTAGATATATGTATTTCATCATTGTACTTTTTCTCTAGTATACATCATTTATCAAGGATTTATGAAGGACTAGGAATATATATATGATTGGAATATATACATGTACAAGCTCTGTGTTGCGTGTACTATGTGTATTTTGCGTGTACTTTTTAAAAGTACACGCAAAATAAACAGAGTACACGCACATTGAAAATGAATTTCTCAATTCATTATGCGTTTACTTTTATGTTTTATACGTGTACTCTATAGAATATGTACATGTACAAGCCCTGTGTTGCGTGTACTATGGGTATATTACGTGTACTTTTTAAAAGTACACGCAAAATACACAGAGTACACGCACATTGAAATTGTATTTCTCAATTCATTATGCGTGTACTTTTATGTTTTATACGTGTACTCTATAAAATATTAATTTCAAATCCATATTTGATCAATCCTATGTTATTTTGGTCCGCACCAGCGGTATTTGATTGATATTCCATGAGTTTTTAAGAAGTATTATTATTTTGTTAATATTTAGGAGTGTTTTTTGTCCAATAGCCAGCTGCATTTGAATGATATGTTATTAGGTAATAATTAGTTTTATTGCGTGTACTTTTTCATTTTTTGCGTGTATTTTGTTGAAAGTACACGCAAAAAATTCAGAAAGTACACGCACATTGAAATTCAATTTGTTCAATCCAATGTCCATGTACTAATGTGTATTATGAGTGTACTATTTTGTATTGTTGTGTTATTGTTTAGGAATCGTACAATCAAGCATGTTCAACTACAAAACTGCTGCTTGCACGTTCGAAGATCTTAACAATACAAAACCTTTCACATTGACAGTGAATAGTACTAATGATGACGAAATTCATTTTCTCCTTCGCATCAATGATAGAGCTAAAAGGTTACTTGAGTTTCTACTACTACTATGAAGACATTTACTGCACTTTTGATGTGCAACAACTTCAAGTAACTAAATTGAAAGCGAAGGATTTAGCTAAACGAATTGAGCAGTATTGCTTAAGGGGTTTTGATAATGTTGGAGCTTTTAGCATTCAGCTATTGTATCACTTCTTTACTGAATATGTTAGGAGTACAGAATCTTGGTTTTTGACTTGTAGAACAACCTCTGTTAGGTATTACCATGAAACTGACTGTTGATACCAAATTTAGTCTATTGACATGGCTCAATCGAGTGAAAACACGTGGCAATCTACGTGGCAACAACAAGCACTTCCGAGGAACTCAGACACTCCGAGGAACCATACTACAATGAGGAACACTGCTTCCCCGAGTAACTCAGACGCTTCGACCTACAAGAACTCTCGGGAGGAACTTTTGAGTACCGAGGAACTTTGAGCACCAAGGAAGCTTAGGCGGTCCGAGCTGTACCTCGAATAAAGCATTAATAGCAGGAAAACAAACAGTCTGACTGTTCACTAAATGCTTATCATTCAGATGTATACGCTTAAGAGGCATTTAATATATTACCCTTTCACATGTACAACATTGAATGTATTACCCTTTCACATTTCAGCCTCAGGGCTATAAATACATTGTATAATCCTCATTGTAAGAGGACTGGAATTTCTTGATTAAACTTGTAATCGAGAATTCCCAAACAGTCATTAACAGCAGAAACAGTGGACGTAGGCCATTCTTATAAGGCTGAACCACTTTAAAAATTCTTTTTCTCATTTATTTATCTGTGATTGAATAATTAGATATGATCTAATTTTTTACATCAACAGATTGACGCAGTCTGTGGGAAACGACTGATAATATCGTTTTCATAAAAAATAATTCATCACAAATGGCTGATATTCTAGAATCAAGCAATCGAAATGCTGGAAACCCTCCAAATCCATCTGCTCCGCCAAATATTCCAGATCTGGCCGGAATAATGACAAATCTGGCTCAGGGACAGACCGTCATGCAAGAAACTATGCGTCAACTCATACAAACCCTCCATGGCTGTGCACCAACCCATTTAGGACCGCGAAGTATTCAAAAAAATACCCGTGCACCTTCTTCACGTACTAGGCGCACCGATTCATATCGTAATGAGGAGTCTGAAGACTTTTCTTATCAACCTGGACGAACTTCGTCAGTGCGGGCCACAGATACTGAACAACATGTCACTCTCTCTCCAGAAAGGAATAGTGCGCTAGAGAGGTTAAGCAGGGCATCACCTTTCAATCGATTAGGACCTATAAGGAGTAGAAGTCCTCCTAAAGTCACATCGAGAAGTTTTCGACGACCATCAGATTTAAGGGAAGGATCTGGCCAGTCGTAACCAGCTTCTCGTCAAGATAGATCCCAGGAAGCCACTTTAACGCGATCAGTTTTCTCGAACCAACAGGCCCGAGGAAGAAAATGATGCGTGGAAATGCTCTATTCAGAGGCTGGAGGATAGATTAGGGGAAATGGCTAAAGCCAAGAACCCTTTACAATGAACTTTTGTTCGAGGAACACCTTTTGTCCAGGCCATTGTAGATTTTCCAACACCATCAAATTTCAAAGCACCTATTGTGAGCCCCAAATATGATGGAAAGACTGACCCTGTCCTTCATATAGAACAATACCAAGCTGCAGCTGACATCTATGCTGTTCCAGATGAGATGAGATGCAGAGCATTCTCGTGAACTCTTACCGGATCTGCTCAAATATGGTATAATAATCTTCCTCGGGGTAAGATCTCAACTTTTCTTCAACTGGCCGAGTTATTCATTGGGAATTTCTATTTTGGGGCAAAGCCAGTTAAACGAGTAGCGCATTTGTTAAGTGTTAGACAAAAATCTGGTGAGAGTACCAGAGATTATATAACTCATTTTAATAACAAGAAACTCGAAGTCATCGATTATGAGGAGAAGACAGCGATTACCGCCTTGATGAGTGGACTACTGCCCAACAAGTTTTACTACACTTTGGCCAAAGATCCACCGAGAACCATGTCAGACCTGATGGGAAAAACATCCAAGATTATGAATGCCGAGGAGGCTATAGCTGCGAAGAAGAACATGGATGCCAAAGAAACCAAGGTGGAAGGTGATAAAGCTAAGAATAAAGAGCATAAGAACAATGGTAATGACAAACATTCAAAAACTAGGTCGGTATGGGACGTCATGAAGAAATTCGATAATTATACTCCTTTGAAGAAGGATATTAACCATGTTCTAGAAGAAATCAAGAACAACGAGGAATTAAACTGGCCAGATAAAATAAAGGCAGACCCTGATCGGAGGAATAAAGCAAAGTATTGCGAGTTTCATAAAGATCATGGCCATATGACCAAAAATTACATAGCTCTTCAGAATGAGATTGAAACACTCATCAGACGAGAAAAACTAGCAAAGTATGTTGATCATAGAAGCGAAAGAAGGAACAATGACCGAACAAGATAGAGGTCTAGATCTCCTCGTCGAGCAGAGGAGAACAAGAAAATAAACCATGAAGTTGATCCTGAAGATGACCCCGATCTTCCCAAGAGACCAAGGCATCCAGAACGAGAGGTATTTTCAATACGCTTTGGGTCATTTGATTGTAATGTTATTACATGTGGTGATGCAGTAGGAGGAGGCCTTACTGCAGAGAGAAAAGCTTACCTCTGTGAGGCTCAAGCTTGCTCGTACATTCAGCGAATAAATCTAGCTGAGGAGGATCGCCCAAGAAAGGTGAACAAAGAGAAATTGGTCATCGATTTCTCAAAGAACGACCTCGCAGGAGTTTTGTATCATCATGATGACCCATTAGTGATCAAAATGAGGATGAAAGAGGTAATGATCTCAAGAGTACTGGTAGACAATGGTAGCTCGGCAGACATCGTGTTCTACTCGTGCTCTGACAGTTTAAATCTAAAGTTATCTCAACATTCATTGGTACGTGGCCTGCTTGTCAGATAAAAAGAATACGCTTCTTCGTGATGGATAAGAATGTTTAATCATCATACAATATCATCATGGGAAGAGTAGGATTGAAGAATTTTGAGGTTGTACCATCTACAGTGCATCAGTGCCTAAAGTTTCCAACAAATTTTGGAGTAGGAGTTGTGAAAGGTGACCAGAAAGTAGCTCGGGAATGCTATTATTCATCCGCCGAGCAAGAGAAACTGGAGGAATCAAGGAAAAAGACTACTACCTATCAAGTGGATGAAGGTGCCGAAATTGAAACATTGGATTCTAGAGATGAGTCGCAACTCGTGAAGGGTCAAGTGGTGGAAGCTACTGAAAATATCATTCTGGACGACGAGCACCCTGAACGAACTACTCAAGTAGGTTCGTCGTTGGAAGCCTCACTAAAATAGGAATTGATAACTTTCCTTAGAAGGAGTAAGAAAACTTTTGCATGGAGTCATGATGATATGCCTGGGATAGACCTAAATTTCTTATGTCACGAACTCAATGTGAATAAGGAGATTAAGCCTGTGAAGCAAAGAAGAAGAGTATTCAGCCCCGAGAAGAATCAAGCTATACAGGAGGAAGTCGAGAAGCTCCAGAAAGCCTACTTTATTGAAGATGTTAAATATCCTGACTGGTTAGAAAATGTTGTGATGGTGAAGAAGAAGAATAACAAATGGAGGATGTGTGTAGACTTCACCGACCTCAACAAAGCATGCCCAAAGGATCACTTTCCGCTGCCCCGAATTGATCAACTAGTGGATGCCACCTCGGGACACGAGCTGCTAAGCTTCATGGATGCTTATTCTGGTTACAATCATATTAAAATGAAACCTGAAGACAGGGAGAGTACTTCTTTCATTACCCCTAAGGGAACTTATTGTTATAATGTTATGCCTTTTGGTTTGAAAAAAGCAAGTGCAACATATCAGCGGATGATGAACAAAGTATTTATAGAACAAATCAGTTGCACTATGGAAGTCTATGTTGATGATATGCTGACAAAGAGCAAGAAAGCTGCTGATAATCTAGTTAACTTAAGCCAAACTTTTGATCAACTAGATAAATATCAAATGAAGTTGAACCCGACGAAGTGCATATTTGGAGTACGAGAAGGCATGTTTCTCGGATACATCGTTAATCAGCGAGGCATTGAAGCTAACCCTGAAAACATCAAAGCTCTACTAGGACTGCGATCTCCAACGACGAAGAAAGAGGTGCAAAGTCTTACAGAACGAGTAGCAGCACTCAACAGATTTGTATCGCGAGCAACTGATCGATGTCTCCCATTCTTCAAGACACTCCAAAAGACTTTTGAGTGGAATGATGAATGTGAGAAGGCTTTTAAAGACTTGAAGAAACACTTGGGAGCACCTCCACTGTTATCCAGGTCAGTGATGGGAGAAAAATTATATTTGTATCTGGCAGTGTCCGAGAATGCAGTCAGTTCGGCATTGATAAGAGTGGAGAATGGAGTATAAAAACCAGTCTACTACACAAGTAAGGCCTTCCGAGGATCATAGATCAGATGTCCAAATCTGGAAAAACTGGCACTAGCATTGATCGAGGCAAGTAGAAAAATGAAGCCATACTTTCAAGCTCATACGATAGTAGTATATACTGATATGCCATTGAGGCAAGCCCTTCACAAACTAGAAAAGTCAAGAAGATTGATGTGCTGGGCAATAGAAATTGGTGAATATGATATAGTTTATGAACCCAGATCGTCGCTAAAAGGGCAAGTTGTAGCAGATTTTATAGCAGAGTTCACCTATCCTGATACCCCGAGGAGCAAAAGTTGCTCGCTGATTAACCTGTGGATGTTACAGGATCAACAAACACAAGCTTAGACCAACTTAGGTTGGTAAAAGGGCAAGTGGATGTTACAGGATCATCAAATTCGAGCCCAGACCAACTTAGGTTGGTAAAAGGTCAAGAAAAGATGATCGATGAAGAGCAAGAAATATCAGGGGAGGATGAAAGGAAGCAACAAATATTTCACCGAGGAACTCCGTCAGATCAAAAATTTGAAGATGAGTTACCTATATAGAGTCTGTATGTGGATGGTTCATCTTGCACTACAGGATGTGGCGCATGGATAGTTTTGAGCAGTCCGGACGAGGTCGACATGGAATACGCCTTACGTTTTCAATTCAAAGCTTCTACTAATGAGGCTGAGTATGAGGCCATGATTGCAGGTCTTAATTTGGAAAAAATTATGGAGGCGCAGCAGGTTATTGTCTTCAGTGATTCTCAATTGATCGTAAATCAAATGTTAGGGATATATGCAGCCAAAGGAGAATTAATGATCAGATATCATGCAAAGGCAAAGGAACTTGTGTCGGAATTTGCTGCTATTCAGCTGGTCAGAATACCAAGAATGGAGAATGCGAGAGCAGACGCCCTAGCTCAATTCGCATCAGCTACTCGTACCGAGCTACGAAGAACAATCCCAATTGAAGTTTTAGCTGGTCGGAGTATAGATGACCTGACGATGAAATTTATTACCCTCGATTTAGGATCATCATGGATGGATCCCATCAGGGCATATATTGAAGAAGGAGAATTACCAATTGACAAGCTCGCAACCAAGAAATTGAAGTTTAAAGCTTCTCAGTATGTATTAATTAACGGTATTCTATATAGACAAGGAATTATGGCAGGTTTGCAAAGATGTGTGCATCCCACCGAGGTGAAAGATTTGATTAAAGAGATCCATGAAGGGTCCTGTGGAGCCCATGTAGCAGGTCGAACATTTTTACAAAGGGTAATGATGCAGGGATACTACTGGACGACGATGAGAGCTGATTATATAGCCTATGCCAAGAAATATGACAAGTTTCAACGCTTTTCCTCCATCCGAAGAACTCCACAAGCATTGTTGACACCCATAACTTTCCCATGGCCATTTTGCATGTGGGGAATAGATTTGGTTGGGCCACTGCCGACGACCAGGGGAAGGTTTAAGTACCTCCTCGTCGTAGTGGATTATTTTACTAAATGGGTTGAAGCTGAGCCTCTCATTGATATGACGTACGACAAGGTGTACCAATTTATTTAGAAGAACATCATTTGTCGATATGGTCTTCCTCATGCCTTCATCACAGACCATGGAACATAATTTGGTAACGAGGAGTTCGCTGCCTATTGTCATCAATCAAATGTTTTGAAGATCCACTCAGCACCAGGCCATCCTCAAAGCAATGGACAAACTGAAGTGACAAACAGAACGCTGATGAATGGTTTGAAGAAAAGACTGGACGATGCAAAAGCAAATTGGATCAACGAGTTACAGTCAGCACTGTGGGCTTACCAAACTACTCCCCGAGTAGAAACTGGAGAATCTCCACATATGCTAGCGTTTGGAAGTGAAGCTGTTATACCTGCCGAGTTGGGCCTCCCAACACACAGGGTAGTGAATTTCAATTCCCCTATCAGCGACTTAATGAGAACAATGGATTTTGACATGCTCGAGAAAGTTAGAGAAGAAGCAGCCATCAGGAATGCTGCATACCAACAACGAACAACTTTATTCTATAATAAGAGGGTGAAGAAGTGCGACCTGAAAAAAAGGAGTCTATGTGCTAAAGAAAGTGATTCAAAAGCACAACAAACTAGAGGTAAACTGGCATGGACCATACCGAGTTATAGAAGTTGTTCGACCAGGAACCTACCGAATAACAACTTTAGAGGTGGAGGAGTTTAAGAATGCATGGAACGCAGAGCACCTGCGCAAGTATTATCAGTGATGTATATTCTCTCCTTTTATTGAAAGGTTTTCGGGGAATACTAGTGCTACACACTACTCGGCGAAACTCAGCATTCAAAATTTTTTCTCGAAAACGCCAACTAAGGTTGGTCGAGAAACAAATGTATTCCTACGGGAAGTAAAACTTGTATTCCTCTGGGAAGTAAAACTTTTATTCCTCCGGGAAGTAAAGATACTTGTATTCCTCCGGGAAGTAAAACTTGTATTCCTCCGGGAAGTAAAGCTACTTGTATTCCTCCGGGAAGTAAAACTTGTATTCCTCCGGGAAGTAAAACTTGTATTCCTACAGGAAGTGAAACTATGTGTTCCTCGGGAAGTAAAAGTATTCCTAAAAATGCCAACTTATGTTGGTTAGGAAGTAAATATATTCTCAAAAATGCCAACTAAGATTGGTCAAGAGCTACAACTATTCCAAAAAGTGCCAAAGTTGCTCGTAGAAGAAAAACCCACTAACTGTAGTTGGTCGAAAAGGAAAATTTACCGACCTTGGTTGGTCGGAAACATTTTATGAAAACGAGAAAGTGATCGAGCAACAGTATTGATACTCGTGACTTTTTAAAATTATTAGTAAGTTGGTCGAGAAACAACTTAGTAACTTTTTATAATGACTACCACAAATTAAAGCTAGTCGACAATAAGTTGATCGACAAACAACACAATATTGTTATCTTTTTAACATATACACATGCTTAGATGTAAAGTGTTATAAAACAATAACAGTCAAGATTTGCAAATAAAATTATTTCATTAAATGTAGAACATATTACATTGATAATGAAATGTATACTAACTATTACATCAAAATTCCTACTCTATTGGTTTCTTCCCCTCTGCTTTTGAAACAGGTTCCTCGCCAACAGGCGGATCATTTAAAGCAAGAGGAGAATTTATGAAGTTAAGATCTTTTAACATCCTAATATTCATCACAGATGGTCGATCTAGGAGGTGCTCAGGACGAGATATCTTGACATTTGAATGGAGATTGTAGTCCCCGAGATACTTAGAAATTAAGCACTGAGGGATGGCCCGAGCAGGGATCCAACTCATGTCGAGCTTGAATGGTGGCACTGGAAGGTCGAGCAGCCCAGGATTATGGTAATCCCATAGGTAATGACCCTGTTCCAGTTGCATCACACCTAAGGCATTCAACCAGCCCTATTTTTAGCCCTCATTATTGGCATTCTAGATACGATCGTCCAAGTGGTAGAGAACCTCGTTGTACCCAGACCATCCAGAACTCCCTGGGCTGTTTATGGAAATGATATGTCAATCTTTCCAACTGTTCATGGAGATTTTTGATGAAGAGTTCTTTATTCTCTAATACAGACTTTTGCGCAGAAAGCTTCTCTTCCAGATCCCTGATTTTCTTAGACATCTCATCCAATGCCTGGTTCTTCGCCATCAGTTGGAAGGCCTGGTTCTCTAGAGAAGATTGAGTCCTCTGTTCCTCGACAGGAACCCGAGATTCTCTTGCTCTTCCCCAAGGAGCTCTTGCTCGTCCACGGGCAGAAGAAGAAGGCCCAGACCTTTTCAAGGTTTCCAACTCATCCCTCAAGTTGGCATTCTCGACCTCCAAGAACGAAAATCCCTCGTCAGTCACTGGGACCAAAGCATTCAAGGTGGAGGCAAAAAATTTTAATTGAGATACTTCCCCTTTCAAGTTGTTATTATCTTGCTCCAACAACTCGACTATTTTCCTGTGCTCCTCGACCTCGGCTTTCAACGTTCTCTCCCGCACGTCGTAAGCAGCAAAATGCTTCTCGTATCCCTTGTCGACAACGATTTGCTGGTACTTCTTCTCGTACCCCTCGTGCAAGAGGGCAGTGGATTCCTTATATTGTTGTTGAAGGTCTTCAAGAGTGCCTTGGAGATCCTCAATCATGTTATAGTAAGATACATTATTGGCCACCGTACGATCAAGAAGACACTTCAAATATTGATAAGCTTCAATTGCCTGTTCCGAAGCATCTTGGCCGAGGATGTCGACGATTTGTGCTGCGCTCAGATCTGTGTGACCAACCTTAAAGTATTCATTACATTGCCATAACAGCTTTGTATCATGAGCAGACAATAATTCATCCTGGCCAGAAACTAGTAGAGAAAGAAAAAGCAATAATCAATAAGAGTTCAAACAAGAGCATGAAGAAGAGAAACAACAGTATGCATAAACAAAAGTTCAAGTTTTATTAGATCACAAGATTCAGAGTTACATGTTCAGGGTTACACTTGACAAAGAAAAATAAAATAGAGATAAACCCGAACAACTCTACACCTTTTCCTTGTCTTCCAAAACCTTCTCGGGAGGCTGGGACGAGGAGGTAGGTTGCTCGGAGGGAACAGAAAATTGTTCGGGGAGAGCTGGCAGTTTCTCGGAGGAAGTAGCGATTTGCTGAAGTTCCTCGTTAGCAGGCTGGATGACTGAGGGATGATCTACCATCACCATGAAGACTCTTCGGAGGCAGCTTCGTCCTCTTCTTCGTCTTCATGAGTTGGATGGGGACCAGGGGTGTGTCGCTGAAAGAGTTTGGAGTTTTCATAAACCTTCATCTTCTGTAGAGTAGCGACCCATCCATCTCTAAAGTATTTAAGGCTGCCATATTCTACTTGAGACATCATGGCAGCCAAGCCTTTGTTCCACCCCTTGTCCCAGTCGGCGCTGAAAGACTTCTTCACAGCCATTTTCCTCTTTAACTTCTCCGAGGAAAGCTTCTCGGACAGAAGATTTTCAGTAGTCTTCAATTTATTCTCAACTTCTTCCTTCTGGCGACTTACTTCACGGAGGTGGATTAATTCTTCCTCAGCAACCTTGAGTTTATTCTCAAGCTCTCCAGCATCTTTGAGCTTCTTGTCGAGCTCTTTATTTTTCTCTTCCAAGTCCTTTAATTTTTTCTCCAACCCCTTGGAGACTTCAACAACTCGAGCCTTCTCCTGCTCGATTGAGGCAAGCTTCTTCTCCCAAGTTGCCTTATCATCAGCATATTTCTGGCGAGACTCTTTCAGAGACTTCCCCAAGCCTATCAAAGCTTCCTCTACACCAAACGAGGAGCTTGAAGCTTTAATAGCTTCATCCTTCTTCAAAATTGTGTTAAAGCAGCTCACCAACTGAAAAAAAAATGAAAGCAAGTCAGAGACAGATATAACAAGGGAAAAGTGAAAAGTTCAAAACAATAGGACTTACAGAAGCAATGTGGCGAGCTGCCAATGTGGTAACTGTGTCCCGAGAAAGGTTTTATTCGATACCTTTGATCTCGGGAATGATCCAAGTCTTCACCAAGCTCATGGTAGAGCTCGGGGGAACAAAAGTGGGAACTCCACTAGTCGGGGGTTGAGAGACGGTGTCAGCCAAATTGACCGAGGAGCTCTTCTTCAGCTTCCTCGGGGGAACAGGAATAGTTTAGACCAAGGAAGAACTCTTGGTCGGTGATATTACAATCACTTCTCCTGGAGCAGCAGACTTTCTCGGGGCCACTTGGGGCTTCTCGACAACCTTCACAGGAGCAGCCGAGGAAGGTGCATCAATTTTCTTCGTCCCCTCTCCTGGGACGTCAATCTTACTTCTTTTTGCCTCTCCAGCACCAGAGGCATGTTTTTCAAAAACGGTGGGAGGTCTTCTTTTCTTCATCCTTTCACTTAAAAGAACGTGTGACTCAGGTGAAGAACTGGTAGAAGCTGGTACTGGTTCTACTTCACTTATTACCGGACGAGCAGTAAAAGAAGTGGTGTAGCTCTTGTAGTGAAGCAGATATGAAGCTGACCTAATGTGCTCGTCGGCAACAGTCTGATGCAAACTCCAGATAAGTTTCAAGTGCCTTATGTTAACGTCTGCTTCTTTTGGACACTTTCTTTTGTTATCAACTGCAAATAAATCAAAATTAAAATATCAGTGGCACATTTTGTCAAACACAAGAGAAGCATGATTTCAAAATAAGTAAAATGAAATAAAAATAACCTATCCCATTGCCATAGGGAGGGCATCTGGGACCCTGATAAACTTCATCTCCAGATAAAGGAGCATGTTGCTAATTTTTTTATAACAATCATGTGCTCAAAATAGTCCCTATTAGCATCTGGGAGATTGACTACTAAAGCTCTATTTAGAAACCTAGTTTTTAAATAAAAAGTATTATCGCCCACCGTCCATCTATAACAAAACATGATTTTAGGAATTCCTATACGGGTTCCATGTATTTGATATAATCTATAAACACCATTAACTATTCTCCATGTGTTGGGGGCTATTCGTGCAGGAATCACGTCAAAGTATTGACAGAATTCCAGACATAGAGGGTTTGGGGGAAAAGAAAATCCACACTCAGCAACAAAGAGACTGGGGAACCAATGTCCCTCAGCCAAACGAAAATAATCAGAAGGTTCAGAAAGTTCTTCCAAAATAACCCGGGAAGGAATAGAAAAAACAGAGCGAAATTTATCAAGAGATTCAACAAGGTAAACCATGATGAATAAAGGAAATGAAGAAGAAGGAAGAAGATCTTACAGAAAAAGAGTGGATCTGTTGACAAGGAACGATGGAAAGGATGAATGCATAAGAGAGTAAGACAATGGAAAATTCGAAGATACAAATTTGAAAAAGTAGAAGACGATGGGATTGTCTGTGACGCTTAAATACTTTTCCTTGGGAAAAGGAAAAAGAAATGATTGCAAAAATAAACGATTACGCTACCGGCGGCTAGAAGGACAAAAAGTACGCGGAGATCGAGGCGGTTATAAAAATTCAAAAAAACCTGATTCTACGAATTTGGAAGGAAAAATAAATACAAAGGAAACACTCCTAAAAATCAGGAGGACCATTTAAAACTACCATATTCCGAGAAAGAATGTTCCACACTCCTCAAATTTCAAACTATGAAACATTGGGGGCTTCTGTTGATACCAAATTTAGTCTGCTGACATGGCTCAATCGAGTGAAAACATGTGGAAATTTACGTGGCAACAACAAGCACTTCCGAGGAACTCAGACGTTCCGAGGAACCATACTACAACGAGGAACACTGCTTCCTTGAGTAACTCAGACGCTCCGACCTACAAGAACTCTCCGAGGAACTTTTGAGTACCGAGGAACTTTGAGCACCGAGGAACCTTAGGCGGTCCGAGCAGCTTAGGCGGTCCGAGCTGCACCTCGAACAAAGCATTAATAGCAGGAAAACCAACAGTTTGACTGTTCATTAAATGCTTATCATTCAGATGTATACGCTTAAGGGGCATTTAATATATTACCCTTTCACATGTACAGCATTGAATGTATTACCCTTTCACATTACAGCCTCAGGGCTATAAATACATTGTACAATCCTCATTGTAAGGGGACCAAAATTTCTTGATATAACTTGTAATCGAGAATTCCCAAACAATCAGCAATAACATAACAGTGGACTTAGTCCATTCTTATAAGGCTGAACCACTTTAAAAATTCTTTGTCTCATTTATTTATCTGTGATTGAATAATTAGATATGATCTAAGTTTTTACATCAACACTGACGATATATATTATCGCCTTTAGCATGTATTTTGATGAGACTTGTATAAATTGTTTGTGAGAATATTGCATGTACTTTTGTAAAATACGCTTGTATTTTATTGTTTTAGCCTATGTTTTATTCTAATTCGCATGGATTTTATTTTTTGTACATATCATTATAGGTTAGTAATTTAAATTTTGTTTATAGATCAATATAATGGGGATGAAGATGAAGGCACAAAGAGGAAAGAAAAAAAAAGCAGTTCTGATGATAGTTCTTCATCCAGTTCAAGTTCCAGTTCCAGTTCTAGTGTGGCATTGAAAGCTAAACGTCCTGCAAAGAAGAATGACCAATACCGGTCAAATATTGTTAGCTTTCTCCATGATTTGCATTAGATTAAAGATAAAATAAACAATAGCCATATTGAACTTCTTAAGAAGACTCCATTTTTGGGAGCTTTTCAATGCCTACTACAGTGAGAAAGTAGTAGAAGTGGACCACAAGAAGACGGATAAAAATATTTTATCAATTATCGAGCTGTACAATACGAAAACCAAAAGTTTCCGTATAAAGAGTAGTATTCCAATAATGTCAATAGATATAAGTGAAATATTTGGCATACCCCTGGTTGAGGGTTTAATATCAATAGAACTGAAAAAGCAACGAATACCGCTCAAAAATCTGGATTACAAGCACGATACTTCTCAAAAAGAATAGGAAAGTCAAAAATTTTGAATGGTTTGAAGAAATCAGTTGAATTGGAGACAGATGAAGGAATTGTTGATTTTGTTAAAATTGTGTGTCTCCACTTCTTAAACACGTTATTTTTCTCTAACTCAAACTTCACCCTTGGAGAATTTTTGTTGAAATACAGTGAAAATATTGAGGAAATGAATAAATATGATTAGGCATCTGCTGTGTAAGAGTTTCTCATACATTCACTTGACAAATCAGCAATTTCAAAACCTAGCACAGTTACTGGATGTGTCATTTTCCTACTGGTGAGCAAAAAAACATTTTGATATTTCAAAATTTACATAGCAATACTCACGTGTATTTTCAAAATGCACGTGATATTTTCACGTGTATGTTGAAAATACACGTTTATTTTAACGTGTATTTTCAAAATACACGTGATAAATTCACGTGTATTTTGAAAGTACACGTTTATTTTCACGTGTATTTTTAAAATACACTTGATATTCCTGATATTTTAAAATTTACATACCAATACTTACCTGTACTTTAAAAATATTACGTGTATTTTCAAAATACATGTGATATTTTCTCTTGTTCTTTCAAAATACACTTGATATTTAACGTGTATTTTGAAAATACAAGTCTTATATCACGTGTATTTTGAAAATACACGTCTTAATCACGTGTATCACGCCTTATATCATGTGAAAGTACACTTGTATTTTACAAAGTACACGCGTACTATGTTTTGTAAATATAACCAGTGTACTCTCAAAATACTCTTGTTATATTTTCTCTCAATATTATAAATGTACTTTAGAAAGTACACATGAACTTATATTGACAAAGTATAAGTGTAATTGGAAATGGTAACGTGTACTTTCAATATACAATTGTAAAATTTGGTAAGTACACGTTTAATTTTGCGTGTATTTTGAAAAAATCTCTTGTACTTTCCATTATGAATCCCTAGGTAATTCAAGTATTAAATTCATTATGTTTTTTGTATGATCATAGTATTGGGCATGTGAGAAATTTGAAATTATTTCTCCTGTTGAAGAATATAAAGAAAATACTCCAAAATTCCTGAAGTGGAAGTTGTCGTCTTTGAAACAATGGTTTGTGAAGAATGACATCGCAACAGCAACTTTGAAGCCAGCTACAAATAAACCAACTTATAAGCCTGTACAAAAGGAATCTCAGTTTGAAGGGCCAAGTTACTCTTTGAACATATCTACAGAAATTCCTATACATGCTGATTCATCATCAAAAAAAAGTTGCTAAAGATATTAATGACAATGAGTTTTCACATGGTTGGAATATTCCCCTTAAAAACATTGTGAATCCAAAGAAAAAGAAGGGAAAAGATCAACCAAAGGTTAATTTGGAGGAACAAATTGCTGTTTTGAAAAGGCAATTGTTGGAAAAAAATAACCAACTATCTAAAGCAGTTGAAGACATTAATGGTGCAATTGAGAAGGTGACCTCTTTGGAGGTCGAGACTGCCATTTTAAATGTACAGAGTTAGGTAGATCGTGATTCACTTTTTGAAGCCCATGAGGAAATGATGAAGTTAATGGTGGAGAATTCCAACCTTTTGAAGGAAAAAGAGTTATTAAATAAGTTGAAGGTAGAAAATGCCCAACTAGTTGAGTTAAACAACTCTTTAAAAGAAAATCTTGATCAAGTCACAATGAGTGACTCAGATAGAATTAAAGAATTAGATGAATCATTGAAAAAAGAGGCAGAATCAACACGAATTTTGGAATAAAATAATGGATATCTGTCTCTGACTAATGAAGATCTAAAAAAAGTATGATGATACATTGCAACAATGGAAAGATGCTGACATAGAAAAGATGACATTGAGGCAGAATCTTGGGGAGTCAGAGTGGAAAAGAACTCAACAGGTACTTTTGAATGCAGAGTACACGCAGTTTTCCAAAGTACACGCAGTTTTCCCAAAGTACACGCAGTTTTATTTCATAGTATTTTTAATGCAGTTTTATTTTATATTAGATATAATGCAGAGTACATGCATTATTTTATTAAAAATAATGCATTGTTTATAATGCAACATTTTTTTTGGATTACAGGAAAACAATAATAAAATCCTTAATGACGAAATTTCGGAGTTGAAGAAAATGCTTGAAGAATCAGAATTGAAAAAAACTGACCAGGTATCTATAAAATACAATAGATATATAGTACACGCTACACTTTCTTAATTTTATTATAAATTTTATGTATATTATGAATTTTATAAAGTACACGTATTTTATAATACACGCGTGTATATTATAAAATACATGCATGTATTAAAATACACGCGTGTACTTTATAAAATACACGCATGTATTAAAATACACGCGTGTATTATATAAAATACACGTAAGAGAAAATGAATCATTGTTTCAAAAAATGCTTACAATCCAACATTCCTTGTTAAATTTATCAGGAAAACATTAATAAACAACTCATGGACGAAATTTCGAGTTTAAAGATTGAACTAGCCTCAAAGAAAGTTCAGGGCAACCCCAAAATATCCAAAATAAAAGGACCTCTTACTAGAGGGCAGAAGAAAAGAAAAGCTGACGGCGAAACCGAAAAGCATGAACCAATTAATAAACAAAAAGAGTCAAAGCTGAGAAAAGGCCGTCTAACAATAGCTGAATAAATGAAGGAAACTCACGTCAAGCTTGAAGCAATCGAAGCATACAAATATCTCGATGAAGCTTCGAAGAAAAAGATTGAAGAGTTTATTAAAATTGCTGAGCTAGGGTAAAGTTTATTGTTTTATGATTTATCACTTCGCTAATTTATATTTTTTTTGGTGCAAAAGAATAAGGTTATTATTATTATACAATTCTTATTGATTATATAAAATGCAGGGAATTTATTTTCCAAGGGCTGGTTTCGTATGTCTCATGGGAAGATTTACTTGAAGTCCTAAACAATCAAGAAATTTCAAGCCAAGTATGTAGTCCAAATATTAGACATCCATTAAATTTCAACATTATATTTCCTCACCATTTTATATTGTGTGAAACAGATAATACTTGCCTTTAGTGAAGTATTGAGGTTAAAATTGTCAGAGGAAGGGCTCTCCTACTCACACACTTTTTCTGATTATTATTGGGTAAGTACAATTAAACCAAAAGTTTTGAGAAACAAAATTTCAGTTTTTTTTACTAACACTATGTCTATAATTTTTATTCAGATAAAAGCTTGTAGCACAAATGGAGTCAATAAGAAGAGGGAGTTATACAGAGATTTATTTGAATACTTAGGCACTTGTAATAATTTGTTCATTGTACTAAGACATAGTGTAGGACATTTTAAATTACTTGTGATATACAAAAAAGAAAATAAAGTGGTCCACATGGATTCCCTTTGACCGAACGACAAGGAAAAAAACACAACATTCTTCGATGATGCAAAAAAATTGGTTAGTGCCTAAACTTAATTAGTAATGTTACTTGTACTTATATTATACACGTGTACACGTGCATTATATAATGTGTGTACTTTGTATTAGTTGTACACAATTACCCAGATTATCAAAGTACACGCATCATATTTTAAAATACACGTGAAATGAACCAATACAAGTTACGTGTACTTTAATATAATGCGTGTACTTTTAACTCTTTTGAAAAAATACATGCATCATATTTTAAAATGCACGTGATAGATAAAAATAAAATATGCATGTACTTTAATATTATGCGTGCACTTTTAACTCATTAGGCAAAGTACACGCATCATATTTTAAAATACACGTGATATGAAAAAATAAAATATGCATGTATTTTATATTATGCGTGTACTTTTCACTCTTTAATCTTCATATACTCTTTTATTTTTATACACTAAATATTTGTCTTCTTAACAGTTTTCTGTCTTCCAAAAAACACTGTGCCTATTGAAGACTGAAGCAGAAACAATGAAAAATAATGGTTTCAAAATTCAGAGGAAGTTTGATGAAGGTACACCAAATGAGTTTACATTGGATGATGATCCATTGACAGAGCAAGAAAGAAGGACCGTAGATTTCTTGCTGGAAACTGATCTCAAATTTGACCTAATAAGAGATCATGAATGCCCTAAACAATATAATGGGTAAGAAAAACTTCATTTTTAAAAATTACTAATTTGTATCCTTTCAAAAAATTTCATCACATCATACTAATTTGTATATTTGTTTTATTGTAATTTTAGGGTTGACATTGGGGTGTTCTGCATGTACTACATTGAACAAATAAGCAGAAACAAGGAAATGCAAAAATTGTTTCAAGACCCTGACATGCTAAAACAAAGAGCATATGTACTCGGAGAAATTCTTCTGTCAAAATATTTCTTCCCCCGAAAGGAGAAAAAACTTCTATAAATTGTGATTCAAATTCAAAACATATATTTGTAATTTGTTTTGTGTTATAGTTGTTATTGTTTACAATATTTATTACACCAAAATGGTTTTTTCCCGCTGGTGCGGACCACAATCCACGTAAGGTTTAGACAAATAATGCATCTGATTGTTATGAAACAATGTACAAGCAGTTTTCACGAAAAATACAAGTGATAATTACTAAGTACACCAATGAATTCTTCAAAGTACACACATTTTTACTAAAGTACACGCATTGGTTAATATAATAATTATTTATTATTTTAATTAAAAACTACTTTGAAGAATTAATTAAGGACACAATAACCAAAATCAATTTATTAAGCTCAACTACTCACTTCCTAACTACGTCTGGTCAAGAAATAAATAACTTTCACTTTTCCTATAAAAGAGTAATATTTGTTCCTTTCTTAACCATTACATCTAGGGTAAAGATAACATAATGGCTATTCCAGCAGAAAACTTGCGAGAAACTCTTAAGAGAGATGAAAGAAATAAAAAAAAAATAAGGCAAATTGAGGAAAATATTTCCTCATGAAACTGCCTTTGAGCAGTTTCAGACATATGTGAGGGAAGGCTATTCTGGACTTCCACCCAATCCCATAGATTTATTTGATGTGGATGAGGACCCTCCTCAAACACATGAAGAACTCATGTCTTTCTATACACAAGAAGTTCCCATGAAAATCGCAAAGCTGAAGGAGAAGAAGGCTCTCCATGAAGCCCTTGTAGCTGTCATAGAAGAAGAAATTCGACACTGGTCGAATTTAATTGACCCTCTCCCTGACACCCTGGATGCCTTTGACAAACATCCCTACTAGAAGTCTTGTTTAGTTTTTTCAGCGTTCTTTATTTGAAAAAATTGTACGTTATTTTTTTGTTTTTAATAAAAATTTTATTTCTGTTATGAATGTGTTCTGAGTTATGTCATACACCCAATATAGTAAAGTACACGTGAACCCTTATAAACATGATCACGTGTATTGCTAAAAATTTAAACATTAATAACATTTCATGTAAAAAAAATTATGTAAATGCGTGTACTCTATATATTACACGTGTACTTTATAAAGTACACGCATAGTCTATAAAGTACACGCCTATTGAAATACTTGTATAATAATGCGTGTACTCAAGATATTGTCCCAAAACATTATATAAATGCGTGTACTCTATATATTACACGTGTACTTTATAAAGTACACGCATAGTCTATAAAGTACACGCCTATTAAAATACTTATATAATAATGCCGCTGGCGCGGACCATAATACCCATAGGAGTTTAAGAATATGAGTGGCCCAAATGTATTTTATAAAGTACAAGCACATTGTAATGTCAAAAATTATTTTCCAAATAGTACATGCATTTATATACGTCTACTTGATAAAATTACATGCAGAATACATAAAGTACACGTATATTGAATTAGATTTTTGTCATATCAATATGCGTGTACTTTGCTAAAACATGCATGTACAATTATATTTAAATGCGAGTACTTTAATTATCAATGCATGTACTTCATAAAGTACACGCACATTTCATCAAGTACACACATATTATATTTATATTATGCGTGTACTTCATGCATGTACATTAAGTAAAGTACACGCATGCTTTTATAAAGTACACACATATTGAACTGAACAAATCCATTTTTAAATGCGTGTACTTTATTAATATACGTGTACTTAATAAAGTACACGTATATTTAATCAAGGACACGCATTGATAAAATTTCTTGGGGACTTTGGCATTTAGTCCCAGTTTTGATCATCATCTTGCCTCCGATCCTAGATATATCATTTGTTGTTGTTAGTCCTATTCAATGAATGTGGAAATTAAAATGCCTCTTAACAATAATACAATCACACCCCATATAGCAGTCCATGTTTTTCTTGGATGCAGTTATAACCATCCACAACTGCTAAATGGGACTAATTATGAATATAAAAGTCAAATGGGATTAGGACAAACAAAACCTTCACAAATGGGACTATTGCTAAAATACCTAAAATTTCTTTGGACGTCAAAATGCGCATGTACTGTACATAACATGCGTATACAAAGGTAAAGTACACGTGAACATAAGGAATAATGATCATGTATGTATTATGAAAAATATGTGTACAGCAACACAAAAAACAAACTAAAGAATGGGACTTAAAAATAAATTTGTTTGCATTGAAATTCATTGAACAAGTTTTTTGCATTGAAATTCATAATCTTCACTCTCAATTTATCAAGCATATTCATTACTGGTAAATGCCTTTCCTCCAATATCCATGAATTGAATGACTCCGCAACACTAGATGACATGTCACCATACCGTTTACCAGGGAAATATGCACATGACCAATTCTCGGGAGGCAAACTATCAATGAAATCGACAATAGTAGCTCCTCCTTCCTTCTTCAATGCTTCAATATTCTTGTGAAATACATCTATTGAGACAGCATATGCATAAGACAAAAAAACTTTAACAATTTTCTTTTGAAATCCAACACAATTCCCACGAATTTTCTTTTTTATATTCCCTTGTAAATGATGTATACATTAGGAATGTGCAGACAACGGGAAGACCCTCGAAACAGCTTCAAGTAATCCATTGTTTCGATCTGATATAAATGTTATGTTGCGATATTGCTCAACTACTGCACTATGCAAATTGACTAGAAACCACATCTAGTTATCTTCGGTTTCGGAATCGACAACAACATATGCAACAGGAAAAAGTCCTGAAATATAAAAATATATTAAAATTAAAATAAATAACATATCCATATACAACACTTTGTATATTGATGCTGCTGGCGCAGACCCTAAAACACATGGGAAATATATTGTGTTTAATTTAAATTGTTTGTAAATAACAAGACAAAATATAAAAATGTACCGTACACATGATAAAGATAGAAAGACATGCACGTTTACTTTTCAATCTTTTGCTTGGCTTTATTATTAAGAAGACTAACATCAACATACACGCATAAAAATGTAAAGTACAGGTGAACTAAACAAAAACATTCAAAGGTACTTTACATTTTTAACATGTACTTTGTTTTATTATTTCTAAATAACAACACCTATCATCAAAGTACACGCATAAAAATGAAAAGTACACGTGAAGTTAAGAAAAAGATTCACGTGTACTTGACATGTAAAATGCGTGTACTTTAGTTTGTATTCAACATAACATCATCATCAAAGTACACGCATAAAAATAAAAAGTACACGTGAAATTAACAAAAACATTCACGTGTACTTGACATGTAAAATGTGTGTACTTTACTTATTACTACACATAAAATCATCATCATCAAAGTACACGCATAAAAATGAAAAGTACACGTGACATTAACAAAAATATTCACGTGTACATCACTTAGTATTACACATAATAAGACATATCATGAAAATACACGAAGAAAAATGAAAAGTACACGTGAACTAAAACAAAGACCTTCAAAGGTATTTTATATTTTTATGCTTGTATTTTGATGATATGGAATGGAAAAAACAAAATTTCAATGCAATACACAAAATAAAATATTTAAAATTCATTTACCATTATTCCCATTCCTTGCAGTAGCTGATAGTATTGTTCCACGGTAACGGCTCTTCAAAAAGGCACCATCAAGAAATAAAACAGGTCTGCAGTATTGAAATCCATAAATACATCCTCTAAACATTACAAATATTCTCTTGAATTTTGTACTCTCATGTTCCACGTCAAGGATGCAATGCAACTCAGGATTATACTGCAATAGAAGGTCACGATAATTATTCATTAATGCATAAGAAACCTTTTCATCACCATGTATATCAACATCAGCCATCTCTTTCGCACGCCATGCATGTTGATAAGCTATATCAAGACCATAATTATTCTTCATATCTCTAACTACATCAATTGGTCTCAATAGCGGGTTATCTCTAAGATCATCAGCTACCAATGTTGAAACAAACTTGGAGGCTATCATTTTGGCTGACGGACTACGAAAGACACCTCTACATGTATGCTCATTATTCATTGCACGTATGTAAAAGTATCCATTTATTATAGATAATGAAGCATGAATTCTCCACATGCAATTCTCAGTAGTATTTTTAGAGCATTCAGCCGTCACTCGAGTTTTATCATTCTTCAAATACACATACTTGAACCGAACCTCAACGGCATACTTTCACAATTTATTCCAAAATTCCACTACACCTCCTTCAAAACACTGCTGCTCATGACTTATATAAGTCTTCCAATCATTCGAAAGATAGACTGTCGACTTACTTGACTCCACACCTCCAAGATAAAAGTCATTTTCAATGCAACTATTAAAATCATTTTTAGTGCCTGATGATAAAGACTCTAACCTCTGTGTATTTGTATCACCACTATCAACCCTCTCAGAACTTGTATTACTGCAGTCAACCCCTTCAAAAATTTGATTAGAGCAGTCAACCCATTCACGACATGTATTACATGGAAATGGTAATGAATCAATGACATATATCCAAATGAAATTAGCTTTCACGATCAATTGGGACCGCAACATACAACAAACATCGTTGTCACATACCAACATGAATCGACATTCATCACCAAATGAATACCTCAATGAAAAACTCCCACTTCTCAAATTAGTAAACCTAATACACAACTCATTGCATATGAAATCTAATGAGCTATATTCAAATATTTCAATACAAGCCATATTATTCAAATAACAACACCTTGCTATTACAATACTTACCATAATGTCCTACAGTAAAACAGAGACGAAAAACATTTACTTCAAGGTCAACAATTCTAAAAATGTGTGCAATAATTTAATGCATGAAATATCAAAATATTTATTTATAATTAATATAAACTTACAGGCATTTTTTAAAAACCTATACATGAAGCAATAAAGCATACACATATTATCAAATAATCAATCACGTGTACTTTATAAACACTGCGTGTACTTTGAAAACTGATATCGAACTGGTTATTTCCGCTGGCGCGGACCTATATCAATAAGTGATTCAATACCAAATCAAAATCAAGGACTCTTAAAATTAGAATGAAACATCAATAATATTCATTCAGCACATTCAGCTAACAATTACAAATATTGATAAATATAACTTATTTATTAAGAATCCAAACATAAATGCATAAAAAACACAAATTAAAAACATATACATATATAACATATAAAAATCTATTCAATCACATGAATGAATATTACAATGAGTCTCTTGAATCAAAACAAAGGACATATATTTATTGTAATCGATCGAAAATAGAAAAATCAACTGCTGATAAAGATAAACTTACAAATGATAAAGCCAAGTGATACAGGTAGAATTGATTAAGAACACTGTAATCGATTATAGGACAGACGATCAAAGCATAAGATTGATATTATTTTCGATTTCGGAGAATAGTCGTTAGTTGCAGAGAAAACTCCAATAGCCGATTAGGTTTATGATTTTTTTAAATTGGGGGTATTTATATGTTGGATCTAATCGTTTAAAATTTGGTTCACCGGTTTTTTTGTCCAAAATTGTTAGTCCAAGGACTAGACCGTAAAAACCTATATTTTAATTTAGGATAAAGGATTTCTTATTTTAAGAAGTTTTATAGTTGTTCATGATGTATTATCGGGGAATGCATTATTAAATTGGGCTAATGGAAAACGGATTGTTATTTTCATCTGGAGTTATATGATTTTTTTGCATCTAGAGTTATGTTTTTTTTCTATTTCATATTTTCAGTTGCTTGAATGAATTTCTTTTTAAGGGCAAGTCATGTCAGGTTTATAATAATGAAAAAATGCTCTCTATTTGTAAAAGAGAATGCGTTTGAGGACTATTTGATGAAAGTATAAACTTCTATATTTTTTACGTATAACTAATTAATTATATTTTGGTTGAATGAACACAGAGAACATAAACTATTACTTGTGATGATTCCAATTCTTAATTATCTTACATGTTTTATATCAAATTTCTTTCATCATTCTCTATTTTCTCTTACACCAGCTTATCTATCGTCGAGCTTGGTAATAAGGTCATGGAAAGGTGCACTTAAGGACTAGATTGAGGATGGTTTAAGTAAGGTTGGATTGTTTAGATTTACTAAGGTAAAAATGTATATTTTTCAATTTTACAGTTTGTTACTAAGAAACAATTTTATTTATTTTGAGATAAATAATTACAGGTAGCAGGGCCGAGGACAATTACCAAAATTGATCTTTATTTCGAAGGTAACATCTATTTTAGTTCCATATTTTTTCAAGCTTAATATATATTTTAGTTCCCTCATTATATTATGCTCATTGAAATTAAAAATGACAACTATACGTAAGTTTTAGCCTGATATGGAATAAAGGTCTTTATAACAATCACATATGAGCATAAGAAAATTATCATGCCCTTATGAATCGCCGTTTGACAAAAACCCAAGTATATTCAACTTTAGGATATGATCGTGTCCTCGCGGGACTCCTTCTTTGAGAATATGATGATAATTTACAAATTTCGAGGAATATGCTTGAAAACATATCGTTAAAGATTAGAATTCCAAAACAACCTCCAAACGGCCATGTTAGAGGCACAAACACCTCGTATGGGACCACTGTAACTAGTAGGAAATGATCATGCCACCACGGAACTCCCAATTGGAGAATATGATGATAATTTGCTAATCTCTAGACTTGTCTTTAAAACATGCCATTAATGGATAAAAATGCAAAAGAACCATCAAACGGACCGAAAAGAAGTATGAAAACCTTGCAAGGGACTAATGTAACTCATAGAAACTGATCGTGTAGTCACGGGACTCCTGGTTTTAGAATATGATGACAATTTACAAATATCTAGGCTTAGTCTTAAAAAGATGCCATTTAAGGGAGAAAACCCAAAAGAACCCCAAATCGCCCCTTGAGAGGCACGGGCACCTCGCACGGGACAAATGTAACTCGAAGGAACTGATCATGTAGTCATGGGACTAATGGTTTTATAATATGATGATAATTTATAAATCTCATGACTTACACTAAAAAACATATCGTTAAAGGGAAAAACCCCAAAATAACCCCCTAAATTGCTTCGACGAAGGAACGAACAAATCACACGGAACCAATGTAACTCTTAAGAACTGACCGTGCAGTCACGGCACTCCCGATTTGATAATATGATGATAATTATATAGACTTAGTCTTAAAAACATGCCATTAGGTAGTGAAAATAAAAAAACAACCCATAAATGACCCTTTAAGAGGCACGGACAACTCGCACAAGAACACTCATAGGAACTGTCCATATAAAAATAGGACTCCTAGTTTGATAATATGATAATAATTTACAAAATATCTACACTTGGCCTTAAAAACATGCTGCTAGAGGGAGAAAACCTAAAACATCCCACAAACGGCCTCGTAAGAGGCACAAACACCTCGCACGAGACCAATGTAACTCGTATGAATGACCGCATAGTCACTGGAATCTTAGTTTTAGAATATGATCATAATTTGAAAATATATAGACTTGGACTTAAAAACTTGTCGTTAGAGAGTGAAAATCCAAAACAGCCCCCAAACGGTTTGGTAAGAGGCACAAACACCTCGTACGAGACAAATGTAACTCGTAAGAACTAACCCCATAGTCAAGAAAATTTTGGTTTGAGAATATATCAATAATTTAAAAATATCTAGAATAAATATAAAAAACATTCAGTTAGAGGGCGAGAGCTCAAAATAACCCCCAAATGGCTCCAAAAGAGGCACCAACACCTCGCATAAGACTAATGAAACTCGTAGACGTAGACACAAATCTCTTGATTTGAGAATATGATAATAATTTGCAAATATCTAGAATTATTCTTTAAAATATTCCAACAAAGAGAAAAAAACAAACAACCCCCAAATGGCCTCGTAAGAGGCACGAAACCTTGAACGGGACCAATATTACCCCAAAGAACTGACTGCGTAATCAAAGGGAACCCTAGTTTGAGAATATAATGATAATTTTAAAATATAAATACTTAGGCTTAAAATATGTCATTAGAGGGAAAGAACCAAAAACACCCCCAAATGGCCCCGTATGACGTACAAACACCTTGCATAGGACCAACGTTACTCGTAGGAACTGACCGCATAGTCACTAGACTCCCGATGTAATATTATGATGATAATTTACAAATATATAGACTTAGGCTTTAAATCATGCCATTCAAGGGACAAAACCCAAAACAACCAGTAAACGGATCCCTAAAAAGGCACGAACACCTCACACAGGACTAATATAACTTCTTGGAAATAATCGCGTAGTTAGGGGACTCCTAGTTTGAGAATATGATGATAATTTACAAATGTCAATACTTAGACTTAAAACATGTTGTTAGAAGAAGAAAACCCAAAGTGACCCCCAAATGGCCTCATAAGAGTCACGAACACCTCGCACGGGACCATTGTAACTCGTAGGAACTGACCGCGTAGTCACGAGACTCCCAGTTTGAGAATATGATGAAAATTTTAAAATATATATACTTAGGCTTAAAAACATGACATTCAAGGGTGAAAACCCAAAACAACCCCCAAACGGACCCTTTAAGAGGCACGAACATGTCGTACGGGACTAATGTAACTCATAGGAACTGACTGCAGAGTCATGAGACTCCCAGTTTAAGAATATGATAATAATTTACAAATAACTTGACTTGGGCTTAAAAACATTCAATTAGAGAGAGAAAGCCTAAAATAACCCCCCAAATGGCCTCGTAAAAGGCACACACACCTCGTATGGAGACCCATATAACTCGTAGGGATAGGCTGAATAACCGTGGGACTTCGAGTTTGAGAATACTACGATAATTTGAAAATATAAAGAATTAGGTTTAAAAACATACCGTTTGAGGGAAAAAACACAAAACAACCTCCAAATGGCCCCATATTTAGCATGAACACCTGACACGAGACGAATGTAACTCATAGGAACATATCGAGTTATCACGAGTCTACTGATTTGAGAATATGATAATAATTTCCAACTACCTAGACATAGGTTAAAAACATGTTGGTAGAATTAGAAACCCTAAAATATCTCCAAACGGCCTCGTAAGAAATACGAACACCTCGCATGGAACCAATGTAACTCGTAGGTACTAATCGCCTAGTCACGGGACTCCCAATTTGAGAATATGATAATAATTTTAAAATATGTATACTGAGACTTAATAACATGTTATCAGAGGGAGAAACCTCAAAACAATCCCCAACTGGCCGTATAAGCGCCACAAACACCTCGAACGAAAAAATATAAGTCATAGGAATTGATCACGTAGTCAAGGGACTATCGGTTTGAGAATATAACGATAATTTGCAAATCTCAACACTTAGGATTAAAAATATTCTGTTAGAGGGAGAAAACCCCAAATAATCCCCAAATCCCCTCGTAAGAGGCACAAACACATTGCACGAGACCAAAGCAACTTATAGGAATCGACCACATAGTCACGGACATTCGATTCGAGAATATGATGATAATTTATAAATATTTAGACGAAGGCTTAAAAACATGTCATTTAGGGGCCAAAACCTAAACAACCACCAAATGCCCCCCTGTAAGAGGAACAAACACCTCGAATGGGACTAATGTAACTCTTATGAACTAATCGTGTAGTTATGGGACTCACGGTTTGGTAATATGATGATAATTTATAAATATAGAGACTTAGGCTTAGAAACGTGTCGTTAGATTGGAAAAATCAAAATTAGCCCCTCAAACGACTTTCTAAGACGCACGAACAGCTTGCACGGGACCAATGTAAATCATAGGAACTGATCGCATAGTCAGTTTGTAAATATCTAGACTTAGGCTTAAAAATATTTAAAGGCAGAAAATCCAAAACAGTCCCCAAACGGCCCCATAATTTTTATGAAAAACACGTATGGGTTCAATGTAACTTGTTGGAATTGACTGTGTAGTCTCAAGACTCCCTATTTAAGAATATGATGATAATTTTCAAATATCTAGACTTAGTCTTATAATCATGTCGTTAGAGGGTGAAAACCCAAAACAACTCCATAAGGGGCCCGAACACCTCGCACGGGATCAGTATGCCTTGCAGGATCTGACCTCATAATCAAAGGACTCCTGGTTTGAAAATATGAAGATAATTTGTAAATCAAAAGACTTAGGCATAAAAACATATTGTTCTTGGAAGAAAACCGAAAATCGCCACCTAAATGATCCAGTAAGATGCACGAACACCTCAAATGGGACGAATGTAAGTCGTTGGAACTGATTGTGTAGTCGGGACTCCTGATTTTAGAATATGATGATAATTTGAATATATTTTGATTTAGAGTTTAAAACATGCAGTTATAGGGTGAAAACTGAAAATAGCTCCCAAGTGGCGCCGTGAGAGGCACGAGCACCTTGCGTGGGACCAATGCAACTCGTAGGAACTTACCTCATAGTCAGTGGGCTCTCAATTTTACAATATGGTGATAATTTTCAAATATCTAGAGTTAGACTTAGAAACATATTATTAGAGAGTGAAAACCCAAAAATGTCCCCAAATGGCCTCGTAAGAGGCACAAATACATTATAAGGGACTAATGTAACACGTAAGAACTAATCGTGTACTCACGGCACTCCCAGTTTGAGAATATTATAAAAATTTCAGCATATCCATACTTAGACATAATAACATGTCGTTAGAGAGAGAAAACATAAAATAACCCCCAAAGGGCCCCCTTAAAGGCATAAACACTTCGCACGTGACCAATGTAACTCCTAGGAACTGACTACGTGGTCACATATTTCTAATTTGAGAATATAACATAATTTGCAAATATCTAGAATTATGCTTAAAAACATGCCATTAAATGGCCAAAACCTAAAACAACCCCCAAACAGCCCCGTAGGAGGCAGGATCACTTCGCATCAATGTAAATCGATGGAACTAATCGCATAGTCACGGGACTCTCGATTACATACTATGATGACAATTTACAAATATCTAGACTTAGGATTAAAAACATGCCATTAGAGGAAAAAAAAACACCTCTCACTTTATTAGAGGTACGATCACTTCACGCATACCAATGTAACTCGCAGGAACTTACCGCGTAGTCACGGGACTCGAAATTTGAGAATATGATGATAATTTTTAAATATCTAGAGTTAAGCTTAAAAATATTTTGTTAGAGGGAGAAAATCCAAAATAGCCCCCGAACGACCTCGTAAGAGGTAAGATCACCACGTACAGGACCAATGTAAGTCGTAGAATCTGACCATGTAGTCACGAGACTCCCTACTTGAGAATATAATGATAATTTACAAATATCTATACTTAGGGTTAAAACACAAAGCAGCCCATAAATGGCACAGGCACCTCACACGAAACCGATGTGACTCATATGAACTGACCATATAGTCACAGGACTTATGTTTTGAGAATGTGAGGATAATTTATAAATCTCAAGACTTAAGCATAAAAACATGTCGTTCAAGGGAGAAGACCTAAAATACCCACTCAAACGGCCTTGCAAGAGGCACAAAACACCTCACACGGGATAATATATAAATCGTAGGAACTAATCACGTATTTAAGGGACTCCTAGTTTGTGAATATGATAATAATTTGCAAATATATATACTTAGTCTTAAAAACGTGTCGTTAGTCAGCACCCCCCCCCCTAAAAAAAAAAATCAGCCACGTAAGAGGCACAAACACCTGGCACGAGACCAATGTAACTCGTTAGAAGTGGTTGCATAGTCACGAGACTCCTGATTTGAGAATATGATGATAATTTTGGAATATCTAGACTTTGGCTTAAAAACAAGTCGTTAGAGGGAGAAAACCCAAAACAACCCCCAAACATCCTCGTAAGCAACATGAACACCTCTCACGGGACCAATGAAAATTGCAGGAATCTAACTATATAGTCACGAGACTCCGATTTTGAGAATACAATGATAACTTACAAATATTTAGACATAGCTTTAAAAACATACCATTTAAGGGTAAAAACCCAAAAAAAGACCCAAATGGCCCCGTAAGAGTCACGAACACCTTACACGAGACCAACATAAGTCGTAGGAAGTTACCTCGTAGTCGCACAACTCCTGGTTTCAGAACATGATGATTATTTGAAAGTATTTATAGTTAGTCTTAAAAACAAGTCGCTAGTGCATAAAAATCCAAAATATCGCCCAAATAGTTCTGCTATAGGCATAAAAACTTTGCACGGGACCAATGTAGCTCGTAAGAACTAATAAGGTAGCCACTAGACTCTCGATTTGAGAATATGATGATAATTTAGATATATCTAGACTTACGCTTAAAAATATGTTGTTGAAGGAATAAAAATCAAAGCATCCCCTAAACGGCCCTATAAGATGTACGAACACCTTTCACAGGACCAGCGTAACTTGTAGGAACTGACCACGTAGTCACAGAACATCTGATTTGAGAAAATGGTGTTAATATGAAAATATCTAAGCTTAGTCTTAACAACAATTTGTTAGAGGGCTAATACCCAATACCACTCACAAACGGGCTCGTAAGAGGCATGAATACCTTGCACATGACCAATGTAACTCTTAGGAACTTATCGCATGGTCACAGGAATCAATTTTACAAAATAAAGAGAGCTTAGAAATATCTAGACTTATACTTAAAAACATACCGTTAGAGAGATAAAGCCCAAAACATTCCCCAAACAGGGCCACTAAAGGCACAAACACCTCACACGAGGTGTAACTCATAAGAACTAACCATATAGTCACGGGACTCCCGATTTGAGATTATAATGATAATTTTAAAATGTACAGACTTAGGATTAAAAATATTTCTTTAGAGGGAAATAACTCAAAATAGCCCAAAAAGAGGCATGAACACCTAGGAAGAGACCAATGTAACTCGTAAGAATTGACCACGTATTTACGAAACTCTTAGTTTGAGGATATAAAGATATTTAGAAAATATCTAGACTTATTCTTAAAACATGTCATTAAAGTAAAAAATCCAAAATAGCTGCCAAACAAACCTGTAAAAGGCAAGAACACCTTACAGAAGATTAACGTAACTCGTAAGAATTGACGGCATATTTATGTGACCCCCGGTTTTCGAATATAATAAAAATTGGAAAATATCTGGACTTAGGCTTAAAAAATTCCATTAGAGGGTAAAAACCAAAAAGAACCCCTAAACATCCCCGTAAAAGGCACGAATACCTCTCACGGAACCAATGTAACTTGTATGAACTGATCACACAGTCACGGGAGTCCCAATTTTAGAATATGACGCTAATTTGTAAATATCTAGATGTTGTCTTGAAAAAATGTCGTTAGTGAAGAAAAACCCAAACAACCCCGTAAGAGGCAAAAAGACCTCACAGGGGCCCAATGTAACTCGTCAAAACTGATGGCATAGTCACGGGACTCCCGATTTGAGAATATGATGGTAATTCTAAATTATCTAGAATTAGACATAATAACATGTTGTTAGAGGTCAAAAATCCATAATAATACCCAAACAACTCTGTTAGAGGCATAAACACCATGCATGGGACTAATATGAATCTTATAGGAACTAACCGCGTAGTCGCGGGACTACCGATTTCAGTATATGATAATTTTCAAATCTCAAGACTTACTCTTAAAAATATGTGTATAGAGGGTGAAAACCCAAAACAACCCTTAAACAGCCCCTCGCACAGGATCGATGTAACTCCTATGAACTGACTGCGTATTCACTAACTCTCGGCTTGAGAATTGATGATAATTTGTAAATATCAAGAATTAGGCTTAAACATGAATTTCAAGTGAAAAAATCTAAAACATCCCCATAGGAGGTATGAACACCTCACATGGGACCATGTAATTCGTAGGAACTAACCGCATAATCACTAGACTCCCGATTTGATAATATGACGATAATTTACAAATATCGAGAATTAGGCATAAAAGTATTTCGTTAGAGGGAGAAAATACAAAACAATCCCCAAACAGAACCGTAAGAGACAGGAACTCCTCGTACAGGACCAGTGTAACTCGTAGGAATTGAACATATAGCTGCGAGACTCCCTATTTGAGAATATGATGATAATTTTTAAATCTCAAGACTTAAGCTTAAAAATATGTCGTTGAAGGGAGAAAATCCATCATACCCACCCAAATAGCCCCATAAGACGCACAAACACCTCACACGAATCAATGTAAAATGTAGGAATTGATCGTGTAGCCAAGGGACTCCCCTTTTGAGAGTATGATGATACTTTTCAAATATCTAGACTTAGGCTTTAAAACATATCATTAGTTGGCAAAAACCTAAAATAACCCCCAAACGTCCCTGTAAGAGGCACAAACACCTCGCACGGGACCAATGTAACTTGTAGGAACTGGCCACATAGTCCCAAAAGTTTGAGTTTGAGAATATGATGATAATTTGGAAATATCTATATTTATTCTTAAAAACATGTCGTTAGAGGGAGAAACCCCAAAACAGGACCCAAATGGCCCCATAAGAGGCAAGAACACCTCGCGACTAATGTAACTCGTAGAACTTGACCGCATATTCACGAGACTATCGATTTGAGAATAGAATGATAATTTACAAATATCTGGACTTAGGATTAAAAACATGTCATTCAAAGGAAAAAAAAAACCAAAAAATCCAAACGACCTAAACACCTTGCATGGGACCAATATAAGTTGCATAATATAAGTCGTAGAAACGTACCTTATAGTCACGAGACTCCCGATTTTTGAATATGATGATAATTTGAAAATATCTAGACTAATTCTAAAACATATATCGTTAGAGAGAGAAATCCCAATATAGCT
This sequence comes from Sambucus nigra, assembly GCA_949130495.1. Lineage (NCBI taxonomy): Eukaryota > Viridiplantae > Streptophyta > Magnoliopsida > Dipsacales > Adoxaceae > Sambucus > Sambucus nigra. Next base: position 584,952,015 of record OX422215.1, on the reverse strand, counting down.
CGTAAATGACCCTGTTAGAGGCACAAACACACTATGGGGGACCGATGTGACTCATAAGCGGTAATCGGGTAGTCACGGGACTCCAAGCTTGAGAATAAAATGATAATTTACAAATATCTAGACTTAGGCTTAAAATCACGTCGTTAGAGGGATAAAATCGGTAATGACATATTTCTCATGTCCGATATCTTACAGTTGTGTATGTCGTACGCCGTTACAAAAGGCACGTCACTTCATGATCTCTCTCGACGGCCTCAATATGAATTCCAGTAATAAAGCATTCACCATCTCCATCATGTGTCTCATATCTGCGTCAACAACTTCACGTTCCACGATTTTAGGGAATTTATGCAAGTGGTACGCAAGAGAAGTCAAAACAGTGAAAGATGATAAGATAGCAATATTTAAGGGAAGTTTGGTAATTTTATAGCCACCATACAAAAGACCTATCACCTGGAAAGTTGAATAGCTCACCGCCATGAATATACTGTAAGAAATGGCACCTCAATCCGAGCTACGGTGAAGAAGTTATGGCCCTTTGAAAATGGAGAATGTTGTGTCTTTTGACCCCCAAACCAGTGAACTTTCTCAAACCGCAGGCCAAACTGGTTCGAGGGGAGGCAAACCGGTTTGAAGTACACCCAAATCGGTTCGGAGTACCAGTACGCTGGCAGAGTTCCAGAATTTTAAAACTTTCTTTGGTTTCCTTATAAAACCCAACTATTGGGGAGTTATTTTGCAAGACTTGGAGAGACGTTTTTTAGAGTTCTATCAGCTCTAGACTTCATATTTTTGAGTTCCAAAACTCATGTTTTGATTCACACATCATTTCCAAACCTTTGTAACTCTTTTTGAAACCCAAGAACACAACTTTGAGTTTGTTCAACCTTTGTGGATAAACCGTCTTTCTTCTTCATTGCCGCCCTCCTAGAAAGGGAAAGTTCAAGCCGACAAACTTTTGGAGAAGCCGTTTCTCTTCTTCATTGCTGATCATCTGGAGTTCCTATGGGAGATTTTAGTCGAGACATTGAAACCGATGCCTGAGGGTATTTCGTATGTCTCTCAGTATTTCATTGTAATCCGTGTAAGTCTCGATTTACTTATTAGAGTGAAATAAAAGGTTTTGCCCCTTTGGGGGATTTTTCCTCAAATTGTTTGTTTTATCTTTCATGCTTTATTTTAGTTGATAAATCATTTAGATGCATGTTTTAGGGTTTAACTAAAATCTGGGATTAATTAAAATTGGATTTTATTTGAGAATACGCAATATTTTCACTATAGCCACTTTAGAAATTGGTATCAGAGCTTGTTGCACTAAGTTATTGTGTTGTGATCGTGATTTTGAACAAAAATGGCTTTTGATGGTTTTGATGATCTTCGATGTCAAATTTTTGAAAAAGTTAATTGGAAAATTCACACGAACTCTTATTTTAAATCTTCTATTCAAAACGAATCTGAGAAGTGTCATTGCTGTGAGGGTGTTGGTCACACGTTAGATGAGTGTACCAAAAATTTAAAGAAAAAATTGAATAAACCGGTTTCTCATTTTTTTGTACCCTTAGTGATTGTGATTCGGAAGAAGTATTTTATTCTTCTAGGAGAGAGCTTCCCATCCATGTGATTAGTGATGACAGTGAGGGTAATGGGAGTGAGGATGAAAGTGTAGATGAGCGTGACTTAAAAACTGCTTTCAATGAACTTTATGCTGAAGCTTTGAAAATAAAGAAAAAAAAATTGAAATTGAAAGCTCAATTGCAAGAGCATGCCTTAAAAATGATAATGATATTTTTGTTGAAGAACTTAGGGCATGAGAGAAAATTTTGAGAGAGAAGCTGGGATATGTCGAGGGTGAGAGAGATGATCTTCGAGGCGTGATGAAAGATATGAAAAAAGAGCTTCTTGAGTTTGAGGATTCTAGACGTGTACTTGAATCTAGGATAGGTGAACTTGAGGTGAAATTGAAAGATTCAAGTAAAGTGAAATTTGATTTGGAGTCTAGGTCTAAAAAACTTGATAAGATTTTATGTACCGTCGAGATAAAAAATGATAGGGGTGGGATTGGTCTTGAAAAATATGTTACACCCATTCCCACACGTGTGAGAGAGCCTCCTATTATTGTTAAGAAAGAGGCACCTAAGTTTTTCAGGAAAGATCCCCCTAGGAACATCGTGAGAGAACCTCCTAGGATCATTAGGAGAGCGCCACCTAGGCAAATTCGGAGAGAGCAACCGAGAAATTTGAGGAGAGGGAAACCTTTAGGTAACACACCGCCTGATTTACACTTGTACACATTGCGATAAGCAAGGTCATCTTAGGCCCTTTTGTTATAATATTTTAAATGGACCTAGGAAGGTTAATAAAAGAATAAATTCGATTTCCCAAACCCCCACACTCCGTTACACATCAATTTGGGTTAGAAAATCAGATTTAGAGGCTTATGGTTTATTTGTCCACGATTCTCGTTTGCTTGCATGTGATTCACCCCATGTGAAATATTTTGGTTGATTGTGTTGGATGTTTGTCATACACTAGTTGTGGTTTCATCATATATATTTGCTAGTGTGTTGACATGTATTTTTTGTATAAATTTTTGATTTTGAAAATTTTTGAAAAATACAAAAATATTTTATTTTGATAAATTTTTTGAAAATCGAAAAAGATTTTTGTATTTTGTTTACACCGTTTATGTATTGACACATAGGATGATCGAGTCACAATTTCATTCCATTTATCCATGTGACTATTTGATAGTGTTTTGAGATAATAGGTCAATTCATCCATATGCTTTACAATGTTTGGAGTCATTGAGATGTAATTTGTTGTTATTACCTACATGTTTGACTCATGATATCCTTTATTGCACACATGCACAGATTTATTTGATTATTGTACTTGTCTTATCACATATTGGTTAGGTATTTTCACTTCAATCATGTCCTTAAAACAAACCAAGCGCAATAAAACTTGATAAAAAGTGTGCACCTTTGAACCATGTTTGTGAGGTTTTGTGTGCTTTGTATGAAAACGGTGAAGGGCTACGAAAGGTTATCATTTACCTTTTGCGATTAAGCCGCCATTTAATTGAACCTAAAAAAATGAGGAATTTTATTATCCGGGGTCCAAATAGGTTTAAAAGACCCCGAAACATTTAAAGGCAATAAAAAGAAATTCATGCCAACTATGGGCCATTTAGATTCTTGCACCAATTCTTCAAAGTTTGAGAATTTAGTTTAACACCTCTAAAAGAAAATATATATGAGGGAGTTTGGTTGGAGATTTTATAACGGGTTTGCACGCCCTTGGAAATCTTAAAAAAGCGCTAAATAGTTTTGGACTTATTGGTGTGAAAATCACTTTGACTTTGATTTGTTGATTTGCATAAGACGATGTCATCTAAATTCAACAATTTTTACACCTAAGGATACTTTTGATGTTCATTCGTTAGGGGTACACATATGCATCGTGCACATATCATTGATTGAGTTTATTTACCTATCGAATGTGTTTACACCCATACATTCCGTTTTCATGACTTGGTTGTTTGAGTTTAAATCCATGGTGTGATTTTTTGTATCTTATTTATGTGGTTTTGATGATCTTCGATGTCAAATTTTTGAAAAAATTAATTGGAAAATTCACACGAACTCTTATTTTAAATCTTCTATTGAAAACGAATCTGAGACGTGTCCTTGTTGTGAGGGTGTTGGTCACACATTAGATGAGTGTACCAAAAATTTAAAGAAAAAATTGAATAAACCAATTTCTCATGTTTCTACCCTTAGTGATTGTGATTCAGAAGAAGAAGTATTTTATTCTTCTAGGCGAGAGCTTCCCATCCATGTGATTAGTGATGATAGTGAGGGTAATGGGAGTGAGGATGAAAGTGTAGATGAGCGTGACTTACAAACTGCTTTCAATGAACTTTATGCTGAAGCTTTGAAAATAAAGAAAAAAAAATTGAAATTGAAAGCTAAATTGCAAGAGCATGCCTTAAAAATGATAATGATATTTTTGTTGAAGAATTTAGGGCACGAGAGAAAATTTTGAAAGAGAAGCTGGGATATGTCGAGGGTGAGAGAGATGATCTTCGAGGCATGAGGGAAGCTATGAAAAAAGAGCTTCTTGAGTTTGAGGATTCTAGATGTGTACTTGAATCTAGGATAGGTGAACTTGAGGTGAAATTGAAAGATTCAAGTAAAGTGAAATTTGATTTGGAGCCTAGGTCTAAAAAACTTGATAAGATTTTACGTACCGTTGAGATAAAAAAGGATAGGGGTGGGATTGGTCTTGAAAAATATGTTACACCCATTCCCACACGTGTGAGAGAGCCTCCTATTATTGTTAAGAAAGAGGCACCTAAGTTTGTTAGGAAAGATCCCCCTAGGAACATCGTAAGAGAACCTCCTAGGATCATTAGGAGAGAGCCACCTAGGCAAATTCGGAGAGAGAAATCGAGAAATTTGAGGACAGTCCACCTTTAGGTAACACACCGCCCGATTTACACTTGTACACATTGCGGTAAGCAAGGTCATCTTAGGCGCTTTTGTTATAAGCTTTTAAATGGACCTAGGAAGGTTAATAAGAGAGTAAATTCGATTTTTCAAACCCCCACACTCCGTTACACATCAATTTGGGTTAGAAAATCGGATTTAGAGGCTTATGGTTTATTTGTCCACGATTCCCGTTTCCTTGCATGTGATTCACCCCATGTGAAATCTTTTGGTTGATTGTGTTGGATGTTTGTCATACACTAGTTGTGGTTTCATCATATATATTTGCTAGTGTGTTAACATGTACTTTTTGTATAAATTTTTGCTTTTGAAAAATTTTGAAAAATTCAAAAATATTTTAATTTGATAAATTTTTTGAAACTCCAAAAAGATTTTTGTATTTTTTTATACCGTTTATGGATTGACACTTAGAACGATCGAGTCACAATTTCATTCCATTTATCCATGTGACTATTTGATAGTGTTGTGAGACAATAGGTCAATTCATCCATGTGCTTTACAAGGTTTTGAGTCATTAAGATGTAATTTATTGTTATTGCCTACATGTTTGACTCATGATATCCTTTATTGCACACATGCATGGATTTGTTTGATTATTGTACTTGTCTTATCACATATTTGTTGGGTGTTTTCACTTCAATCATGTCCTTAAAACAAACCAAGCGCAATAAAACTTGATAAAAAGTGTGCACCTTTGAACCATGTTTGTGAGGTTTTGTGTGCTTTGTATGAAAACGGTGAAGGGCTACGAAAGGTTATCATTTACCTTTTGCGATTAAGACGCCATTTGATTGAACCTAAAAAATTAAGGAATTTTATTATCCGGGGTCCAAAGAGGTTTAAAATATCTCGAAACATTTAAAGGTAATAAAAAAAAATTCATGCCAATTATGGGCCATTTAGATTTTTGCACCAATTCTTCAAAGTTTGACAATTTAGTTTAACACCTCTAAAAGAAAATATATATGAGGGAGTTTGGTTGGATATTTTATAATGGGTTTGCACGTCCTTAAAAATCTTGAAAAAGCGCTAAATAGTTTTGGACTTAATGGTGTGAAAATCACTTTGACTTTGATTTGTTGATTTGCATAAGATGATGTCATCTAAATTCAATAATTTTAACACCTAAGGATACTTTTGATCTTCATTTGTTAGGGGTACACATATGCATCCTGCACATATGATTGATTGAGTTTATTTACCTATCGAATGTGTTCACACCCATACATTCTGTTTCCATGGTTTGATTTTTTTGTATCTTATTTTGGTAGTTTTGATGATCTTCGATGTTATATTTTTGAAAAAGTTAATTGGAAAATTCACACAAACTCTTGTTTTAAATCTTCTGTTGAAAACGAATCTGAGAAGTGTCCTTGTTGTGAGGATGTTGGTCATACGTTAGATGAGTGTACCATAAATTTAAAGAAAAATTTGAATAAACCGTTTTCTCATGTTTCTACCCATAGTGATTGTGATTCGGAAGAAGAAGTATTTTATGCTTCTAGGAGAGAGTTTCCCATCCATGTGATTAGTGATGATAGTGAGGGTGATGGGAGTGAGGATGAAAGTGTAGATGAGCATGAGTTGCAAACTGCTTTCAATGAACTTTATGATGAAGCTTTGAAAATAAAGAAAGAAAATTTGAACTTGAAGGCTCAATTGCAAGAGCGTGCCTTAAAAAATGATAATGATATTTTGGTTGAAGAACTTAGGGCACGAGAGATAATTTTGAGAGAGAAGTTGGGATATGTCTAGGGTGAGAGAGATGATCTTCGAGGCGTGATTAAAGCTATGAAAAAAGATCTTCTTGAGTTTGAGAATTCTGGACGTGTACTTGAGTCTAGGATAGGTGAACTTTAGGTGAAATTTAAAGATTTATGTAAAGTGAAATTTGATTTGGAGTCTATGTCTAAAAAACTTGATAAGATTTTAGGCACCGTCAAGATAAAAAAGGATAGGGGTGGGATTGGTCTTGAAAAATATATTGCACATATTCCCACATGTGTGAGAGAGCCTCCTAGGATTGTTAAGAAAGAGTCACTTAAGTTTTTTTAGAAAGAACCGCCTAGTAACATCGTGAGAGAACCTCCTAGGATCATTAGGAGAGAGTCACACTAGTTCCCAAAACCCCCACACCTCGTTACACATCGATTTGGGTTAGGAAATCGGATTTAGAGGCTTATGGTCTGTTTGTTCATGATTCTCATTTGCTTGCACATGATTCTTCTCTTTCCATATCATATATATCATTGTGTTCGCATGTTTGTCATACGCTAGTCTTGTGTTTCATGATATTTATATTTTCTATTGTTATGACGTGTACTTTTGGTATTAATTTTTTTTTTGAAATTTTTGAAAAATACAAAAAGATTTTATTTTGATAGAATTTTTGAAAATGCAAAAATATTTGTGTGTTTTGTTTACACCATTTACGGATAGACACTTAGGATGATCGAGTCACAATTTCATTCCATTTATCCATGTGACTATTTGATATTGTTTTGAGACAATAGGTCAATTCATCCATGTTCTCTTTAATGTTTGGAGTCATTAAGATATAATTAAGTGTTACTTCCTACATGTTTGACTTATAATTTCCTTTATTGCACACATGCACAGATTTGTTTGATTATTGTTCTTGTCTTATCACATGTTGGTTGGGTGTTTTCATCTCAATCCTGTCCTTAAAACGAACCGAGTGCAATAATACGAGAGTAATAAAAGTAATTCATGTAAAAACCATTACCCGTGAGGAATTTATTTAGTTTGAAAAAATGATGTGTGAACATGGGAAAGGGCAACGAATGAATAATAATTATGTTGTGAAAGCCACCGTTTGAAAAGAGCCCGTATAAAAAATTAAGGCAATAAAAAGATGAAATATGACAAAAATTTGGGCCAATAGGTTTTCTCTAAGTTGAGAATTTAGTAACCCTTTAGATATAAAGGATTACATTATTATATATGAGGGAGTTTTGGATGGATATATCAATGGGTTTGCACGTCCTTTGAAAAGTTCTCAAAATGGGACTAAATAGTTTTGGACGTTATTGGTGTGGAAATCATTTGATTTTGATTTGTTGATTTTTATAAGACGATGTCATTTAAATTCAACAAATTTTTACACCTAAGGATACTTTTGATGCTCATTCAACAAATTTAGGAGTACACGTATGCATCGTGCACATATAATTGATTGAGTTTATTTACCTATCGAATGTGTTCACACCCATTCATTACGTTTCCATGACTTTGTTGTTTGAGTTTAAATCCATGGTGTGATTTTTTTGTACCCTATTTTTGTATGAAAAATTTGAAAAATAAAAAATAGTTTGTGAATTTTTTTGGGATACTCCTTTACATGCGTCTTGATTGATTCATATTTTCTATCCAATTTTATCGTGACACTCCATGTTTTGACTGTTTCTTCTTATTTGTCTATTTGGGGACATCATAAAAAGGGGGAGAAATAATTATCATGTTATGGGGGAGTTTTTTCATTTTGGGGGAGATTTGATTTATTAATGCTTTATTCTTACATCATTTCAAACTCGATGCGTCATGAAAGTATTTTGCTTTATCTCATGTGTGTAGGTACATAGATTGAATATCATGATGTTGCACACCCTGATGAGAAAAGCTTTGAGATGTGATGAAGACTTTTTGAAGAACAGTTTGAGGTCTCGCAAATTTATACATGGGAGGGTAGATCTGTATAGGCATTTCAGTTTTTGATAATTCGGATATTTTTATGTATGTACTAACATAGACATAGGGGGAGATTTGTAAGGACATATTTTTATAAGTCCGTTATCAATTTATTATGTCGTATATCGCTACACCGTCAAAGAGCATTCAAGAACATTCAAGCATCAAAGACGAGTCTGAATATCAAGTTCTTTATCAAAAAGACTCCGCGAAGTTTACTTTGGTAAGGTTGAGTTTAAATTCCTTAGCGTTTCACTTAAAAGTGTTGGATTATTTTTATCAAATATTTTTCTAAAGATTTTGTTCTGGGACACCTTTTCCTCGAAAAATCATAACTAATTAAAAAAAACTAGAAAAATACGAAACTAGCGGCCACGCGTTCGTATCGAAATTATCAAAAATCATGCATGGAATCTCGTTTGATAGGTCATTCGAACGACCTGGTTTTGTCATTCAAACGACATAGTCATCTCGTGAGATCTCGTTCGAACGACATCCGTCCTTCGTTCGAGCAATATGCCTATCTCATTCGAACGAGCTCGAATTTCGAGGCGACACACTTTTTGTATAAATACTCATCAAATGGTCCCATTTTTCTCAAGAATTCACAACGTTTTGACGAACAAAAAAGCTGCAAAAGCATAATCCTTTTTGGCTTCTTCCTTTAGGGTTTAATACTTTTTTTTTTCAATTCACAAAACTCTCATATGCTTTAGTGAATTGTTTTGGTTTTGAAGAACAAACTTTGCTCTTGTTTATACTTTGTGGGGAGAGCTCTACAACCGACAGTTGCATGCTATTGTGGAGGGAGTCCTTATAAAGTTCACTCTTATGGAGAAGCCATTTTTCTTCTTCATTTCTGCCCTCCTGGAAAGGGAAAATTCCAGCCGTAACTTGTGGAGGTGTCGTCTTCTTCTTCACTGCTTCCCTCCTGGAAAGGGAAAGTTCCAGGTTAGACATCGGAACCGACACCTGTGAGTACTTCGTATGTCACCCTATTTCATTGTAATCCGTGTAAGCCGTTTTCTTACAAATTATAGTGAAATAAAAGGTTTTGCCCATTTGGGGGATTTTTCCTAAAATTGTTTATTTTATCCTGCATGCCTTATTTTATTGGATAAATCATCTAGATGCATGTTTTAGGGTTTAACTAAAATTTGGGAATAATTAAAATTGGATTTTATTCGAGAAGTCACAATATTTTCGCTGTAGCGATTCAACAAATTGGTATCAGATCTTATTTAAGCGATCACCACTTTTCAAAATCCAAAACATCCCCCAAATGGACCCGTAAGAGGCACGAACACCTTGCACAGGATCAGGGTAACTCATAGGATTTGACCATGTGGTCAGGGGACTCCCTATTTGAGAATAAAATGATAATATGAAAATATTTGAACTTAATCTTAACAACATTCCGTTAGAAGGTGAAGACCCATTAGTTCCCCCAAACGGGCCCGTAAGAGGAACGAATACCTCGTATGTAACCAAAATAACTCATAGGAAATTAACGCGAAGTCATGGGACTCTCGTCTTTAGAATATGATGATGTGGGAGATTATTTATTCAATCCCAATACTTCAGCCGACCAACCAGTACATAGAACAGACTGCTCAGCCTAATTAAAAATAGTTATTTTATATCGTGTATTTGACATGTGTTTAAAAGCATGGAGATAAACTTAAATAGGTTACCAATAATATCGGAGGAGATACTCAGGGACACCTATGAGTCATCTATAAGCTGGTTTAGTTGCTTGTATAATTTAATCACTTATTTTTATGACTATAAAATGTAAACCCTGACCCGAGGAAAACTGATGTAACTTCGATTATTTAAGAGACATTATTAAGAATACAGTAACCTCTCCATGGATGTTGAAAAGTTTATTAATCATGCATCTTTGTTGTTTTGTGTGTGATTATATATTTTCTCATCTCAATATTACTATCTAGATTTCTTATTGTGATAATTATTTCACTCACAATTAGTGTCATCTCTTGGAAGCGATTCTTTTTCCTACGAAAGCAGTTGTCGAAAGAAAGCATGTGATGTCTCACCACAACACCAATCTTCCTCAAGTTGGAGACATGCTAGATGATCCAGTCCCACTTAGGGTTAGGTCATAGATTCACAAACAACCAAGTCGATGATGTCTTCAAGAGAGGCAATCTTCTGAGGAAATTTAGGTGATTAGGCATAAATTCTTCGTATTTACCCTCGTATTTTAGAGTCTTTTAACATTCTGTGCTATATAATTTGAGTTGATTTATCTCATATCATTACTACTGACATTTTCTAACGAGTTCACTGAGTTTCATGTATTTCTCATCGATCTTGCAAGTATTTATTGCACGTAAACAAAGAAAGAAACCGGAAGAAAGAAATAAGAGAATAAAAGAAAAGGCAAAAGGCAAAAGAGTAGTTTTACATCTGGAATTTGCACGAGAAGATACGAAAAGTTGAAGAACACGAGTCTACAAGCACGTAGGAATAAATGACATCCAAATACGAGTCCCGGATCTAAAGTTATGATGCTTCAAAGGTAAGAGAAAATCACAAGGAAGAAAAAATGTTCCGAAAGAACGAAAGCGAACCCATGAAGAGGCAAATGAATCGGTTAGGTGCTTTGTCAATCTTATGTAAATGATGAACCAAACTGATGATGAGAAAAAAAAGAACCAGTTCGATGGTGCGAAATCCTATGTATAAAGCAAACATAACAGATTCCCCCGAGATGGATCGTTTCGCTGTCAAATTTTTGAATTATCCTTCTGCAAAATTAGAGTTGTGTGACAAATAAAACTCTTGTAAAAACTTTGTGTTTTTATTCCAACATGTTACCAGACATTAGGGAGTTCCTTTATGCATATTTTTAGAGAGAGAAAGAGTTTAATAACCCTAGGACCTCAAGTTTATAACTTTATGATTTTCAATTTCATATTTCTGCAGTAAAGTTTGTTTCTTCTTCTTCATTAGTGTTTGAATTGATTAATTTGTGTGTGGTTTATTTATTTTTAAAAGTTCTTATATTATCTTTCTTATCTATGTTTAATTTAATCACGGTTTTGATTTTATGCACAATAGTAAAACATCATTTTAAGTAATTGCACCATGTTAGGCTAGATTTTTAAGGATTGGAATGCATGAACCCAACCCGGTGTGGTTTGCATGATTATAAAATTAGTTCCATGAATTAAATATGTGACCGAATCATGTTGTGTAGCAATCACAGCCGTTGTAGGGATTTTAACCTCGTTTTCCCTAGGTAACCAGGGTGTTTAAGAATGCGACGTGCGTGTTAGCTATTTCAACACCGCTTTATTATTACTCTTGATTATGTATGATGTGGGATAGTACCCTGATATATGTAATGCTTGAGATTAATAAATACTGGGTTTAATCAATTATATAATTCACAACTACTTTTATATCTGGTAAACGTACTAGGGTTTGGGGGATTGTATTCAAACCTATTGTTCTTATTCATATTTATTTAATCTCAGTAGTTTTAATTCTGCTCAAGTAGTTTGATTTAGTAGTTTAATTTAATTTCCATTCAGTTAGTATAAATCAAATTCCAAAATTCATCAACTTTTCTTTTCTTTTTCTTGAGTCAATTTAGGGTTAACCGTCTTACCTATCGTCGTTACGTTCCACGTCTTATTTCCCTAAGGATTTGACCCTGTCTTACCGGGTTTATTACTTACGCGACCGATTTGCACTCAAACCGTAATTAGCACACACTAGAGACACATTTTCAGTCGCGTCATGTTTTTGGCGCCGTTGCTGGAGAATTGGGTAGACTATTAGGTTAGGTCGATTTAATCTTAAACTTGACTCCCAATCTCAAAAATCCAAAACAAATCATAAAACAAAAAATAAAAAAAAAATTAGAAAATTGAAAAGCAAAAAAATATAACATCTCTCATATCCCTTTCATGAAAAATCCATAACAAACCCCTTAATCTACTCCCCACGCATTCACGAGAATCCTATAGTTGAGTACGATCCTAATAGCCCACACACTCCTAATGAACCTCAGTTCTTGGTTCGAGTTCCTACACCTCCAAATTCCATTACAAGTTACACTTCTAGAGCACTAAGTAAGGATTTAGAGTCATTGGGGGAGAGAGACATTTCAAATGACGCTAGTTTTGGTACGAGGGAGGGAGATCTACCGTATCATCCTATGAAAGAACTTTTATATCCTGAGTGAACTGTCACCCCCGGGTGTATTCTACTTTCGTATAATGCAAGACAGTTCGTAATGGGATGATACAAATTCTTCCCACGTTTCATGACATGGATTCAAAAAAACCATATCTCCACACCCGTGAGTTCGAAGAGGCATACGATACGTTTAGTGATCAATCTTGCACGCAAGACATCGTTTGCCTAAAACTTTTTCCTTTTTCCTTAAAGGATAAAGAAAAACTTGGCTTTGGGTTTTATCACCGACTCAATTACATTGTGGAAGGATATGCAATCGAAGTTTCTTTTGAAATTCTTTTCCCAGCAAAGAATCAACTCCATCAAGGCTCAAATTCAAGAATTTAGACAACAAGATAATGAGCCATTTAATTGGTGTTCGGAAGGCTTCCAAGAGTTAGTTAATGCTTTACCACATCATGGATTTTAGAAGCATCACCTTATCTCTTTCTTCGACCAAGGGCTAACTATAGTGTCTAAACAAATCATTCAAACTATGTGTGAAATACCATTTTGGGTGTTAGATGCGAACAATGTCGATGCTCATCTTAAGTATGTCGCCGATACTACTCAAGCACGGGACACATCCGATCCTAACCCCTAAAATCGGGTTCGATAAACATCCACCACTCCTTTCGTGTCCGGTCTTTATCACGTGGATAAGGACGATGTATGGAATCTTTGATTTAGTCAACTTGAGCGAAAAATGGAAGATGTACTTGAATCACGGTCAAGAGAAACCCATAGATCCAGTCAATAAAGAGAGAAAGTGTGTGATATTTATGAGGCAGACCATTCAACAGAGGAATGCCTGATGATACCCACCTATAAAGTCATGCTTCAAGAGCAAGTAAATGCGGTAAGAGATTTTAAGGGTAAATTTAATGATCCTCAAGGGAATTCTTACAACCCTTCGTGGAGGAACCATCCTGGGTTCAGTTATGGGATATAACACACTGCTATGAATCTTAATTCACATGTTGACCCTCCACGACCACCTCCGCATTTCCAATAAGATCCACATATGCATGCACCACCTCTCGCACCGTATGTCACCCAACCACGGACAAATATCTAGGATGATTTAAATCAATCCATCCAATCTCAAAATGAAACTAATGCTAAGTATGACCGCATGTTCTCCGAGATAAATGAAAATGTATCTAAGTTGCAAGCATCCATGAGTATCCAAGAAAAGGGTAAATTTCCATCCAAAGGCCATAGACCTCCCCAAGGTCAATCAAGTGTTAGCTCTATATCCCATGACAATCCAAAGCAATATAGTAAGATTACCACTCTACGTAGTGGGAGAGCTGTTGATTTATCACCTCCTCCACACGATGAACCCAAAGATAAGGATTCTTTTCTCGACACGAAAGAGGCCGAAGATGCCCCCTTAAATAAGAGTGATAATGAAGACAACACTGGTGGGCCCAAAGTCGTAGTGAAACCACCCACTGCTGCGCCGTTCCTTCAACAGTTAGTTCCGTCTAAAAAAGGGACGTCATGTGACGATGTTCTGGACATTGTTAATCAAGTAAAGATAAATTTACCTTTTCTCAAGACCATCAAGCAAAGTCCCATATACGCTAAGTTTCTTAAGGACTTACTCACGGTGAAAAGTAGAATAAAGGTAAAGAAAAATGTGTTTTTGACACAGAATGTTAGCTCGGTATTGTTGATTGACCTTCCATTAAAATATAAGATGCGGGTACACCCGCCATTTCGTGCATCATGGGAAAGAACCGAATCAAAAAAGCACCAATAGATTTAGGGGCGAGTGTTAACATTGTCCCCTATTACATATATAAGCAACTAGACTTAGGGGTCCTTAAGCCCATGAATTTGACTCTCCAACTCGCGGATTTCTCTGTTAAGATTCCCCGGTGAATTATTGAGGATGTTATTGTCCAAATTGACACTTTATACTTCCTGGTAGATTTTGTCATTTGGGACGAGGAGCCATATATTCTCCCAAGAAATTATGTTCTTGTCATCCCTGGCCACCCATTCTTAGCTACGGCTAATGCACTTATTAATAATAGAAAGGGGTGAATGGAACTAACATTCAGGAATATGACCCTTACGATAATATCTTTAATAACACCAAGAACGAGGGTAATGAGTGCGAACCGCAAGAGACGAATCTTATAGAGGAAGTACACGAGCATGAGAGGACTCATATGCGAGAGTCGTTAAGGGTATGCCATGTTAAAGCAAGAGAGAGCGATAATTCGAACATGGAGCTAGAGGCCGAAAAAGAAGAGTGTGGAGTGACGTATGTGGAGAGCGAGAGAGATCACGTAGTTGAATATGAGAGGGAGGAGTTGAAGATTGAGCAAGTGAGAGATGACATGAACCTAGAAAAAGTTGAGAGAAAAATTGGGCCGTTGCATAAGAACCTCGTTGTTAATGTCCAATCTCAATTGGAATCATGCAATCACGTCGAGGAGAACTAAAAGAAGAATTGGATAAATGAGATTCCTCTTCGTCACCACCCACCCATGCCACTGGAGCCTTCAAATGCAATAGAGAAGAGGACTTAAGTCTTATTCTACTTAGAGCCTGACCCAAGCATTCCCAAAGTTAATAGAGGTCGAAGTTTAACATTTCCCTTCAATTTCGGTCGAGCGGAGCACTCCAAGTCGGTACAAGTAATTTGCAGTTCTATTGGTCACCTTGAGAATCCCATTCAGGACTCATATCATGAACCTCAAGGTGACTCCCTTACGTTTGGGAAGGGTCCCAACTTATTCTGATTGTCGGTTTATGATCCTAAGATGGGAAAAACAAGGAGAGCATTGTACCCCATGAGTGGGGTCGAATGAGCTTTTAATATGGTGAGAGGTCGTCGCACACCCTACGTGTATGGGGTTATTCTTGCATATATTAGTTAGAGTTAGGTTAGGATCATCAGGAGTCCGTAGGTGCAAGTTGTGAGAGGATAGGAGTTCAAACACACGGTTTGAGAGGGCATGGAGAGCTTCAACGAAGTTCATTCGTAGGAATAGTTACGAAAGTGTCAGAAAAATTGATAGTGAAAGAGTCCACGCTTATAAGAGGAGAGTTAAGCTTTACAGCACAATCGGATTGGTTCACCCTCTGCAGAACTTTGCTACTTCCCTAGGTGATTCCCCCCTTCCCCCTCCATTTCCTTCCAATTTCGAATTCCATCAATTTTCCACCCATTTTCCCTCCAAATACCCCCTTCCACACACCACCTATAAATACACCCCATATCCCACCCCTTTGTCCACACACTATACACTTCCCTCCTTTAATCTCTCTCTCTCTCTCTCTCTCTCTCATCTTTTTAGCAGCACCAAGTTATTTCCCATGGCAAACAGGGCTCTCCATGCCAAATACACCTCCATTGAAATCCTCCGTGATGGTAACGGGGAGTTCGATTCACAAATTGAGCACATATGATCCGAGCGCTTTTTCAGTACTTCCTAAAAATTACACATTGAGCGCCAAGTAAAATGGAACGAGTTACCTCCCTCTCCCACGGTTCTTTTCCTTCCAATGGGGTGGTTCCGTTTTTTCAACGAGCCCCATGAAGTGGTGTGGGCAGACAAAATGCGTTATTTTTATGGCTCTCTAGTCCACACGGGCGAGTTTGAAGCCCAAGCTTATGTTGACGTGACTCCCGTCCCCTTTTCATTGGAGATTCTATCCCAAAATCTAGAAGCTATAAGGTTTTCAAGCCCTGACTAGTATGACTATCCTAATACTAACCCCAAAATTTCAAAAAGTACGTGCATCGCTCGCCTTGCACCGAACGAAAATTGGGTTTGGGAGACTTTTTCAGTGGTAAATCATAATGATAAAGTCCGCATCACTTTCCACATCATCTGCGCCAACATCCTACAAACTTCTAATGATTCGACGATGCGCCCTCGCCAAGCCACCCTTGTCTACCACCTTTTCAATCCTGACACCACTATCCATATTGCCCGAACATTCTACACCAATATTCTTTATGCGGCCTTGGATTAGAAGGGTAAAAACCCTCTCCCATATCCCCGCCTCATAACCTCAATCCTTGTCGATGCCGATATTGATCCACCCCGAGCGTTTTCCCGTCTAGCAAAGCCCGTTGGGAAGGAATATCGCACAATGAGTGGTGATACGAGAAGTTAGGGTGAATGATTAGGATTATGACGAGGAGGAGGAGGAGGAGGAGGAGGAGGCTAAGGATGTTGAGGTGGCCGAGGGTGCGAATGAGGACTATGACGAAGAGGTTGATTCAGATTATGAGCTGGTGGGTTGGGAGTTCAATCGTCGCATTTCTGCGCTTGAAACATGCTTTGACGGGTTCATCAGTGAATATCGTTCTGATCGCTAAGTGGACCGTCAAACTTACCAGCGCGATAGAAGCATGATGCATCACCTCCAAGCCGAGATTTATCGCCTTCATATGGGTGTCCCACCGTCGATATACTTTTATGACCCATATGACCCCACTGCCTCGCCCTGTCAACCCATCCCCTCAGTAGCCCGATGTTTGTGTGGTTGTTTGTAATATGTAGTTCTTCAACTTTTGAGTACCTAATTGCTTGTAATTTTTTTGGTGGTGATGAAGAACTTTGTAATTTCTATCCTTTCATTTCTTGTACTTGGTTCTTTGTAATACAAAAATTTGCATTTTGTCTTTGTTCATTTTTCTGCACCCACCTTTTATCTTAGATTTTAGTCCTTTTGCATATGGACTTTACACTAAGTGTTTTTTTTTGTTTGGGGGGGGGGGGGGGGGGGGGTACGCATGCGCCTCAAAATTTCACAAAGTTAAAAAGGCCCAAAAACCAACAAATTTAGAAATTTTCAAAAATTTCCAAAAAAATGAAAATTTTGAAAAAGCCAAAAATATTTCTTCAAAAAACATAAAAATGGGAATTTAAAAGCTTAAAAAATGTCACAATTTTTTTAAAAAGTCTCAAATTTGTAAAAACCCAAATGCACAAAGACAAAATTGACCAAAGATGGAAATTGACAGAAAATTGATGACTTTACAAATAAGTGTCACTACACCAAATCTGCACTATTGTCAAGGTCATTGACCCTGACAAATCCAACTTGTCAAGGTCAATGACCGTGACATTTCGAGGCGAGACAACTTTTTTTGTCACGGTCATTGACCTTGACACAAAACTCGCGTTTTGTGTCACGGTCGTGTCGCGGTCAATGACCGTGACACGTTTGTCACGGTTATAAACCGTGACAAAGCCGTGACCCTTTTTTAAAAAAATTGTCACAGTCAATGACCGTGACACGTCCGTGGCAACTTTTTGTCACGGACTTGTCACAGTCAATGACCGTGACAATTCTAGGCAGAATTTAAAAAAAATATGTTGGGCAGTATGGCCACTGCCACTGCCCAGCAATATATTTGTACCTGTTATAGCAACGTTGTACCTGTTCCAAACATCATATATCCAAACAAACTAAAGATAATGCAAATATATATTCAAATAGAGACAATATGCATCACGATATAATTCAAATGTAACAACTTAAAACAATTCAATTCAAACTTATAACAATTCAATTTAAACTTAAAACAATTCAATTCAATTCAAACATGTCTGGTGTATTGTTAAAACTGAGGAGGTGAGTTGGCCACACGACATACGAATTGACGCACCCACTAATATACGTCGTGCCGCATTGTTCGCGCAACCACAATAGGGAGTTCTCCTTCCCGGGTATGACATGCGTGACGAGCACCCTGGACTCCATCTCTTGATGCGCACGTCCATGAACTATTCCACCCTGGACATTACTTTAAGAATTTTACCCAATCTAAATACCACATTTTCTTTCTTGTTATACACTTGAACACGTTTTGTTATTTAGTCCTTATTAATTTATCTTTGATGTATTACCAGCATCTTTACTTTTATAAACTTTATTTAATTTTCAATTTTAAGGACTATTTTCATCACTTAGTGTTCATCTAAGTTCTAGTATAACAAGTTCCCATAAAAATCTTTAATAAAATTCTCATATCTTCTTTCAATTTAAACACACACACAGTAGTGACTGTCTATTTAAAATAATCTCAATGTTAATTTCAGGTATTGAATTTCTACTATTGTTTTGTGCTTTTTATAAATCATACCCCACCCCCACCCACCCCCACCCCAACATGTTTACGGGCTTTCATCACCCGTCATAAATTTTTCGGTCCGTGACTTACGGGCCAGTTGTCTTGGGTCTTTTAGTCCCTTAACATTACTTTAAGAATTTTACCCAATCTAAATACCACATTTTCTTTCTTGTTATACACTTGAACACGTTTTGTTATTTAGTCCTTATTAATTTATCTTTGATGTATTACCAGCATCTTTACTTTTATAAACATTATTTAATTTTCAATTTTAAGGACTATTTTCATCACTTAGTGTTCATCTAAGTTCTAGTATAACAAGTTCCCATAAAAATCTTTAATAAAGTATTATCACAAATATAAACTAAGAGTGATAAAATATCTTTGAGGCATATAAATTAATTGTGACAAAGTAAGATTATGGAAACCCCACTTTTCTTTCTATAACTCCTATTTTATTAAACTTTAAATATAATTAGGGGTGTATAGAAAGAAAAGTTAAATAGGAATAAAAACAACATTTTTAAAATATGAAGGGCTCACCAATTTGATCAAATTTTTCAACAACATAGACTAATTGATCTTTATTATAAGACAATTACTACAAATTTATGCGCATCGCCCGAATTCAAAAAGTAATTTAATGACTAAAGTAATACTTTTTTTAACTTTAGTTATTCACCACAAATCTTAAAAAATATTTTATTTTTCATGCTTTTAGCAACTTCGGATGCCATTTTAACCCTTATTGTAGTTTTTTAGTTTTCATGCTTTTATTTGATGGATATAAAGTCATGTGATTATTTCACCATATAAAGTCAACAAAAAACGTCATATATGGTTTTTTTTCTCCATTAATATAAGTATATAGCGATTATTTCACACTTATCACATATTAAGTCGGCCTTCATTTTTTTATGAAATTTGTAGAAAATTACTTATTTATTTTGAATGAAAATAAATTGTTATCCAATATTTTTGGATATTATTTACATTTACATTTTTGGATATTATTTTTGGATATTATTTTCGGATATTTATAGAAAATTACTTATTTATTTATATTTTTAACCCCATACCCCCAGCCTGCCCCACCCCCTACCCCCCACCCTACCCCACCCCCTACCCCCAGCCTGCCCCCACCCTACCCCCACCCTTCCCCACCCCCACCCTGCCCCACCCCCCACACACGCATACACACACGCACATATATACACACATACACACATATATATACACACAAACATATATATAAATGGAAGAGAGAGAGAGAGAGAGAGAGAGAGAGAGAGCAGCGTCGAGAGAGAGAGAGAGAGAGGGAGGGAACGGCGGGAGGGAAAAAAGAAGGGGGAAAGGGTTTTTGCTAGAAATATTGTCACGGTCGTGTCAAGGTCATTGACCGTGACAATTCTTTGTCACGGTCATGTCAAGGTCAATGACCGTGACATAAAATGCGTGTTTTTTGTCACGGTCAATGACCTTGACAAGGGTGGCCGGCTGAAAGGTGACATTTTGGCCATTTTGGTGTAGTGTGTGGAGATTAATTAACCCGATGGGATTTCGAGCCTATCACTTTTTTTGAGTCCCTAAATCAATCCGACTTAGTGGTTAACTAAAAGTTCAATTTAGCTCTAAATAATTCGTTGACGATATCAATTCCTTTTTTTTATTGGTTAAGGGAAGCGTGTGAGTTATTGTCTTGAAAAGCGCGCTAACATATCTCTAAACTAAATTAATCTCGAGATGCACATGGTAAATTAATGAGTGATTCTTGCAATGAAGTAGGCCATCGTTTGTTACCCAAAAATATTAGCCATAAAAAGTTGTGAATTTTTTTTTCATTTTTCAACCTAATTGAGCCTAATAAAATTTTCCAATTTCGTTTGTAACCTGAAAAACCCAAACAGCTCGGAATTGTGAAAAAAATGAAAGATTCAAAAATTAAGTCCAAAAGAGTGAAAAGGGGCAAGAAAAATGGTATAATGCGTGTAATACCCCGTACTTTTGACTATATTTATTTTTGGGATTAATTAATTAAATTGCGTATTAATTGGAAATTAATCCGGGTTATAGATACTAATGAGATGCGAATTGGTATTTGATTATGTGCATATATGATTATATATGTATTTGGTATTATAAAATTTGTCGTGAGATTTATATACGGCAATTTGGAAATTTTATTGAGACGCGAGGGACCGCCGCGTCACGGTGTAATATTTTGATAATAAAAGTGAATTTAAAATCTATAATCCGTATGGTCGTTTTGAGTGCGCCAACGCATCCGAAAGGGTAGAGATAGTCAGAAAACACTAGCCGGGGGTATAGTTTGGGTCCCGGGGTATTTTTAGGCCATACCGGCAACTTAAAGGGTATTTTGGTAATTTTACATTTTGAGGAATTAAAAGTGACGAAAATTAGAGATGTAAATCTGATGTGGATATAGACCCACTAAGCCCATAACCAACCCATATTAACCCTTTAAGCTACGGAGGCTAACATTAGGTTTACAATCTTCCCCAAATCAAATCCTAGCCACCTTAAGCCACCATTGGAGAAGGAGCTTAGAGAGAGAGGAAACTCTGCAGAATCTTCACCAAACCTACACCAAAATCAGAAATCAAACCAAGGCAAGTGTTTTAATTATATTTAAATTCGTAGAATGTTTCCCCCATGTTAGAAAATTGATAAATTACAACTGTTCTTGAAAGATAATGAAAACCCATGTAGTTTGGAGTTTAGAACTTGAATATTGTGAAAAGAATTGCATGTAGTATGATAGGTAGATGATTTCCCTTATAATAATTGTGATTTGAAGGAATTAAAACGAAATAAATTCTGGGATTTGATGATGATATAAACCTAGGGTTCATGTTCTAGAGAAATTGGGAAAAGTGTAGAGATTTGTAAATTTGGTTGATGTTATGATGATCCAATCCTCGAAAACATGTTAGGAGATGATGTAAATATGCTTAGGATGAATTAGAGACCCTAAAATGTTATTGGGATGAACCTTGGAAGAGATTAGAAGTGATAAAAATGGTGAAAATCGAATTGGGGAAAAATCTGGGCCGAATCTGGTAGCTCGTTAGAAGCAGTCCCCAGGTCGTTCGAACGAACTCGTTCGAACGAGCTTCTAATGAGTTGACCAGTCGTTGCTAACGAGTAGGAATTTCGTTCGATATCTTGTTCGAACGAGATATCGTTAGAAGGGACAGTTCGTTCGAACGAACTGGATCTCGTTCGAACAGTCTCGTTCGAACGAGACTTCTAACGAGCTGACAGTCCAAACTCGTTCGAACAGTCTCGTTCGAACAAGACTTCTAACGAGTTGACAGTTTGGTCCTTTTTGGACTATTTTGATTTTTGGAGTCCCGGAAACTGGTTCGAGGGTAGAGTTAACATTCTTTGATGATGTAAGGATAAATTTTGGGACTTTTGGATTATTATGAGGAGTAAATTATATACGAGAGTTGTATTACATGGACGGTTTGGGTTGAGACGTGAGTGGTTACTACGACGTGAGAAACTATAGCGCGTATGATTATAAATCGGATTAGTATAAATTGTGATGATTATAAGTTAGTACGAGAATGCAATATGTACTACGATTAAAAATACGGTATTACTAAGATATGTGTTTACTTAGTATTGGTATATGGATTGTGTGTATGACATACCTACCATACTTGCTATCACGGGAGGCTGCGTTCGCTTAGGACCCTCTAATCCTTGTGTGCCTACGGGGGGGGATATAGACTGGTACCTCAATGAACATAAGTCATAGAAGGACTTATTGTGATATTAATAAGTCAGCTGATTATGGGAGCGTAGGTATGTGCGTGACCCATGTGATGGTGACTGTGTTCGCCTCCACTATTTGTGATTTGTGTTATCTGAACTATTCCTGAGAGATTCGGAATATGTGATCCTTATGTACGTGATGTACCGGGATGGATAGCAGAGTATGTGCGCACCGCAGCTTAGTTCTCGGGGTGCTTGTATTGTATATTTATGATGTGAATAATATACATTTAATTAATGAGAATCCTCATGTTAATGTTGTAAATATATTACGGTATTGTTTCGAGAAATATAGCAAGTTAACTGTTAGTTATTTATATTGCATATTGAGCATCTGAGTTTACATTAAATTCCTATCTAATTACGAGCGTTATATGTTAATAGAACCGGGTAATAAGGGTAGAAACTATTACAGTCTAACTAGTTATGATGTCACTTAGCTAGTGGTTTATATCGTTGTAGAAGGGTACTTACGTTAGGAGTGCACAGTTAGACGAGAGGTGAGAATATAATGTGAGTGCACGTCCTAACATGTACTTTGCATTTTTATTTTAAATGTTTTTAAAGCACTTGCAGGTTTTTAAAATATAACTCCACATTCGGGCTCTGACCCGTTTTCTTTTCAAATCTTTTTCTTGTAAAACCATTTTTAGGTCCCCAGCCACAAGGACACCAAGCATAGGATACTCATTCAGGTGACGAGCTGTAGCTGCTTGTGGAAGCTATAGGGATTTGCATGTAGACGCTTCTATCTTTTGGATTCCAGAGTCACTATCTATCAGTTGTAGGGCATGTTGCCCATTTCTATTTAGAGACATCTTTTACATTCCAATTTTCAGACTTTAGCATGTTTTATTTCAGTTCGGTTATTTATTTCAGTATGGGATTGTAGTGAGGAGTGTTCCTCCAGACTTTATTTACTCTTTTGTGATGGTTATTCGTTTTACTTCAGTATGGTGAATGGTGTTATTTATTTCTTCATTACACTTGTTGCATGTTAATCAGATTTTAAATAAAATTTCGCACTTACTTTTTAAATACTAGGTGGTTAGTAAAAATAAAATGTTTTCGACAGTGATGCTATTAACTGAGCCAACTTGGCATTTTGAATTAATTTAATAAAGGAGTAGCTACCCGGTATTTAATTAGTCGGGGTGTCACAATGCGCAACAAAAAGGGGAAAGAAAAATGGTATAATGCTCAACAAGAATAGTAAGAAAAGAAAAATGTGAAAAACCGAAAAAGTAAGAAAAGAAGAGAAAATTATCAAAAGCCCGAAAAAGCCCTAACGGACATCATAAGAAAATTTTCTAATTCCAAATTTCCTAACAATTTTCAATTTTACCCAATGCACCTTATAATCCAAGAAAAGTCCTAACCAAGTCTGAATTGCGAAATCAATTACCACGTGGAGAGACTAAGACACAAAAACATAATAATATAGGCTAATTGGTGTGAAATAGAGACAATGTTTCTCGTTTTCCAAATGACTGTATCCCGATGAAGAGATATTTTCACCATATAAAATTTTCGTCTCTTAAATTTTTGCATGTGACCTTATGTCCATTGCATTTACTCTTTATATCACGCATATTGAGATAAATAGCCACATTCCAAGTGATTAGTTTGTCAGAGAATCCCATGAGCATTTGAATAAAAATGAATTTTCAGAAAGTAACGTAATGATCAATCGGTGGAAATTTTCGGTTAAATTTTTAGCTTCGCAAACACGTAACAAATTAAGACTCACAAATATGAATTTATGGTGATCATTTTTGGGGTGTTTAAATTGTACAATTTTTAAGTATTTAGAGTTTTCTTTTAGCCGAAAAAGAATTTTGTGTGTATATTCATTGCAAACCCTTACGAGACACAACTCGTCCTACTAGGGTAACCTTGGGGCTTAAAGTCTTGTTGCATATACTTAATGAAATCGCTTGCCTGCGAAAGAGGTATTCTATCCCAATAAAACGTTTGATAAGAGTTTGTCCATGTTATGATTTTTTTACATTGCTCGGGACGATCAAAGTTCTAAGTTAAGGGGGTTGATTATGCCTAAATTCTTCGTATTTATCCACATAATTTAGAGTCTTTTAACATTTCGTGCTATGTAATTCGAGTTGATTTATCTAATATCATTGCTTACGGCATTTTCTAATGAGTTTTCTGAGTTTCGTGTATTTGTCATCGATCTTGCAGGTATTTAGTGCACGCAAAGAAAGAAAGAAAGTGGAAGAAATAAATAAGAGAATATAAGAAAAGTCAAAGGGCAAAAGAATAATTCTACATTTAGAATACGTATGAGAACCCTAATAAAAGTTGAATACCTAGAGTCTACAAGCACGTAGGAAGAACCGACATCCAAATCTGAGCCCCAGACCTAAAGTTAAGAAGTTTCGAAGTTGGGAGAAAATCATAAGGAAGAAAAAATGTTCTGAAAGAACCATACCGAATCCATGAAGAGGAAAACGAACTGGTCTGGTGCTTGGTCAATCTTCTATAAATGATGAACCGAAACGATGATGAGAAAAAAGAATCGATCCGATGGTGCAAAATCCTCTGTATAAGGAAAACTGAAGCGATGCCTCTGGCTGGGATCGATTCAGCTGTCGAATTTTTGAATTACTCTTATACAAAATTAGAGTTGTGCGTGGATCAAACTCTTGTAAAAACATAGTTTTTTTATTCCAACTTGTTACCAAACATTAGGGAGTTCCTCTTTGCTTAGTGTTAGAGAGAGAAAGAAGTTAAGAACCCTAGGAGCTAAAGTTTACAACTTTATGATTTTCAATTTCAGATATCTGGAGTGAAGTTTGCTTCTTCTTCTTCCTTAGTGTTTGAATTGATTAATTTGTGTATGGTTTGTTTATTTCCAAAATTTATTAGATTCTCTTTCTTATCTAGGTTTAATTTCATCATGGTTTTGATTTTATGCACAGTAAAAAACATCATTTTAATTAATTGCACCATGTTAGGCTAGATTTTTAAGGGTTGGAATGCATGAACCCAACGTGATGTGGTTTGCATGATTATAAAATTAGTTCCATGAATTAAATATATGATTGAATCGTGTTGTGTAGTAATCACAACCATCGTAGGGATTTTAACCTCGTTTTCCCTAGGTAACCGGGGTGTTTAAGAATGCGATGCGCATGTTAGCTATTTCGACACTGCTTTACTCTTACACTTGATTATGTACAATGCGGTCTAGTACCCTCATATATGTAATGCTTGATATTAATAAAGACTGGTTTTAATCAATTATTTAATTCACAACTAGTTTTATATTCGGTAAATGTACTAGGGTTGGGGGATCGTATTCCACCCTATTGTTCTCATTCATACTTATTTAACCGCGGTAGTTTTAATTCTGTTCACATAGATTGATTTAGTAGCTTAATTTAAATTTCATTTAGTTAGTAGAAATCAAACAAAAAAATTATCACCTTTTCTTTTCTTTTCTTTTCTTTTCTTTTTCTAGAGTCGAATTAGGGTTAATCGTATTACCTATTGTCATTACATTCCACATCCTATTTCCCCGAGGATTCAACCCCGTCTTACCGGGTTTATTACTTACGTGACCGATTTTCACTTGAATCATAATTAGCATGGACTAGAGACACATTTTCAGTCACATCATTAGGGATCACCTTGGTCTACTTCGATGTCCTGATTGTTCGATGCTTACAAAGCCAGGCTTCAAGAGCAGGAGGTGGCAACAAGCCTCCAGATGGAAGAGAATGATCACTTGAAAAGGATACTTGAAATAATGGAGAGGGATATTCATAGATATACCAAGAAACATTGTGATAGGTATCCTAATCCTCAGGTGAGGAAGAATCGCAGTTAAGGGAAAAGCTCCAGGCACAACTAGGATAGATCTGAGTGCTGCAAGATGGAATGGGATCGATCAGAGCATGGTCGATCGGAGAGGTGACAAAGAAGTAATGGTCGTTAGGATGAAAACATCATAATTTTAGTTTGTAAAGAGATGGACCAATATCCATCCCATCGAGGGACCAGGTTTACTAAGGAGCTAGCTAGAAGAGCTCCCCACACTTAGATAAAATCACCTTTCTAAAGGGAGGTTGAAGATGAAGAATCGCCAAAGAAGTTCGTTATTCCTAGATTCAAAATCTATGGTGGAAATATAGATCCCATAGACCATGTTTGGTAGTACATGTAGGCGATGACCCTGTTGAGCCACAATGACGCCTTAATGTGTTGAATCTTCCTTTCTAGCCTATATGATGTAGCACAAAACTAGTTTCAGAAACTACTCTACAGGTCGGTCAAGAGTTTCAAGTCCCTAGAAAAGGATTTTACCGCTTTCTTCATAACCAGTATTTCCCACTCCAAAAGGATGGATTAACTGCTCCTGTTGAAGAAAAAGCTATAAGAGAGCCTTCGTGGTTATGCTAAGAGGTATTGGGAGGTCTTTAATGAAGTGGAGGACTGCTTGTAGTAGGTTGGTATTACGTCCTTCAAGATTTGTCTTTCGACCACATCACTATTTTACTAGTCCCTGGTGAAGATTGAGGCTAATAGCATTGATGGCCTTATGGAGAGTATTGAAAAATATGCCAAGTTTGAGGACGTGGTTCACCCTAACCTAGTGGACAATGGTGGAGCAAAAGCGAGTAAATAAGGAAATAAAAGAGACACTCCAATGAAAGGGAAGAAGAATAACGACAAGAATGACTCAAAAAATGGGAGTAAGGCCGATCCTTTAAAGGCGTTCTAGGATGTTAACACAATCTTCAAAGAACTAATGTACAAGATCTTGAGAAAAATGAATACATAGAAAAGAAAGCTAATAAGGTCGAATCCAATGGTTATCATAAACTGGATAATGTCCTTAATGATGACATGGTATAAGAGTTCATGATAATCCATGGAGATTCGGACCTAAAGAGGATCCAAGGGGACACTATTCAGATGGAGATGAAGAATTTCATTATGCTTGCCGATCACAAAAAGAACGAATTGATTTCCTTGTTGTGAATAAATTCAGATGTTTTTGGTTGGGAGCCATACTATCTTCCTAGAATTGATCCCGATGTACCCTGCTAGCATTTACATGTTGACCTAGACTTCAAGCTAATCACTCAAAAATTATGCTGAACGGCCCCCCAAAGGCTAAAGCGGTGGAAAAAAGTTAGAAAGCTTCAGAATGCAAAATCGAATACGAAAGTTTAGATCCCCAAATAGTTGATAAAGCCAGTGGTAGTATGAAAAAGCAATAGCACATGAAGGGTTCGCATTGATTTCACATACCTCAACAGAGCCTGCACCAAGCACAGTCTCCATATACCTATGATAAATCACTTAGTTTATGCCACTAAAGCTCATGAGAGAATGAGTTTCCTGGATGCCTATTTTGGGTACCATCAAATTCCTCTATTCGTCCCCAATCAAGATAAAATATCCTTCATAACCCTAGTGGGTTTACACTATTATAAGGTCATGTCATTTGGCCTAAAGAACACAAGGGAAAATTACTAAAGGCTGGTCACGAAGATGTTCAAGCAGTAAATAAAAGACACTATGGAAGTCTACATCGATAACATGCTTGTCAAGAGCAAGAACAAAGATGACCACGTCATAGACTTAGCTAGGAACATTAAAATCCTCAAGAAGTATGGGATGAAACTTAACATAAGAAAGTGTTTATTTCGTGTCCCATCAAGAAAATTTCTTAGTTACCTAGTCAGCAAGAGAGGAATTAAGGCCCACCCATACAAGATTGATGCAATCAACAAGGTCCAACCCCAAGGATATTACGGGATATTCAAAAGATCATTGAAATGCTTGCATCACTTAATCCCTTCATGTCCAAGTCCTCAAAACATTGCCAGCCATTCTTTCAACTACTTAAGAAGGATAAGGGCCTCATATGGAATGACGACCGCTCAAGAGATTTGAAGGAGTTCTTATCCTACCTTATTAAATCACCCTGTGGATTATGGAGATCCCCTATAACTCTACCTTGCAGTATCAGACCACACTATTAGCTCGGCTCTCATCTGTGAAAAGGAGGGTAGACAGTACCATGTCTATTATGCCAGCAAGATGCTCCTGGATTCAAAGCAATGCTACTTAAACTTGGAAAAGAAAGCCTACACACTTGTGGTTGCCCATAGGAAGATAAAATAGTACTTCGAAGCACACTCAATAACAGTGATCCTTTCTTTTCCCCTTAAAGTCGTCCTTTAAAAATCTGACCCATCTGGACGATTGTCAAAGTGGTCGGTCGTTCTCAGAAGGTTCGATATTCACTTTCATGTAAGGATATCAATTAAGGGAGAAGTCTTGACTGATTTAATCGCCAAATTCACGGGGGACAAGCCCACTAATCAAAAGGAAATAGAGCAATCAACAAATGAGGAAGAATAGTCCAAGGACTAGACCCTATATGTTGATAAAGCCTCCAATTCCAAGGAGGTAGGGGTAGTGATCATCCTCATCACACCATAAAATGTTTCTATAGAGCAAGGAATCAGGTTAGGATTTTAAGACTTCAACAACGAAGCCAAATATAAATCACTGATAGTTGTTCTGTGCAAGGCCCAACTATTGGGGCAAAGCACCTTAACATGTTCAGCGATTCCAAACTAGTCTCCAAACAAGTGAGCATAGATTTCAATAAAAAAAAAAGTATGTCAAGATTCCCTCGTGCGGATGTAGGAGGCACGATACATGGAGTAGAAACATAGGTGGTTGAATGCCCTCAAAGTGATTAAAGAACCCCTGGACTCCCGGTTGTACTACATGCACCAAGAGCATGGAATGCGGACAATCTCAAGAAGTTATAATTTTAGTCTTCTTACTCTTTTTCAGCACATCTAGTTTATGCAAATTTTTATTTCAAACTTATGTTGCTCTCAAGTTATCATTTAATAAATAAAGTTCCATTGGCTCTCGCATTTATCTTTTTCATATTGGTTGTCTTAATTTTATATTATGAATCTTAATACTGTGCACCATTTCTAAATGATAGCTCCATTATCTCAACTCTAAGTAAAATCACCCTTAGTTAGAATAAGTTTCTCAACCTACTTTAACCAAGTAACTTCGTCATGTAGAACAGGACTTCCTTAGATTAGAATAGGCTGTTGAACTTATTTTAATCAACAAATCTCCTATTTTTGAGCAGGGTTCCTACTATTATAATAAGTCGTTAAGTTTATTTTAATTACTAGAATCCTCGGGTATTTGTTATGAAACAGCACAACAAACCTCATGAGTTGCCTCAGCGACAATAAAAAGCCCTACAGGGGATCTTTAGGCAAAAAGCCAACCTAGGTTGGTGGCCAACTGTGTTGGTCACTAAAAACCTGATCGGGTGGATGGTCGATTAACTAGGTTCAGTCTTTCCATCATCTCACCTAGGCATAAGGGAGTGTAATGACACAATCTAAATGGTAAGGCTGGTGGAATGATATTACTAAGGCACATTAGAGTCCAAAAATGTTTTACATAAGTTATCACTTCATTTAGTAAGTAAAGGCCCCAAATGATTAATATTAGATACTAACTCATTTAGTCAGTAACGACCCAAAGTGAGCACCAGTTATTACCGAGTTCTCCTAGTGGAGACAATACAAGAGATACCATTGATCAGATTCAGGGGAAAATACCCAAAACACACAACAGTTAATAATTAGCTTTTATTCATGAATGTTGATAATATATCATGCATATGGTATCAATTACACGGTAGTTACAATGCGCTATGACAAAGGAATGAGTTTTTTTTGGGAGACGAGCTAAGAAATCCACTATTTTCCCTTGCGGACCATAGTTTGAGTTGGGGATGAAATCATCTTCATTGTCAGGGTCCACTTCGAAGTCATTAAGCAGTCGGTAAGGGATGACATTCAAAGGAATCCACTACTTATCCCTCCCAAAAGGAGGTCGACTATACGTAGGGCAATTCACCTGGTACATGTAGTATAATTGGGATTCCTTGGGTTCTTTGAGCACTTTGAGGGTGTTCAACCATGCATGCTTGTACGCCACGTCTTGTGCCTCCTGCAGCTGCATGGGGGAATCCTACTAGCCTTCATCATAACTATCTTCCCATGCAACTCATGGACATCTCCTAAATAAAATCTTGAGCCTCTTCATGTCTCTTTACTGGCTAGAAATAGTGAGGCTTTTACCTTGAAGCTCCTCCTCTAGCTCAGAGATATTTTTCTTCAAAGAATCGTTCTCGACCTTAATTAGTTTACCGACCTTTCCTACGTACTTGCTCATAGCAAGCTTGGACTTTAGGTCAATTATATCCTCCTATATAGAAGAGTCGATATCCTCCATGTCTTGGAGGTCGTCTTTCAACTTGGTATTCATGTGATGTTGTTCTCTGTATGCATTTATTCTAGACTTTAATGGCTTGAGACATTATTAAATGCCCGATGAGTTTTTTTTCTAACTCTAGGGCCCCAAAAATTTTTAGGATTCTTAGAGGAAGAGAAAATATTTTTAGTATTCATGTCATGTTGTATACAAGCATTAAAAGAAAATATAAAGCATATGGAAATCAGTAATTTCATTAATTACTAAAAGAGATAAGAATAAGGCATTAAAATGAAGAAAACAAAAAAAGGGGGGAGAGTGCCTCACTTGAACAAAAGGAAAATGAGCCTATTCTATAAAGATCTACTCCTTCAACTACTTGATTTATTTAGGGGACTTCCTCTTAACCGCAGCATACTCAGGCTTCTCTTTGACGACCCCAATCTGGTCAGAGGTGCCCTCAGTATGGTTGAACCTAAGTACCAATAGCCACCATATCTTTATCAAATGTGGGAGGACCTGGGTCGTACCTCCCTAAGAGTTCAGAGTCATAACAAACTCCCACTGCAGTAAGTGTCACGACCCCGACCCGAAAATAGTAGGGAACGGGTGTCTTTACATGCTACCAAGGCATCCAATATTCTGGCCTTAAAATTTTTGTTTTAAAATATATGTAGCGGAAGTATAATCACATTGTTATGAATCGTAAAATACTGAAAGTGAAGGAATTACATCATCAGAGCTTTCTAAAGGAACTTCATTTGTATTAAAATATCAACGAGTTACAACTTGACACAAAGAGCTAAACATGCTCAAACTAATTAAACAAATTTTTACTTAAGGTAACAAAAAGATCTTTAAAAGCTAAATCTTCAACATAGTACTTTTTCGTTCCATCCACGAACTTAATTATTTCCTGAAAAATGGTTATTTATACAACGTCAGCTAAAAGCCGAATGAGATTCAATCTCCAAATATTCCAAGGTTTTCAGAAAATAGATACCTATTCAATTTAGAACAGAAGGTATATACATAGAGATAGGAATTTCAAGTAATATATATAAAGTAAATAACAATATATATATATATATATATATTCAGAATAAACAGTTCAGAACAAAACAGATAAAAAAATTGATCATGTGTCAATTATTCAGTTTTAGTGGCCATGTACACTCTAATACCTAGATAGATAGTGTTACCAAATGTTTCCACCCGATAACATCAGAAACAGATAATCATGATTTCTGGAACAACGCCTTGTTTAGGGCACACTAGCAATAAACCAGCTGGGAAGGTACCACCCAAATATTTCCACCCGGTAGTCAAGGCCAATATAGTAAGAGAGTTTCCATAGGCCGAATCAATAATTTCAGAATTCAAATCAGATGTTTATATGGAGAGATATAAACATATAACAAACGACGGAATCATCGGTATCAGATGTATTTTGAGAATAAAAGCATTTCACAAAATATACATAGTTTGCATAATATAATATAATCAAAATGCGCAAGAAATTTCATAGAGTACTCACCTAAAATAGAGGTCAAAATTATAGATAACGAGTCTTGGATCGCACGTTAATCTAACAAATACGATAAAGGTTTGTGTATATGTTATAAACAAGGTCCAGTCTACATATTGTATTTTAATAGTAACTTGTTTCAAAGGATTACTAAAAAACCATTTTCTTAACTTTTAAATCTTATTGATCGTAATTAAAGGATTCAATTCATAGTTCTTCCTAATCAGACGGTTCCCAGTAGAGATGGAGTGTCACAGGGGCACCGCTTAAATACCATCTCCTCTAGACAGAACATTTCCGGATTCATTCCTAGTAGAGATGGAGGGTCACAGGGGCACCACTTAAATACCATCTCGTCTAGACAGAATTTCACCGGGCCTGACTTTGGAATTACTTAAATGGGATTCCATAATAACGAGCAATTACTTTTAAAAAAAATCATTTTTAAAAGCGTATATACAATTTCAAACAAGTTTACATGAAAATAAAATCAACTTGGATTTCTTCTAAACTTTAAGTTTTGATTAGTGAAGTCCTTAGTGTATTTTATCAGCATAACTACTAAGTAAAGCTATAAAACACAAAATTAAAAATATAAAAATACATTATAACATTTAAATAAAATCATACCTAAGAAATGAATTCTTTATTCGAAATTATAGAACGCCTTCTTAAGATATTTCCCAAGCTTTCTATCACTCTTTCTTACTATAATTCTCAAGGAATTGGTGTGAGTTTCAAATGAACCCTAAGGCCCTATTTATAGGTTTCCAAATGTATTACGATGTTGACACGTGTCAAATGACTAAGATTTTTGGATTGGTGATTCAACACCGAGGTGTCACGATCCGGAGTGGTCTTGCAGTGTTAATATCACCAAATGATGACAAGTGTTTTAGCTCTCTCTCTACAGATGACATGTGGAAGGTGGAAGTGACCAGCACGTGGTGGAAAGGTGATAAGGGTATAAGGGTCAATTCACACATGAAGGGTATTTTGGTAATTTCACACTATATATTTTGAATATTTCTTAGAGGTCCTTGAAAATATTTTATTTACAAAATGGCCCTTTTTATATTTTTATTTTAGTCCTTAAAGTTTCATAAAATTATATTTTCTACCCCAAAACTTATTATTTGCCTTAAGATATGTCATAAGACTTCGATTTGATCCAATTTACAGTTGATTCTTCGTAATTAAAAATGGGGTTTGTTATATTGATAGCCAATAATACCACATATCTAATAATACAACATTTATAAGATAATAAGTAACACAAGAGTGTAAAAACAAACTATATATAAAAGTGAGGTCATTACAGTAAGTGCCTGGTCCCATCCCTTATTGAAGCTCACATTGCGAGCGTAGGCTATCTGAATTTTGGCATCTCCATATGCTACATTCCAACCTTGCTCATAGGTGGCATTCTAGATGGAAGTGACCTTATCTTCTAGCTTTTATACCTTCACAATGAACCTATCTCTCTTTACAGCCAACAGGCTGTTAGTCGTCTTCATTGAATCTATTACCTCAATGGTGGACTTGTTTTCGAGATAATAAGCTACCCTTTCATCCTAAAACATTTTCCTAGCATCAATTTACTACAAGACCGTCTTAGCATGGTCGACATGGCCATTGAAAAGTAGAGAAGGATACTAGGAATAGTAAAATAAAAATAAGAAGATACGTGAATACTCAAAACATAAATCATCCTTAAAGAGTAACAGATAAAGAGGAATATTTACCAGAGCCAGATCCTGGGCAGAGTGAACAGGAAGCTTGTCAATGCAAAGCTTCATTGACCTTTTGTGGTAGGTAGAAAGAACTTCCCATTTATTAGGTTGGTGGAAATATACGGGTTAACGACCACACTTTCGGTTGAAGAGATATTGGAAAGGGAGGGAATGTTAGTTGGAGCCTCAATGGCCTTCTTCTACTTCTTTTCTTTCTCCTCCTATATCATCTTCCTCTCTCATTCCTCTATCTCAATAACCCTTGTTCTAGGGCCAGCAGACCCAAGGGAGTCCCCTTTAGAATTCCTTAGGGACTTAACCACGACAGACATAAACATTTAGTCATCATCATCATCACCTTCGAGCAGTAGTCTTCTATTAGGAAGGAAAATTCCACCTTCTTCCTATTCTTTAGAGGTAAAGGAATGTCCAATACCCTCGTCCATATAAAAAATATCAAGGATGTCAACCACTAGGCGAGCGACAAAGATGGAGGTGGTATTGGTGTACTCGAGTAGATAGGCAACCAATGTTCACCGTGGGGTAGTATATCCCTGATCTTCTAATATTTTAAAGGGTCAGAAGCCTTTATTTAACGGAGCAAAGGTTCATTATTCTTATCTCGAGATACACAAAAATAGAGCACATATTCATTAGTAAGTGGACCAACTACCAAGAACAAAAATGCAAAAATTTACAAGTAAGATAAATTAACAACCTATATGATCTTTCCCCCAGTCAGGGATGAAATGGTCTTTGCACTTATCATCCTCGGGAAGGGGAGGATATTGCCAGTTTTTGGCAATGAAATCCTTATCCCAATAACCTCTATTATAATCAGGAAGATTCACTACTAGAATCCTGTTCGCCTTTCGCTCCTTTAGATACAAAAGATCATCATTAGTGTGTGATAAAGAATAACAAAACTTGATCTTATGGACCCCCAACCTGGTTCCATACAACTCATTAATTCTATAAACTCTGTTCACTATTCTCTAAGTATTGAGAGCACACTCAGCAGGGATGACATCAGAATAATAAAAAAGCTCAAGAAATAAGCTATTTAGGGGAATGTCAAATCCCCTTGGACAATAGCCATGGTGTGTATATAGTCCCCCTCATCCATGCCTCTAACATTTTTTATCATAGGGGCACAGTCAATTTACTCCCAGTCCGATATAAAGTGTTTCTCTCTAAACTCCTCTATGGTTATACCATCGATAAAACCATTGAAGATAAAAATTCAAAATGGTTCCCCAAGAGGATTTTGGCTCTTCAGATATCTGGTCGAACTAACGTGCCCTTGAAGTTTCAAGGTTATCATACGTTTTCCATCCATGTCACTTCCAACTCTACCCGGATGAGTGTACCCTCAAAATTTCTTAAATATTACAAAAGTGCCATGCTGGTTTTGAAACAGTTCCAGGTCTTGGTACTTGAGCTCATTTAAAATCTATTGGCCCAACTTTTTACCCCAAAGATTTTAGGGGTAATTATGGGAGCTTATTTATCCAAGCCAAATACTTCAGCCGACCAGCCCAATACACATAATGGATTTCTTGTCCCAACATTATATCTGTGTATTTGACATGCTCTTAAATGCATGGATATAAACTTAAATTGATTACCAACAATCTCGAAGGAGATATTCAGGGACACCTATCAGTTATTTACAGCTAGTTGAGTTACTTGTAAAATTCAATCACTTATTTTTACGACTATAGTATGTAAACCCTGATCCGGGGCAAAGGGATATAACTTCGATTATTTAAGATACATTAATAAAAATATAATAATCTCCTAGTGGACATAGGTTAGTTGCCTAACCACGTATCTTTAGTGTTGTGTGTGTGATCATTTATTTTCTCATCTCGATATTTCTTTCTAGATTTCTTATTGTGATAATTCTAGAACTCACAAATTATAATTTGTAATATTCAAACTTAGACTTAAAAACATGTCATTAGAGAGAGAAAGCCCAAAACATACCTCGAACCGCCACGTAAGTGGCACGAACACCTCGTTTTGGATGAATGTAATCATAAGGACAAACCACATAGTCATGGGACTCCTGTTTAAGAATATGATAATAATTTTAAAATATCTAGAAAGACATTCTGTAAGAGGGAGAGAACCCAAAATAACCCCCAAATAGCCCCAAAAGAGGCACAAACACCTAACATATGATTAATGTAACTCATAGGAGTTGATCGCGTAGCCACGAGACTCCTGATTTTAGAATATGAAGATAATTAGCAAATACATAGACTTATTCTTAAAACATGCCATCAATGTAACTCATAGGAATTGATGTCATAATCATGGGACCCCCTGTTTGAGAGAATAATGAAAATTGGCAAATATCTAGACTTAGGCTTAAAAACATGCCATTAGAGGGGGAAAAAACCAAAATAACCCACAATTGGCCCCATAAAGGGCACATACACCGCATACGAAACTAGGGTAACTCGTTGAACTGACCGCATAGTGACGGTATTCCCAGTTTTAGAAGATGAAGATAATTTGCAAACATCGAGACTTAGTCTTAAAAAAGTAGTGTTAAAGGGAGAAAACCCAAAACAATCCCCAAGCGGCACCATAAGAGGCAGAAATGCCTCGCATGAAACCAATGTAACTTGTCAAAACTGACTACATAGTCACAGGACTCCTGGTTTGAGAATATGATGATAATTTCAAAATATCTAGAATTATACATAGTAACATGTCATTGGAGGACTAAAAGTCAAAATAATTCCCCATAGTATTTTGGCACTTCAGATCTCTGGTCGAACTAATGTGCCCATGTCGTTTCAAGGTTATAACAAGTTTGCCATCCATGTCAATTCCAACTCTTCCCGAACGAGCATACCCTCGACAGGTCTTAAGTATTAAAAAAGTGTCATGCTGGTTTTGAAATAATTCCAGGTCTTGGGCCTTGAATTCAGTTAAACTCTATTGGCCCAACTTTTTAGCCCAAAGATTTTAGGGGCAATTATGGGGATTTATTTATTCAAGCACAATACATCAACCGACCAGCCCAATACACATAACAAATTTCTTGGTCCAACTAAAAATAGTTATTTTATATGTGTATTTGACATGTAATTAAATGCACGAAGATAGACTAAAATCGGTTACCAATAATCTCGGAGGAGAATTTCGGACACCTGCTAGTTATTTACAAGATGGTTGAGTTACTTGTATAATTCAATCACTTATTCTTACAACTTTTAAATGTAAACCCTGACCCAGGGCAAAGGGATGTAACTTCGATTTTGTGAGAAGCACAAATAAGAATACATTAACCTCTCCGTGGACATTGGCAAGTTACCGAACCACGTATCTTTGTTGTTGTGTATGTGATTATTTACTCTCTTATCTTGATATTTCTTTCTAGATTTCTTATTGTGATAATCCTTGCACTCACAAATGATAATTTGCAAATATCCAAACTTAAACTTAAAAACATGCCATTAGAAAGAGAAAACCCAAAATATACATCAAATGACCACGTAAGAGGCATGAACACCACGCGTGGGATGAATGTAACTCATAACCACTAGACACATAGTCACGGGACTCTCGATCTGAGAATATAATGATAATTTTAAAATATCGAGACTTAGTTTTCAAAAAAATTGTTAGAGGGGGAGAACCTAAAAAACACAAACAACCCCAAAAGAGGCACAGACACCTCGAATAAGACCATTGAAACTTGTAGGAACTGGACGCGTAGTCAGGAGACTCTTAGTTTAAGAATATGAAGATAATTTGTATATATCTACACGTATGCTTAAAACATGATATTAAAGGGAAAAAACCCAAAACATGGCCTAAACGGCTGCATAAGAGGCACCAACACCTCGCACAAGACCAATGTAACTCGTAGGCGCTGAGGGCGTAGTCACGCGACCCCCAATTATAGAATATAATAAGAATTGGCAAATATCTATACTTTGGCTTAAAAACATGCCATTAGATGGCAAAAACCTTTAATAACCCCCAAACGGCCACATAAAAGGCACGAACACCTCACACAAAACCAGTGTAACTGGTCGAACTAATCGTGTAGTCATGTGACTCCTAGTTTTAGAAGATGAAGATAATTTACAAATATCTAGACTTAGTCCTTAAAACATATCATTAAAGGGAGAAAATCCAAAACATCCCCCAAACGACCCCGTAAGAGGTACAAACACCTCTTACAGGAGCAATATAATTCATAGGAACTCAGCGAGTAGTCACGAGACTCACAATATGAGAATATGATTATAATTTGTTAGTATCTAGACTTATTCTTAAAAACATGACTTTAAAAGGTGAAACCCCCCAAAAGCACCCAAACAGCCCCGTCAGAGGCACAGATACCTTGCATGGGACAAAAATAACTCATAAAAATGTACTGTGTAGTCACAGTACTCCTGGTTTGAGGAATGTAATGATAATTTGAAAGTATCTAGACTTAGACTTAATAACATGTTGTTAGAGTGCGAAAATAAAAAATATCCCCCAAATGGCCCCATGAGAGGCACAAACACCTCGCACGAGACTAATGTAACTCTAAGAAACTAATCACGTAGTCGGGAGACTATCGATTTGAGAATATAATGATAATTTGAAAATATCAAGACTTATGCATAAAAACATGTAGTTAGAGGGTAAAAATGAAAAATAGCCCCATAAGAGGCACGAACACCTCGAGCAGAACTAACGTAACTGGTAGGAATTGACCATATAATCACGGGACTCCCGGTTTGAGAATATAATGGCAACTTGTAAATGTCTACACTTAGGCTTAAAAACTGTCTGTTAGAGGGCGAAAACCCAAAACAACTCCTAAATGGCCCCGTAAGAGGCACGAACACCTCCTACGAGACTATTGTAACTTGTAGAAACTGAGCGCGTAGTCACGAGATTCCCTATTTGTGAATATTATGATAATTTTCAAATATTTAGACTTAGGAGTAAAAACATTCCTTTCAAGGTCCAAACCCTAAAACATCCCCCAAACGGCCTCATAAAAGTTATGAACACCTCTCACGGGACTAATGTAACTCATAGGAACTAATCACATTATCACGAGACTCCAGGTTTGAGAATATGAGGATAATTTTTAAATCTCAAGACTGAGGATTAAAAACATGTCATTCAGATAGAAAACCAAAAATAGTCTATCAAACAGTCCCGTAAGATACACAAACACCTTGCATGGGATGAATGTAAATCGCAAGAACTGACTGCGTAGTCACGGGACTCCCTATTTAAGAATATGGCGATAGTTCATAAATATCTAGATTGAAACTTAAAAATATTCTATTATAGGGTGAGAACCCAAAATAGGCAAAATATGCCTCGTAAAAGGCACGCACATCGTTCATTGGACCAATGTAACCCATACGAATGGACCACATAGTCACGAGACTCTTGGTTTGAGAATATGATGATAATTTGTAAAAATTTAGATTTAAGATTAAAAAAAGGATGTTAGAGGGAAAAAACCCAAAACAATCCTCAAAGAGCACCGTAAAAGCCACAAACCCCTCGCATGGGACCAAAGTAACTCATAGAAACTTAACTTGTAGTCATGAGAATCCCGAGTTGAGAATATGATAATAATTTGTAAATAACTATGCTTAGGCTTAAAAATATATCATTAGAGGAAGAACCCCAGATCTATGCCCAAACATCTTGTAAGAGGCACGAACATCTCGCACGGGACTAATGTAACTAATAAAAATTGACTGCATAGTCAGGGTACTCTTGGTTTGAGAATATGATGATTGTTTAAAAATATCTAGACTTAAACTTAATAACATGGTTACAGATGGCGAAAATCGAAAACAATCCTTAATGGCCCCATTAAAGGCTCAAACACCTCGTAAGGGATGAATGTAACTTGTAGCAACTGATCAAGTATTTATGCGACTACCAGTTAGAGACTATGATCATAATTTGCAAAGATCAAGACTTACGCCTAAAAACCAGTCGTTAGAGGTCAAAAAACCAAAATAACCTCGTAAGAAGTATGAACACCTTGCACGGGACCAATGAAACTCATAGGAATAGAACGCGTAGTCACGAGACTCCTGATTTGACAATATGATGTTAATTTACAAATATCTAGACTCGATCTTAAAAACATTCTGTTATAGGGAAAAAATTCAAAACATCCCCGAAACGGCCCAATGAGAGGCACTAACACCTCGTATTAGACCAATGTAACTTATAGGAACTAACCGCATAGCCGTGAGACTCATTATTTAATAATATGAAGATAATTTACAAATATCAAGACTTAGACTTAAAAACATTCCATTCAAATAATAAAACCTAAAATAGCCCCCAAACGTTCCCATAAAAGGAACGAACACCTCACAGGTACATGTAACTTGTTAGAACTGATTGCATGGTCATATGATGATAATTTGTTGGAACTAACTGCATAGTCACGGGACTCCAGATTTGAAAATATGACGATAATTTGTAAATACTTGGACTTAGTCTTAAAAATGTATCGTTAGAAAAATAAAACCCAAAACTGCCCCCAAATGGCTGTAGAAGAGGTACAAACACTTCGTACGGGACCCATATAACCCAAAGAAACTCATCCCAAACTCACGGGACTCTCGGTTTGAGAATATGATGATATTTTTAAAATATCTTGACATAGGCTTAAAAACATGTCATTACAGGGAGAAAACACCAAACAACCTCCAAATGGCCTATAAGAGCCACAAACATGTAGAAGATCAATGATATCTTCAAAATTTTATGTGTGAATTCTTATATACAAAAGATTTTGAGGGTGTTATAAAGTAGAAAATCAATGAATTCACACAAAAAACTCTCATGAAAAGCATTAAATAGTTTGACGTTATTTATTTGAGAATCATTTAAACTCATGTCATATTGCGTGAGTCGAATCAATTTCATTTAAGTTTAACATTCTTACACCTAAGGTTGAAATTGAGTTCCTAATTTAGAAGTATCGCATTGACTTGGTGCTCCTATGTTATGAATGCCTATTTTGATTTTCCCGTGGAATATGTTCAAATAATTACATCACGTTTCAATAATTCGAGTATTTTCGTACTTTCCCAAGGTGCTATGTATTTTGTACTTATATGTACCCTTTATACATATACATTTTTTTATAATTGAAAAAATTTCAAAATTTTCAAAAATAGTTGGTATGCCTTTTGGAAATTCATTGCATGTGCTTTATTGTTTATC
The DNA here is from genome assembly GCA_949130495.1 of Sambucus nigra. Lineage (NCBI taxonomy): Eukaryota > Viridiplantae > Streptophyta > Magnoliopsida > Dipsacales > Adoxaceae > Sambucus > Sambucus nigra. Next base: position 584,910,879 of record OX422215.1, on the reverse strand, counting down.
TTTGTGATGTTGTTTCTTTAGGATTTATGTGATCCTAATGATTCATGATTAATTTCTTTACCTTTGTCTATTATGGACAAAAAGGGGGCAAACAAATTTTGGGAGAGTTTATATTTTTTTAAACTTGTACGGGCTATGGTATTCTTTTTTTTCGTGTGTGTGGGTCTCTTCTGCTTTTATGATAATCTCATGAACTACACCCGCTGAAGAATTTCAGTTGAAGACAAAATATCTTATGTCATTCTTTTTTGGACATGGGTGGACATTATGATACATTTTCTTAGGGGTATTATTGTAACCTGGGTTTTAGATTTTGTTTTTTGGCAGAGCCAAAGGGGGAGATTTGTAAGAGAAAGATTTTATAATTACTCAGAGCTTAGTTATTTTGGAATATCCCATTATAAACTATTGCTAAGCAACAAACACTACATCCACTTTTGACTCGACAGTTGTTTGAAGACATGTTATTGACCGATCATTGTGTCTGAGATTCAAGCCGTTGGTATCGTCACGAACACTTTACGGAGGTATACTGTTGGATACGTAGACCTCCAATTTTAATTTTTAAATACAAATTTCCTGAAAGTGAGGAATAGGATGGTTCAACACAACACACACAAACAACAAATTTTAATTTCTTTGAAATTAAAATTAAACTAAACTCAAAGTGAAATTAAATTAAATAAAATAACTATTAAAATTTTCACTTAAACCAAATTAATTCAACCCAAGTCCTAAACATTTGCCTAACAAGATTAATTCATTTTTCGCAAATTAGGCCAAACCAAATTTTACCAAATTAAATTATCTTGACTTGAATTAAATTAATCTAAATTTTACCCAAACTAATTTTAGCGCCAAATTAAACAAGAGTGTGAATTAAACCATATTTTATCTTTTAATCCCAAGCATGCGTTCTAGGTGATTTGCAAGATAAAATAAATTTACAACCACTACGCTGCGATGTACGAGGAAAACCCAAATGAGAAAAACCTCGGACGACCCTAGCCTTAAGTCCACTAAGTACGGAATTTTACAAATACAAGACAGATAACTTACACAGCTCGTCTCGACTCCTTCAAGCCCCTGACGTGTCCTATTGTACCAACCTCTGCTTAGTCGACAATCTGGGACTCCATTGGAACCTTGGACTACTCCATTAAAGCTTTTGGAACCCGTCAACCACACACAGCGCCTTTCATCGCATGAGAACGCCGCAGCAAACTTATCTCCTTTTTGGGTAGATAATGAACCCAAACAACTCTTCGAAGGGTAGAGTAGAACCCGGTGCCAAACTCATCCAAGCACAATATATGTATATAGAGATACATGGACAAAACAAACTAAACTATGGGTGTATAAACATGTGTTTGAAGAAAATTTTCTATTTAAATTTAACACATGAAAACATGGACTTTTGTTTGGAAGAATTTCGCTCCAAAAACTTTCTAAGGATGCTCAAAAGTCTTATGAAAAATATGGTCCCGAAGTTGATAAAAACTGTAAAAAAGTAGTGGGATAAAATAGTGGAAAAATGTCAAAAATTGTTCCCACCTGAAATCTTGTTCATACGACATTTCGTTCGAACAACCTTTCTAACGAAAAGTCTGTGTTCAAAATGAAAACTCGTTGGCAAAACTCGTTAGAACGACATTCTCGTCCGAACGAAAAGTCAAAATATGCAAAAAAGTCAGAATATGAATTTTTCATTTTAAGCTCTTAAACATTTATTTTAAATAAAATTACACCCATTAAAATTTATTCCAAGTCTCTACAAATATATATATAGCATTCATACTTTATTGGAGACTTAAAATATGATGAATTGTTGAGGATGCAACACGAGGCACTTGAAACTCGGCAAGAATGATGTCTTCACGTTGAACTAGGTCGATACGTCTTCAACTTTACACATCATAGGCTTGAAGTATACTCATGATTACTATCCTATGACTCAAATGTTTTTGTCCGAAATTGAGCCAACACTATATTAAGACTCAATTGGAAATCTTTGTCCTTACAAATCTCCCCCTTTGGCTATTCCGGGACAAAAACCAAAAAAAATCCTAAAGGTCCATGAAGCTCAACTAAACTCAAAAACATCCCACCCAAAAAAAAAAATACAAGCTTGACTCAAAACCCAAGGATGACTATTTTTGCCGATATAAAGATGCCATTAAAAAATCATGCGCACTTAAGCAAAACATTAAGTGCATAGGGAATATCAAGATATTAAATGCAATTGAATTAATTACTCCCCCTAAATTAATTATCCCCTTTATCAAATAAAATACCTACTTATAAATACGACTCCCCCTAAGTTAAATCTCCTAAACCAAAGGTTTAGATACCACTTCTCCCCCTTTTTGTTCAGGAATAGACAAAGATGATATAATTAATTAAATACTCACTTCTCCCCCAATTTAACTAAGTACCATTTATCCTCCTAAAAATTACATAAGGGATATAAATAAGGAAAAGCAAGTGAAACAGGAAGATGCTTAAAGATATAGGATCATTAAGGCATATGGGCAACTATAATTTAACTAATCTAAGTAAATATTGATAGTTACCAACTATGATGCGATAAAATGATACCAATTTCAATTAAAGCATAAATGGACTTGCTAGCATGGCAAAGACTCAAAAAAAATATACCATATATATATATATATATATATATATATATATATATATATATATATATATATATATATATATATATATACACACACACACAATGAGTATCATAAACGCACACACGCACATATACATAGGTATAAAGACCACACAAGATACAAAATACATTAAGCTCTTCACACTCATATAGAAAAAATGTGTCCAAATACATGTGGTAAATGGAAGTGTTGGGGTGTGAACTAGTAATAATTAAATTTCGACCCAATCACATAAAACATGTTCACGGAGTTCTCATTTGATTGCAAAACTTTATCAAATTTAGATATATCCTCATGTGACAATATAAACTGAACTCAATGAACAAACATACACAATGCACATAAGCCTAGCATTTGATGATTCTACAAACCAGTAGAGTCATGACAATAAAAGCTTAACTAGGATACAAAGTCATTGTGCACACCCGTTAATATATCCAACCAAACTACTTATAATTTTTCTTTTCTTTTCTTTTGAACATATGAACTAAACTATTTTTGGCCTTAGAAAATATTCCTTTTAATGCCACATTTTTAAGGCCTAAAAGTCAATGGTGGCTTTTCACGCAAAGAAATTATCTTTCGCAACCCGATTCCATTGAAAAATAACTACACGAGATAAACATATTTTTCTACTTTTTTAAATCTGGGAAACAATTATTACATGCACAAATCCCCCATAGTCATAGAAAAATATAGATGACTAATTGATGGGAGAACATCTCACTTAGATCAAATATACATGTGACGATTAAGTTTCAAATGAGCTCGTGCATGTGTGAATAGAGGCATATAAAAATATAATCCATTAAGCAACGCAAAATCCAACTGCTCCATGTAAGCATGACAAAGAACATTTTAAGGATTGACAATCTTAACGAAAAGTTCTAGCCACATGGAAGCGAAAAGGAAGGGATTCAAACACAAGTATATTCCACATAAAGTGTGTCAAACTAAAATACACACACAAAAAAATCTTTTTTGAGTTTTTCAAAAAAAAATTAAAAAATTCAACTCAAAAGAAACAAAGAAAATCTTTTTGTATTTTTCTCAATAAGACAAAAAAAAAATAAAAGTAAAAACAAAAGATATACACAAATAATAATTCTAGCATGTGAATAAGCATGGATTATACACTAGAAAATGATAAGCAAGTATACAACTAGAAGGGATATATGATATGAAGCACAAAAAGCTAGAGTATGCAAACAACTAACACATTGAACCTTTAGATTTAACAAGGGAGGTATCATGTGAAAGTAAATGATAATAAAAAATCATGTTTTGTAAAGCTACCAAGTCGGATCTCCTAACCCAAACTAATTAAGACTTAAACTCTCGGAACTTTGGGATCTTATCTACCTCGGTTACCTTACCTTTGGATTTCTTCGAAATTCTTTTAAGATCAAAATAAAACTTCCTAAGATGACCTTTTTTTTACCACAATATGAGCAGTAAAACTCTTCGAAAAGTAGTACCTAAGGATTGACCTCTATAAGTATTCCTAGTTGATTCTCTCAAAATATTGGTTTTGGCTTTATTAGTGGAATCGTTACAAAATCGAAGTCTAAACAACAAGTGTCATTTTTTACTTGGACGGTTCCTAATATTTTATCTAATTTAGCGGACTTACATTCCAAATAAAATTTGACAATACTAGAGTCTTTTAATTTTTCTTCTAATTCTAAAATTTTGGACTCTAATAAAATATTTCTCTATTCAAACACAAGAAGCTCCTTTTTCATGGATTCCATTAAACCCTTCAGGCTATCTCTCTCGCCTTTTATATATTCAAGCATCTCTCGAAGAGCTCTCTCACGTGTCCTAAGGTTATCAACAAACACACTCTCATCAATGACCTTAGCACGCTCCCTTAAACCAGCTTCTAACTTCAAATTTTATCTTTTTAATTTAATATATTCTTCATATAACTCTCTAAATGCAAATTGAAGTTCACTCTCATCAACTTCTTCATCACCTTCACTCTCTCTCTCTCTCTCTCTCTCTCTCTCTCTCTCTCTCTCTCTCTCTCTCTCTTTTCCGCTCTCACAGCCATCATCTTTTGGGGATTCACAAACAAAGGCCTTGGAAACGTCATGTAAATTTATATCTTCAAGGGAAAATTCATTATCGGTACTCGCATGACTTGCCATGAATGTGGTAAATTTGTGCTCAATGGGGGAATCGGGTCCCTCTTCATTATCACTATCACTAAGGGTGGCATTGTATGAAATTGGTTGTTTACCCTCACTCTTTAATTTAGTGGGGCATTCAAAAGCCCTATGGCCATACCCTTCACAACTAAAAACCGATTTGACTCATCCCTATTTAGATCTTCATTTTGTCTTTTACGAAATTTTTCATCTTTGTCATGCATGGATTTTTAAAATTTCTTAAAATCATTTTTAAACTTATCTTTATTAAATTTAAGAAATTTCCTAGAAAACATAGCCATGTCCTCCGAGTCACTATCACTCTCATCAACCACAACTTATTTTTCCACCTTTCCAGCTTTCAAATCAATGCCTTTATCTATTTTCTTTTCATTTTTGGAGGGAAACATATCTAGCTCATAGGTTTGCAAATCACCTATTAATTCCTCAAGTTTGGTAGAGTGCAAGGTGGGTAAAGAATTTAAAACGGTCACTTTAGGGATAAATCTCTCTGGAAGGGACCTTTAAATTTTCTTTACTACTCGGTCGTCGGGTATTTTCTCTAGCAAATTAAATGATGAATTAACTATATTGAAAAGTCTAGCATAAAATTCAACAAAGGATTCATTCTGAAGCATTTTGATGGTTTCAAATTATGTGGTGAGGTTTTTGAGGTTCCCTTATGAGTGAGTTGTAAAATATCCCAAGATTCTTTATAGGTATCATAAGTCATGATACGAAGAATTTCATCTGGTGTGACCGCACTAAACAAAGCATTTAATCCTCGGGAATTAAAATTAGAAAGTTTAAATTCATTCCCACTCCATCTATCTACGGGTTTGGGGACACACTCATTTTCTATTAAACGTGTGGGTGGGGACCACCCGTTAACAACTGACCACCAAACCCACTCATATATGGACTTTAGTGTCCATCTCATATGCGTAGTTAGAACCATCAAAAACCGAAAATTTTGAAAATGGGAAAAATTCCATTTTTAACCAAAAATATTTAAAAGGACCTTTACGCAATAAATTAGTTTTTCGGCTCTGATACCACTTGTTGGATACGTAAACCCCCAATTTTAATTTTTAAATATGAATTTCCGGAAAGTGCGAAATAGGATGGTTCAACACAAACGACAAATTTTAATTTCTTTCAAATTAAAATTAAACTAAACTCAAAGTGAAATTAAATAAAAACAACAAATAAATTTTTCACTTAAACCAAATTAATTCAACCCAAGTCCTAAACATTTGCCTAACAAGATTAATTCATTTCTTGCAAATTAGGCCAAACCAGACTTAAATTAAATTAATCTAAATTTTACTGAAACTAATTTTAGCACCAAATTAAACGAGGGTGTGAATTAAACCATATTCCATCTTTTAATCCTAAGCATGTGTTATAGGTGATTTGCAAGATAAAATAAATTCACAACCACTATGTTGCAATGTATGAGGAAAACCCAAATGGGAAAAACCTCGGACGACCCTAGCCTTAAGTCCACTAAGTATGGAATTTTACAAATACAAGAGATATGACTTACATAACTCGACTCGACTCCTTTAAGTACCTGACGCATCTTCTTGTAACAACTTTCACTTAGTCGACAATCTCGGACTCCACCAGAACCTTGGACTCCTCCAATGAAGCTTTTGGAACCCATCAACCACACACGGTGCCTTTCACTGTATGAGAACACCGCAACAAACTTATCACCTTCTTGGGTAGAGAATGAACCCAAACAACTCTTCGATGGGTAGAGTAGAACCCGATGCCAAACTTCTCCAAGCACAATATATGTATATAGAGATACTTAGACTAAAAAAACTAAACTATGGGTGTATAAACATGTGTTTGAAAAATATTTTTTATGTGACATTTAACACATGAAAACATGGATTTTTGGTTAGAAGAATTTCTCTCCAAAAACTCTCTAAGGTTTCTCATGAGTCTTATGAAAAATATGGTCCCAAAGTTGATAAAAACTGTAAAAAAAGTAGTGGGAGAAAATAGTGGGAAAATGTCAAAAATTGCCAAAAATTGTTCCCGCCTAAAATCTCGTTCGAACGACTATTTTGTTCCAATGACATTTCGTTCGAACAACCTTTCTAATGAAACACCAGTGTTCAAAATGAAAACTCATTGCCAAAACTCATTCGAACGACATTCTCGTTCGAACGGAAAGTCAAAATATGCATTTTTCATTTTAAGCTCATAAAAATTTATTTTAAATAAAATTGCACCCATTAAAAATTATTCCAAGGCTCTACAAATATATATAGCATTCGTAACTTATTGGAGACTTGAAATATGATGAATTGTTGAGGATGCAATACGAGGCACTTGAAATTCGGCAAGAATGATGTCTTCATATTGAACTAGGTCGATACGTCTTCAACTTTACACATCATAGGCTTGAAGGATACTCATGATTACTATCCTATGAGTAAAATGTATTTGTCCGAAATTGAGTCAACACTACATTAAGACTCAATTGTAAATTTGTGTCCTTACATATACAAACTTATGGTTTTGATTTTTCTTGATCAAATTATTATGGGACGATTATTTTTACTCGAGGGATTTTTGATAAAACGATTTTTTAAAATAAATTTTCTTTATTTTTCCAATCGTTGGAATGAGATTATAATATCATTAGAAGGAGATGAAATATATTTAGAACAAAGTCCTTAACTTGTTTGAACCAAATTGTAACCAACATCTAACAAGATGGTCTTTGTTTGGCAGAACAACTCCACTTAGAAGTTAATTAAAAAGTCGATCGAATGAAATGGGCATCTCGTTTAAATGAGCCATCATCTCATTAGAACGAAACCAAAGTTTTCGTTCAAACGAGATCCCATTTTCATTCGAACGAAACCTCTTCTTTGAAATTCATGTTTTTCTTGAAAAAAACTATTTTTAATAGTTATTCTTAACACTTTTAACGAAAATGAAATCCCCATACCTATTCCAAACGTGTTCATCTTTTTGTTTCTTTGAAACAAGTATTACTTTTCCACATCACTTATCCCCATGAATGGTTTATTGACTTTCAAACTCTAGTTTCTAAGTACTCTAATAAGCCTGAGTAGAGTTTACTATAATGTTGAATTATGGAACCAAGACTCTACAACTGAACAAGAAAGGATTACGATATTGTGAGGTTGATTGGTGGATACGGAGAGAAGAGATGCTTCATGTGGATGGTGCTAAACTGTGCCATAGATTTTAAAGATTTGAAGTCCTGGGCATTATAGTTAGTGGTTCTATAATTATTTTGTAAGTCATTGTGCCTATCAAACTCTTTAATAGAGCCGAAATCTAGGTTTTTCCTGAAATGGATTTTTCCTCATATTCTTCTTTTGTTTGGTTGGTTGAATTGTGTGATTGGATCATTTAGTTTAGACATTATCTTTCTTGCACACTTAAATGTAATCAAGATAAAATTTAGTAGGTTCTTATGTGCTTAACCTAATATATGAACTATCGATACAAACTTGCATTTTCAAATTGGTATTAGAGAAGGTTACACCAAGTTTTTGTGTGATCTTTAAATTTTGGTTTTAAGGGTAATTTGTGTAATAGTTTACCTATTTTCGATGGGTCTAATTATGCTTATTAGAAAGCTTGAATGAGTCTGGCTTTGAAAGAGATTAACGATCTTGTCTGGATTGTTTGTGAAAGAGGGTGGACACCACCCAACGTGACTAATGGAGATTTCATAAGTTCCAAAACCGTCACCACTTGGATGGAGGATGAAATAAAATGGATTAATTTTAACCCACATGATTTAAGTGATATTTTTGGAGCCGTCGCCCTTGACAAGCTTTGCCGCATCATGACGTGCACCAAGTCTAGGGAAGTGTGGGATATCCTCCAACTCCCTCACGAGGGTACCAACATTGTGAAGGCTTCTAAGCTACAAAATATCAGCACATAGTTAAAGACTATTAGCACACTAAAGACCGAGTAATTTGATGAATTTTATGCACAATTGTATGATATCGTTAACTCTAGTTTTAATTTGGGTGAAAAAATTCCTTAGATGCGCATTGTGAAAAATATTTTCAGATCCGTCCGTCCCGATTTATTCTTAAGATCACCATCCTTAATTTGTTGGGAATTTTAGAAAATATTAAGTAAAAAGAACTCATTTGACACTTTTAAACTTATGAAAATGTCATGTTTCCAAAAACAATTAAACATAAGGAAAAGGGAATCAATTTCAAAGTTCAGTCTAAAAAAAATAGGAGGTTTATTTTGATTTCGGGTATGATTTTCATCTAGATGATCTTTCAATTTGGATAAAAAAAATCAAAAAAATTCTTAATCTATGAAACAAAATAAAAGTTTTGAGAAAGATTCGGGTAAGAAAAATTCTCAAAAAGTGAGAGGAAGGAGCCCTAAGAAAGATAAGGAGAGTTGCTATGAGTGCGATGGTAAGGGTTGAAAAGGTCACGAGTGTTCTATGATTTTGAAGAGACAAGGCAAAAGGAAAAGTTTGCTTAAATGCCACGCTTAGTGATAGAGAGTTCGAGTTGGCGAATTCCGACAATGAATCACCGCATGGACTAATTTCACTGCGTTAATGGCTAGTCATGTTAGTACATCGAGTACACTTCACATCAATAAGGAAGTTGCTAAACATGATGACCTCGACGTTAAGTCTAGTCATTTTAGAGAGAGTGAGGAAGATGACGCTTTGAATGAGGGGAAAATGACCTTTAACGTGCTTACATTAAGCTTTACACCGAGTCTTTAAAAATGAAAAAAAAAAAAAAAGTTTAGCACTTAGGGTTTTAGTTTTAGAGAAGGAGTTGAGAGATTCAAGAGAGAGAGAGCGAGTCCTCGGTGGGAGTTTCTTTACGAGAGAGAGTCGAAGTGGCGGAGAGGGGAGATAGTGACTTGACCAATAAAGTGGATAGTCTTGGGAGAGATTTTCCATCTTCATTCGAGACTCATTTGAAACTTGAAACCCTTGTATTTCAACTAGAGAAAAATCTCAAATGTTCCCGGGAGGTCAAGATTTTTGTAGAGGGGTACTCATTTAACCCCTCGTAGAAATCAAGTTTGGTGCGCATAGACCCAACGCCCATACAAAGTAATGACGGGAGAGTAGGACAAAATCCAAAATAGGCTAATGATGGACGAGCAACCTTAAAACATAAATAAATAATATTGGATAAGCAAGCCCAAATTGCAAGTAAACCCAGAACTTGGCAAGGAAATATAAATAATGGGCAAGAAGGCTGAAGACAGGAGAAAAAAAATTATAGAGGAGCAAGTACAAATCTTCGAGTAGGGAATATAAAGCCAAGCCAATGATAGGATACTATACGAGCAACCCCAAGTCAGCGAGGGGGTGCTCTGCAAGCAACCCCAAGTCTTTTCAAAGAATGGTGTTTATATTTATTAAAACTTTTATTATTTGTACACAAAAGTGTTAGCAAGAAGCCTTAGCCAAGCAAAAAGGGCTCGAGCAGATGGATAATTAGGATTTCTTGAGAGTTTTGTTTAAGGATCAATCACTTTAGTACCCTGGGAAATAGAGAATACTAAGATGAGGGGCCCAATAGGCCACTCACACACTGACACAACTTACATTTAGTAAAATGGGTAAGAAATCAAGGAACTCCTCGCAAAGTCATTTTGGAAATAAAAAATGGCGAGTATATCTCAAAGATAATTGCAAGTTTTCAAAATCATTTACTGAGTAGCCATTTGAAATATTCATAAAATCGTACTTTTTGGCACTATTCCCAAAATATTTTCTTTTTGACTTCGGTTGCACCAGATGTTGCCTATCAGAGTGAACACTGACAAACAGTAAAATAGGACAAAAGTACCACTCAGATATTGTCACAAGGGAATATCCCTTTGGGATGCAAACACAACTGTTGATACCAAATTTAGTATGCTGACGTGGACCGATTATGTGGAGACACGTGTCAACTTACGTGGCACCTGCAAACATTTTTTAACAACACCTTGACTCCGAGGAACTCAACCGCCCCGACCAACTTAGAATGCTCCGAGCAACAAGTGTTCTCTGAGGAACTCTACTGTATCGAGAAACTCATGTATACCGAGCTACTTAGGCGGTCCGAGCAGTTAGGCGATCCGAGTTGCATCTCGTACAGAGCATTCATATCCGAATAATTAAGAGGATGACTGCGCATTAAATGCTCATTATTATCACACAGATGCATACGCCTATTGGACAGCTGTGTATTTATTCTTTTATTTGTACCGCCTCAAGGATATAAATACATTGTAACCTCCTCATTAGCAGGGGACTCGGAATTTCATGGTAAACCCATTATCGAGAATTCTGCAAACGGTCAGCAATAACACAAACAGTGGACGTAGGCCATTCAAACAAGGCTGAACCACTTTAAAATCCTTTGTCTTATTAATTTTTTATGTGTGATTAAATAATTAGGTTAAATCTTATTTTTTACATCAACAACCACGTTAGCCCTAATATTTAACTATAAATAGAGAACGTAGTCAAGGTCAAAGCAGAACACTATTGAAGAACTGTTACTCTGACTAATCTCACGCATAAAGTATTGTCTTCGTGCTCTCTTCTAGGTACTTGAAGTGCTTTTCTCTTCACCCTAACCGAATTGTCAATCTCTAGTGATTCCATTCTTTTTGTTTCTGCTAAAAAGTTTGAATTTAATCTTGTTTTCCTCATAATATAACTAGAAAGTTGTCATTATAGTTAAAAAGTTAATTTCTTATTTACTTTCTACTCTTGAAACTTTGAACACATTGGAGGCCGTTTTTATTGGAGTAGGTCACGCCTCACCCTTTCAGGTTATTCATAATCCCTAGTATCACTACCCACCTAGATTTCGCAACACCACTAGCGAAGTATTATTATTACCATGGATAAAGAAGGTTATAACGTTTTGAAACAACTAGTTTTTGAAGACATTCCAGTTGGTAATGGAGTCTAGGGCTATCAAACGACTAATGAGGAAGTCGTGGTTACAAGATCAAGAGTTCCTTCTCCTTTTTTTTTTTTTTGGGGGGGGGGGGGGGGGGAGGGGGAGGACGACGAGAATAGCAGTGGGTGTGTGGATAAACGGAAATAACATAATGAGTGTGTTTTTTGAGTTTTTCAGCCAACACAATATGGATGTGGCCATTTGAGGCCAAGTTTGTGTGACACCAATGATCACTCATGTTAGAAAGCAGCTGTAATGAAAATGACGTCGGACTGAAGAATGGTGACAGAGCAGGTTGTGACTCTAGTAAGCTCGATAGATGTAAAGAAAGTAGAGACGGAGGAGTCACCATCCAAATCCATCATGATGTAAGAAGTGAAAAAGTTACTCTCATATCAAAAGGAGTCACCTCTCATGAATGAGGAATTGCAGAACACCTATCTAGATAGTATCAATGAAAAATCGTACCCTGAGGGGTATGTTCCACCCAAATTCATGAAGTTCAATAGGAGAGGTGAAAATCCAAGGGAGCATGTCAATATGTTCATGGAGTATCTTGTAATTCATGGAAATTACAAGGAGTTTAAGTTACGAAAGTTCTCAAAAACTCGCACTGGAAATGCCTACAGGTGGTACTCTCATTTAACGCCAAAAAACATCCCCATGGAAGAAAATGCATAGGAAATTTTTATAAATTTTATCTTTGCTGAAGATGAGTTCACACTGAGACACTTAGCCCAAGAAGTGCAGAAGTGAGGCGATGAGTTGATGCAATTTATCAAGCGTTTTAGAGAAAGGGCGCTAAATGTTCATGAAGATGTCGCAAAGTCAAGGTTGTTGCAAATTTGTGTAGAGAGGATGCTAGAGGAATACGACATTCATCTGATCAATAAGACTTGAGAAGGTACCTTCAGATAATTCACGCGATCTTCTAGTAATATAGCCATGATCATGAAACTAATACCCTAACGATGGAGGGCACCGATGCTATTTCCAGCTGGAAGGTTTCAAGTTTTATGATGGTAAGCAGTGAACTACATTGAAGGAAGTCCTAAAGGAAATAAAGGAGGCTAAGGGACCAAGAACAATAATGCCACTAGAAAAAGAAAGTTTGGTAACGATTTCCCACTATCATTTCCATGAAGCGTGGTGGAAACTATAGGGTGTTATCGAATGTTAGTGCGCGAGGGAGTGGCAAGATCCTTCCACTCAAATGTCCAGGTGACGACGGTGTCATAAAAAGACGATGGAATATTTTATAAGTTGCACTAGATGGTGCAACATGCCACCAAAGATTGCTATTATTTACGCAGTATAATAGGGGAACAAGTTGCTAATGGGACATTACAAATCTTGACTATGGACGCTAATGAAAATCTTCTGCCAGCTAATCACTACCGCACAACAAATATGGTGGTGGCTTATAATGGGAAACAAATACTCAAGTTTGAAAAATGGCTAAGTGGTGATGATGCATATGGAAGATCCATCTAACTTGGATAAATAAGACCACAAAAATTAGTGGGACGAGCATCTGAACCTTGAAGGAGAAAGTGTTGATGTCGTGTTTGCCCTTGATGAGGGAGGGGGCAATAAAAGCTAAGTATGTGTGTAATGTACATACCTACGAAGTCGACATAAATTCGAAGTGTGAAGATATTTTCAAAAGCCCCAAGTTCAAATATTTTTTAACAAAATTAAGGTGATGTATTAGATGCAAAATATATTCACTAAGAAGATCTTAGAAGCGATCGAGGAGCAAGGGACCCATTTCTCAACTTCCATGGTCCCGGGGGAGGTTAATTAAGAGGTACACATCTGAGGTAATATTTTCAAAAGCATATAGGTCCGTACCCTTCTTCCCAAATAGACCTCAATATGTTACTTCTCTAGTAAATGGAATTAATTTTCCAAGAGCACTTCTATATGGAAGGGCGTTATTAAATTACCCATTATCACTCTATACGACTCTGGAATTTCTTAGGAAAAAATCGTGCTGGTACCACTCGCGGTCTCTGGCATTATTATTGTGGGGATGCAGTTATTTGGTAATGTCAATGTGGGGATTATATTGGGAAACTTCCCACCCCACATGAAATTTCATATCATTAATGCTAGAATGAGTTACCAACTTTTGATAAGTTGCGTGTGATTTCACACACATGGAATTGTTCCATCAACATTACATAAATGTGTAAAAGCCAATATTCGTGGGATGAAGATTGTGATCAAAGCCACAGAAAGACCATTCTCAATAAATGAGGTCCACTTGGTTGATACGGAATTTTACACATAACTAAATGAGGAAATAAGGTTCTTAATAAAAGGAGAAGATAATCTCACATAGCCCAAATAGAAGTTAAGTTCAAGATATCAGTACACGAGACATTATGTACATGAGTTGTCCCCTACGAGGGAAAGGGAAAGAAAAATAGAAAGCTTAAATAACCAAAAAATATTCATGTGGCCTTGCAAGAATATTAACTTGACCATTGGCAAAGTCATCCACCACTTATAACTGTCTGAGAGGGAGACGTTTTAGGATGAAATAACTAACCCGGCACCATAATGTTTTGTGATTGATGAGTCCCACATCATTGAACACATTGAAGAACTAGAGGAAGAACCACAATGTAAGTAGGATGGACCGCAAGAGTAGTTACAAGATCATGAGGATCTATACTTAGGAATGGAAGGTGGTGATGAGCGACCCATCTTCATTTCTAAGGGCCTAAGTACTAAGTATAGAAAGGTATCGGGGATAGATCCAAAAGTAAGCTGTCACAAGTTAAATATTTTTCCTAATGATTTGCATGTGAGGCAGGCCATGTGTACCTATAAGGCTGAGTTAGATTTGAAGATTAAAGCAGAGGTAGATACTCTACTCGTTTTTGGGTTCATCAAACCCATTCAGCATCTAGTATGATTGTCAATTATCATATCGGTGGCAAAGAAAGACAAGAGGCAGACACAGGTCCGTGCAAATTTTAAAGATCTGAATCGTGCTTGCCTAAAATATGAGTTTTTACTACCTAGTATTGATAGTTTAGGGGAGGCATCATTGGTCATGAAATTTATGGTTTCATGGATGGATATGTGGGCTATAATCAAATCCAAATGGATCCGATAGAAGCAGAGAAGACTACTTTTCAAACCCCTCTAGGGAAATTCCACTACACTGTCATTCCTTTGAGCTGAAGAATCTGGGGGAACTTAAGCAAACCATGATGTCCATATTTCATCATTTATTTCATAATATATTGGATTTCTATGTATATGATTTTATTGTGAATCCAGAGAAATATATAAAGCACATTCTAGATCATAGAAGAGTCTTTGAGTGATGTCGGATGTATAAGATGAGGATGAAACACTCCAAGTGTCCTTTGGAAGTTATTGTAGGGAGGTTATTGGGATTAGTCATCAACAAACAGGGAGTACAAATTGATGTAGAATAGCAAAAATCCATTTTGATGGTACTATAGCCAAAGAGTCAGCGGCACCTTAAGAGCTTCTCGGGAAAGGTATCTTACCTTAGAAGATTCATACCAACTTTAGCGAAAGTCGCTCACCCCTTTGGACTGCACATGAAAGATAAAGAGAATTGGATGTGGGGAGATGAGAAAAATAAGGTTTTTAAGAGAGTGAAAGCAATACTCATTTCCCATTCAAATATGATCCCATCGAAAGCGGGCACGCCTTTACTATTATACCTCATTTATATCAAGTGTTCTATTGGGCCTTTGTTGCCCATGAAAAGGAAGGAGTGGAGCAACCTATATATTACATGTCTGGGGTAATTTTAGGAGTTGAATCTAGATACACGAGCATAGAAAGGCATTGTTTATCCTTGATCTTTGCAGCACAGAAGTTGAGATATTACTTGCTCATATGCACACTGCATATTTTCACCAAGTGTGTCCCCCTCAAGTATCTATTGGCGCAGACTATCTTGGTGGGGAGAGTGGATAGGTGGTTTCAGATACTCTCTGAGTATGATCTCAAATGTGTTTCTCCAAAAGCTATTAAGAGTCAAGTCATGGTTGAAATGCTAGCCAATTTCTCGAGTCAGAATTTTAAACCCCGTAGTGAAGAGATACGAAGAGAAAACTTTCACAAATTGATTTTAATGGCTCGTGCGCACAAGTAATAGATAGATGAAGAGTTATCCTATCTAACAATGAGGCAGAGTATAAGGCCCTCATACTTGGACTATTAGAGGAACTGAGAAGATGCATTAGAATGCTTTTTGTATGAGGCGACTCTAATATCGTTGTTAAGTAAGTTAATGGGGAATTCGATCTCAAACATGCAAACCTCTCTATATAGAGAGAAATCATTCAGAGGTTGTTGAGACAGTTTTTTGTCATGAAAATAAATAGGCACCTTAGAGTAATGAACAAACATCCAGAAGCTTTGGCAACAATTGTGCAAAAATTGGAAATGGAAGATCCTGAAGCCACAATCACCGTCAAAAGGAGAACGGTGATAACAATAGTGAGGTCTTTATTTTCGAGTGAAGAGACTAAGTATTGGAGGTTCCTAATCATAAAATAGTTGGAGACGCGTAAGGGAAGGATAAAGTTACGGAGTTAGCCAACTTCCATATGCTACAGGGCAAGCTTAACTTCAAAAGTCTTAGTGGATTCTTGGCAAGGTGTGTAAGAGAAGAGGAAGCTAGAAATAAATTAGAAATAATGCCCAAAAATCACTGTGGGGATATAAATATCCTGACTTACACACGGTTGCAGCGAGGGGACTTTTATTGGACAACCGTGAGCACAAAGGTTGGTCGCGTGCATTAACGCTACCTAAAGTGCCAGACATAGTTCGATCAGCCAATGGAATAAAATTTTATATAAATTGGAGGAGACCATACATTACCTATTCCAAGGATGAAGAGCTACCAGCTGAGAAGGATTATGAGATTTACGTAAAGAAAAGAGTGGCTCGTTTCTATTTGGTGAATGGGGAACTCTACAGGAAAGGGTGCAACGAGAAATATTTTAGATGCAAAACCAATAACCCACATCCCTAATTAGAAGCAATTCATTTCTTTTATCCCAAAACCCACATCCCTCATCAGAACGAACCCGGGTTGAACCTGCTTCTAATACCCATATCCCTCCACCCGAGTTACCCCATACCTGAACCTCCAAACCTTTGACCCAAAACCACCCGCCAATACCCATGAACTTTGGAACCAAATGATACCTATTCCCCTACAAAGCCAAAATCATTTTTATCCACCTGCTAAGAGATCCAAAATAAAACCAATAATAAAATATAAAATAAAAACCCGACATGTGTTTTAACACTCCAACCTCATTTTCATAAAATACCCTAAAATCCCCCCACAATCTCATTACCCTCATTAAACACACATGCACAGTTTTGAAATCCCTTAATTATCCCTCTCACACCTTACACCCCTCATGCACACCTAACCTTACCATATGACCACCTAGCCTCCTTCACCTATATATTGAAGACTTGGTGGCATTTGAAAAAAATCTAAATTTTAGTTTTAACCCTGGGATGAATTCTTCTACTTTCCTCTATAAAGAGTATTTGTATTTCTTAGAAAATATCTGAATAAAAAGTGCTTTAGTAGGATTTATTTCTTGGGGATAAGTTCAACTCCACCCCTCTATAGAGAGTATTTGTCATTTTAGCAAATATCTCAATATAGAGTGATGTGGTTGAATTTATCTCTTTTGGAGGTAAATTCTTCTCCATCCCTTTATGATGAGTATTTATAATTTTTAGAAAATATCTCATAATAAAGCCATGGTGTAGAATTTATTTCTTCCGATGAATTCTAGTGTATAATTTTATAATATGAGGATCTGTAATTTTTAGAAAATCTCTCTCATTATCTAAGAGTTAATTATGAATTCATCAATTATATATTATAATAGGTTTTTATTTTTTTTATTTTGTAGTTTTTATTTTAGGAAACAAAATATATTAGTGAGGGGTTGTAATTGAGAGAATTTTGGATTGTAATTGAAGAGCTCATTCTAATTCAAGTAAAATTTGAGTTTGATTTTTCCCTCTCTAATTACTCTTATTTTATTCCTTACATGCTTTTAATTGTTTGTCTTATTTATTGGATGGTGATTATGGAGGACCAATCTCCCATACAATGGATGAATTTTGAACCCCTCATGAGTCAAATTTAGTTAGTTTTCTTGTTAGAATAATTTTGCTTATCTGATTTTTCTCTTATTAGATATTAGATCTTAGTTAGTACTTTAAAAATTAACATAGTTCGTTAATTAATAATCTCTTGAAAAATTATAAAAAAAATAGTATGCATAACTCTCTACAATTGTCTTCACACATTTTGTTCTTCACACATAAAAGTGTATTGACATCCTTACTTACCGCTATGCATATTTATTTTATTTGTACGTTCAAAGGGATTTTGATTGGAAAGGATTTTGAATAACATTCATATACATTATAACCATTTTTTCCATTAAATGGTGTCGTTGTCCCTTTCTTGAAGTTGAAGGCACGTGTGAAGACTTGTATATTTCATTTTCATTTTTTAGTTGTATTTGTTATTTTTTGTGTATTCATAAAAGTGGTTGTATTAGGTATTATTGAGGTGTGTATTCATTTGGGTGTATTTTTTACACCATTTGCCTGTAATAATTAATTTTTTAAAAAAAGCGAACAGGGAAATGGGAGAAGGTAGAAAGAAAGCGCCCTTGGAGTGGAAATTTGAAACCTCTCTACTTTGGGTCCATAGGAGTCCTGAGGAAGACTGAAGCCAGGCAAGCTTCCCCCCGGTCGACTTAAATCGGTCTTCACCCCACATGTGTAAAAGTCATGGGATGTACATTTATTTGTCACTCGAAAATATCCTACAAGCTAGTCCATTCTTGTGTGCTTAATTGTTCCTATGTCGTTTTTATTATCGCATTGCATTTATTTTGG
The DNA here is from genome assembly GCA_949130495.1 of Sambucus nigra. Taxonomy (NCBI): domain Eukaryota; kingdom Viridiplantae; phylum Streptophyta; class Magnoliopsida; order Dipsacales; family Adoxaceae; genus Sambucus; species Sambucus nigra. The sequence continues at coordinate 584,892,135 of OX422215.1, read as the reverse complement.
ATGGTTTGATGAATTAATGAACCTAAGACCTAAAGCCGATCATTGAAAACAGAAGAGATTTCATCACCTAACTCAATCACTTAATTCCACTTTCTTGTTAACCCGTGCCATCATATAATTAAAATTAACCAACTAGCAAGCCATGTTAGAGCTCATTTTCCAAATGCGACGTATAAGATTCCATGATTTTCTCGTCCACGGATTAATTAAAATTTGACTACCCCATCACCTAATTGCAAATAACAAAATTGACTATGTGCTAGTTTGGAGTTATACCTTGTTTATACATGTCTAATTTACTCTTTATGTAGGCATTTTTACGCACCTTCCTTTTGAGTTTCAAGTCGAGTCCGTTGCCCTTTTCTTATCAAAAAAATCCAAAAAAAAATTTCATTTTTTTTATTAAAAAGTCCAAAACTCCAAAAATATTTTTCATTTTTTGTCACACCTAAATATTTCCATATTTTTCGAAAATCCAAATATATTTTTCATTTTTTCTTACATTTTTCAAAAAAAATTTAAAAAAATCTTTTTCAAAATCTTTTTAAAAAAAATCACAAAAATATTTCCTTCCATTTTTCGAATATTCAAAAATCACACAAAAAATATGTCATTTTCTCTTGAAAAATAAAAATAAAAAATAAGGCCAGTTATCGGTGCCTTTTCACCCTTACCCTTGTCTTTCTTCTATTTAACCTTCGCATCACCCACCATTGGTCCACCGATGCTTTACATCGTGTGAAGCACTTTGCCAAACAAGTGCATTGACCTTTTATCCTTTATCTAACAAGACTGATACTTTAGTCTTCTTTAGGGATGATTATCATCACCTAATTTTTCTGTCACCCCGTTTGATCCTAGTTTCATCTTGTTTTGGGTGAGTTTGGTTTGGTTTGGCTTAAGATGTTAAACTTAACGCTACTAGGAGGCAGCCCATTGTCTCTGAGTATGAATTTTATCCTGTTTGAGGGTGGTGTTCAACACCACCCAATGCTTTACCATGTTATAGACCTGTTCACATTGTTTTAATCTTTTATTCATGTTCATCTTGGATAAATCTGATAATTTTCATTAGTAGTCGATTATGGAAATCTCTTTACTACCTTCTACTCTCAATTTTAAAAATAATTTTATTTAATATCGAGGATGATGTTACTTTTGTTTAGGGGTGGGGAATTTTATCAAAATCGTACCTCTTTCGAAAAAATTTCAAGATTTAATTTTTTTAATTTTCGTGCAGTTTCTTTCATCTCACTCATTGACGTGGATTTTTTATCATCCATCTTTTAAGTCTAGGAATCAAGCTAGAGGAATTTTTTTCTAAATAGCTTATGTAATGCACACCAAGGCATTTTGCACACTTATCACGTCACTAAGGTTTAGTGCTGAAGAGTACTACAATTCTCAAGAAAACCTTAAAGATCACGAGTGGAAACTTTAGCTTGTGAGATTTGTTCTCCCTATTAGAGAGATTTACGCAATCTTCGAGTCACAAGTTGATTCAACTTCGCTTGGGTACGAACTTAAATCGTTGTAGGATTTCGTTATTCTTTACTAAATTTTTGGCTTGATCACTGAGAATGACATCACTTTCGAGTTGTAAGAAACACGTGTCTTGAAGTTTGTCCCGATCACCAGAGTTTCACCCATACATTAACCAAACTCCATTTTATCATAGATACATCCACATACATACACCTTTCACCTTTCATATCACTACTATATACCATCCCTATCTTCATACCACCCATTTTCTACCCACTAATTTTGAAAAAGGGAAGAGTGTTGAAAGTATCAAAGATAAAAAGTCTTCATATAGAGTGTTTGCATTTTTAGAAAATACCTCTCTCAGAGTTCATTCAAACAAAAATAAAAGAGAGAGAAAAGAAAAAGAAAAGAAAATTTCAAAAAAAAGAAGAAAAGAAAAAAAAGAAAAAGAGAAAGTTGCAATCAAGTTCTTGTGAAATAAGGACATTTGTTCCTCATGTGTAAAACACTCTTCTCTAACATCTATCAAACATCCATCATATCACCATTCTACCTTACATCATCATATCCTTCTCATTTTATTTCCCCCTCACCCATAACCATCCATGTTTTCCCCTACGTATTAGGGCAAATGAAGGTCAAAGTTGTGAATAACTCGATGTTCTTACTATAGCAATTAGCATTCTTTCATGAGATCATTTTTCTTTCTAAAATGTTTGTTCTTTCTTATATGTGTGAGAGACATTTGACGTTGAATACATTTACTCACCTCCTCACGCACAAGAGCGATACAATTACCCAAATCTCGTGAGTTCATTTAAGAGAGCTATATCCATGAGATTTTGAAGTTGAAGCATTGATTTCATAAAGGTGATCTAGGAATCACTCTCGTGATACTTAACCCGATTCGACTGATTCACACCACACACATTGAGTTATAGGAAGGATATTCCTTGAGTATTCACTTAGCTAAAACTTTTATCCACTTCTAGTTTGTATTCCTCAAAATATTGATGGATTGTGAGATTGTTTTATGTATAATAAGAGATTGACTATCGTTTGTAAATAAAGAATTGTGTGGGTATATTCCCTCCAAACCGTCACAAGACAACACTCGTTCTATAGGTCAACCTATAGTTTTAAAGGCTTGTTGCACATGCTAAGTGCAATCGCAAGTGCCGACAAAAATGGTACACTTTTGGTTTCTTATCATTATTTATCCTTATTTTTTCTTGAGAAATAACAATGTTTTTTGGGGGGTGGTGTGATAAGAACCCAAATGTGTTTAAATAATACCCCAAATAAACGATTTTTAATTGTTGATTCTCGATAAAATGGATCCTATGCGTATATATGTTTATTTTGTAGGTTAAATGCCATTTGCGATTTCAAAAGAATCAAATCAAGGCAAAATGGGGTTAAAAGGAGCTAAATCTCAATCCTTTACCCCCTAAACCAAAACTAAACCCAACCTAGACCTCCCTAATCCTATCTTGAGCCTTGTGAGTTTAGTTTCCACCTTTTAGATTTTTAATATTTTTATTTGAGTCGTTTTTAATTTTTTGAATTTATCTTATATTTTATTTTGAGCCTTGTATATTTTTTAGGCTTATTTGTGCATCGACTATTTTTATATATTTTTATAGGTGTGAACTCTATTTTTATTTGATTTGATTTTATTATTTGTTATTATTTTAGTTTTATAAATATTTTATTATGATAGGTTTATTTGTTTCTTTTATTAGGAATTTAATTTTCTATTTTTAATTTATTTTGTATTTTCTTTAGTTTTATTTTATTAAGATATGATTTTAATTTTTTTAATTTTAGTATTTTCAGAGATTTTTTTTTTATTTCTTTTAAAATTTTAGTTAAGTCCTAGTTTTTTTTTTGGTGCAATTGAACACATACACGCACAAGTTACCTAGCATACACCTCACCACACACTAAACCATCTTACCCATCATCTTCCCTAGGGGTGACAATTCGGGTTAGTCGTGTCATTTTCGAATCGCGCTGATTTTTATTTGAATATAAGTTTTTGGTACTCTTTAATGTATACGAGCTAAACGTGTCATGTTCGGGTCATTTCGGGTTATTACCATAAACGGATTATCGTGTCAAAAATTGCCAGCCCTAATCTTCCCCACCAAGTCTTCCTCTCTCCTACTCACATCTTCACTAAACTGCTAATCCCATTAACCCAATCCCACTGTCCTTCTGGCGTCCCTTCCTAGTCCGACCTGTATAAAACCCATGTCCGGACACCTACTCGACCCAACAACCATAACTTGTTGCTCAGACCTTATCACTGCATTCGTAATAAAAACCCGTTCCGCAATCCGGCCATAAAACCGGGAAGAACCTGACGCTCTAACCTCTAACCTTCCAAAACTCCATTCAATCTGGACTAAATCGAAAACCTAACCAAAACCTCTAGTCCGATCTCCTTCTCCGGCCAGCATTAAACGAACCCCTGGCCCACTGGAAAATAAACTTTGGTGAAAACGTTTCTCCTACCTAAACTAACCTGGGTTGAACCTGCTTCCAAAACCTACATCCATTACCCGAGTTACACCAAACCCGAACCTCCAAACCTTTGACCCGAAAACAACCTGCCAATACCCACGAACTTTAGAACCCTATAAGACCCATTTCCTTACAAAACCAAATCATTTTTATTTACCTTCTATGAGATCCCAGATAATACAAATGACCAAAAATAAAATAAAAAAACCCACGTGTGATTTAACCCTCCTACCTCATTTTCTAAAATTCCCTCAAATCCCCCACAATCTCATCACCCTCATTAAATTTAAACCCACATGCACACTTTTACAATACCTTAATTATCCATCTCACACCTTCACCTCTCATGCACACATAACCTTCCCATAATACCCCCTAGCTTCCCTTCACCAATATATTGAAGACTTGGTGACATTTGAAAAAAAAAAATCTCCATTTTGGTTTTAACCTTGGGATAAATTTTTCTCCATTCCTCTATAGAGAGTATTTGAGATTTTTAGCAAATATCTCAATATAGAGTGATGTAGTAGGATTTATTTCTTGAGGATGAATTCAACTTCACCCCTCTATAGAGAGTTTGTATTTTTTAGCAAATATCTCAATATAGAGTGGTGTAGAATTTACTTCTTCAGATGAATTTTAGTGTACAATTTAATAATTTGAGGATTTGTAATTTTTATCAAATCTCTCTTATTATTTAAGAGTTTATTATGAATTCATCCATTGGATATTGTAATTAGTTTTTATTTTTTTATTTTGTAGTTTTTATTTTAGAAAAAAAATATATTAGTGAGGGGTTATAATTTAGAGAATTTTGGATTGTAATTGAAGAGCTCATTGCAATTCAAGGCAAATTTGAGTTTTATTTATTCCTCTCTAATTAATCTTATTTTAGTCCTTACATGCTTTTAATTATTTGTCTTATTTATTGGATGATGATTATGAAGGGCTAATCTCCCATTCAATGGATGAATTTTCTATTCCTCATGAGTCCAATTTAGTTAGTTTTCTTGTTAGCACAATTTTGCTTATCCCGTTTTTCTCTTATTAGATGTTACATCTTAGTTAGTTCTTTAAAAATTAACATAGTTTGTTAATTAATAGTCCCATGAAAAATCATAAAAAATAATAATAATAATAATAATAATAATAATAATAATAATAATAATAATAATAATAATAATAATAATAATATGCAAATGTATTTACAATTGTCTTCACATATTTGGTTCTTCACATATCAAAGTGGATTGGCATCCATACTAACCGCTATGTATATATTTTTTATTTGTAGGTTCGAAGAGATTTTGATTGGAAAGGATTTGTAACAACGATCATATATATTAGAACCATTTTTTCCATTATGCATGGCAGGGAAAAAAATGGCGAAGGTACTGAAGGAATCCCATGAGCCTTATCACATGGGCGACACTAAATTATATGATCATCTAATGATCTTGTGGTACTATTGGCCAACAATGGATGTTTGGTCTATGAGCTTTATAAAAAAAGTGTAGAGCATGCCAAATCCATAACAATATGGTTCAAGCCCCCTCGATAAGTTTACAAAGTTTAGGTGCTCTTTACCCATTCCACACTTGGACATTTGATTTGGTAGGAAAAATTAGTCGAGCCTCTTATGAGAAAGTTTTCATTCTTGTCGCCACAAAACTGCATACTAAATGGGCGGAAGCAATTCCTTTGAGAAGGGTTACTGCTTAAGTGGTGATGTAGTTCATTAGGGAATATATAATATGCTAGTTTGGCATTACAATCATCATCCTCATAGATAATGGCAAGAATTTTGTTTGTAAAGAAAGGGGTTTTCTCATGGACAAGTATAAAATCATTCATAACAGTTTGACTATCTCTTGTCCTAAAGGGAATGGTCAAGTGGAGTCACCAATAGAATATGGATCAATATTTTGAAGAAGATGTTGGAAGATCTACTTGGAGCTCCGAATGATAAATTTCCATTAGTTTTATGGGCTTATAGGACCTCAAAGAGGAATCTAACTAGTTTTACCCCATTCTCTCCGGTCTATGGTATGGAGGTTGTCCAACCAGTAGAGTTGCGTAATGCCTTCGGCACGAGTGTCCCTATGCCATAGTCTAGTGCCAGACCCAAGACATGTTCAGTTGGAGCTTTTGGGTGAGCATCATGATAAAGCTAAAGAAAATTTTAAATTCTACACCCAACAGTTGTATACTGCCTATGAAAATTAGGTTAAGCTAAGAGAATTCCAAGTGGGTGACTTAGTTTTACTAGCATCTACCCATAACCTGAGAAGTATATCAGCCTCAAAGTTCAAATCCAATTGTGAGGGTCCATTCATGGTGCGAGGAGTAGGGAGATCAGGATACTACCAAATCTCAGAGCCGAAAAGTGATTGCATTAAATTGAACAATAACAAATGGCTCAAGAAGTATTATGCCTAATGATACCTAACTCTTTTTTGTTTTTAATAGTTCATTCTAGACTAAGAAGCTCCTCAAGTAGATTGGAAAATTATGGATAACATTCCATGGTAACAACTATTTTTTTTTAAAGGAGATTATCTCCTTGGAATTTTATTAAAATAAGAAAGCAAAAACAATCTTACATGAAAAAACTGATGACTTTATAGAAACAGTCACCTTTACAAAAAATCAAATAAAGCACTAAGAGAATCTAAAGTTGGGAAGCCCCAAGCATCCATGGTAACAACACAATTTAAAAAAATATATTACATTTTTGCATAGTGAATGCAACACTGAATGTTCGGTTATGACCAGTTTCTTAATAAGATTTTTTGGTGTTATTTGTAATGTTTATCATTTTACATAACCAACCAGCTTATCATTCATCCTCTCACCAAATTATATGAGCATATACATGAATTTTTCTCTAATAACATTGATTTTTTCAAGTAAACTTTATAAGCAGAGTGGACTGAGACTATCACAGTATAAGAGATAAACTATCTGACTTAAGGTGCATTGCTCATCATACTTGGGGAGATATATACATCTTAATGACAAAATATGATGAACAAAGCACCTATACCTATAATATTTTAAAGGATCCAGATCCAAACATGAGGTGCCAAGCAAAATATAGTATGGAAGTACACAGTTTCAAAATGTTGATAAGATTACACAAACTATATGCATTTTACAATATTAGGAGGAATTGACTTCAAAGCCTTATATTTATGGTAAAAAAGGCGAATATGCCACATAATACAGGAAAGTTACATATATTACTCGTTAATTTACGAACCAGAACTCTCACAGAAAAAGAGAATGATAAGTATTAACACTAACTCACAATATTGCGAGCAGATACTCCCACAAAATAAAGGAAAACTCATAGCATATAAAAAAGTATAAAGAAATTGAAATGCAATATAAGAACACATATTATTTCTTTCTCGTTTATATAAATGACTTGCTCGAAGAAGAGCAAGTCATTTCAATAACTCTTTGAGTAAACGTCGTTCACAAAAAGCTCAATTAGATAAAAGAAAGGGATTATTTGCCTTCCAGTAAAAGTCTTCGAATAAGGGCCAAATATCTCAAACAGCGTCTCCTTGGAGTCTATCTATTCGAGTAGAATCCCATGCCTCACTATCTAGGACTTTGGATAGCTTCGCTTAAAAAATTTGGATCTTCTCGCGAATACGATTGGCATTAGAATGACATCGCTCGGATATATAGTCTCCTAGGAGGTCTTGGTATTTAACATTTTTTTAGCAACTCGATGAAGAAGTCTACGAATAAAAGCGTCGAGCCAATCAAGATTAAAGTTATAATAGCTCTCCAATACTTTGATAGCCATAAAAAATATGCGGAAACTTAAATTGGTGATGTCATTGAGAAAAGTATTAATAAATCTATGAACATGGTTGGAAAGTTCTTTGAGGTTTAGAATAGTCAAGATGTTATTGCAAACACTCTTGGTCGTGAACGTTTTAGGGTGACGCTTTAAGATCAAGTCCAGAACCTAAATCTCAGACTCTAGAAATGTCTTAGCTTGATCCTTACACCATAAATCACTCATATAGATCCCGGGAGAGTCCATGAATGGAATCCACCCCAGTATCCGTCGATCTAGACTCAGAGCGGGGGGGGGGGGGGGGGGAGGAGGGGGTGATTCCTCACTTAATTTCTCCCCTACAGCTATATCAAAATGAGTGACCTGAGAACTTGGTTTGTTCTCTTCAATAACCTCCTCTACCTCATTTGCCTCCACTGGGAAAAAAATAAGGAAAGTAAGGAGCTAAGGAATGAATTGGGAGAAAGAAAGAAAATAATAATTAGGCAAAAGACTTACATGCATTCTAATATGAACCGACATTCGACAAGAAAGCCTAGGACACTCCCTTCGCCTAAGTCTGGGCTCCACAGTTACTGGAGCGTTTGTGTTAATAACCTGGAAATAATATAAGGGGAAGTGGTCACCCAAGTACTTTCACGGTAAAAGGCAGTTGGAAAAATCCAAGTATGACAGTATAATATATGTGCAGTACTCGCAGCAGTGCTCGTAGAATGTTTTTTAGATAAAAGAAAGCTTGTGTCGCTAGTTTAAAAATAAAGAAATGGGAATGTGTCACTTGAGCACTTGCATAGTAAATGCAAGTTATAAAAGAATCGGGTATGACAGAATAATACTCGAGGAGCAATGATAGGGATGCTCACGAAATATTCCACAAAAAAAGAAAACTGGTATCACTAACCTGAAAATAAAGGAACATGAAAGTGTTACCAAAGCACTTGCAGAGTGAAATAAAGTTATAGAGGAATTGGGTATGACATAGTAATACCTCATAAATGCTTGGGGCTACACTTACTGAGGGTTACAGAGTTAAAGAAACACTTCTAGTGCTAACCTGAAAATAAGAGCAAAGAAAATATTATAAGAGCACTTGCACGGTGAAAACAGGGTTGAGAGGGCTAGGTATGACAGGATAATACCTAAGCGCACACAGGCATACTCGCAGTAGGCTCCACAATCAATGAAGCACTCACAGTTGTGCTCAATTGAGGTTCCATAGTGATGGGAACACTCGTGATGCCAACCTAAAAAAAAGAAATGGGGGATTCTTATCACTTAAGTGATGGCATAAAAATAGTACAAGCATAAAAGACTTGCAAGAAGGAAATCACGAAATGCTAGGGTAGTACCTGAGGTGGCATTGGTGATGAACCACTCGCAACAATGGATACTAGAGGAGAAGTGGACGAGGGGGGTACTAATCATGCTCATATAAAATGAAAATGAATATATAGAGTGAGTAGTTATTTAAACACGTAAATGTGAGCTCTGAAAATGAGCTTAAAAGTATGTGAGTTTAAGCACCTAAATACCAATGAGAGGGGAATCTCTCAAGTTTATAATGGGTGATGGAGATATTCACTCTGACCTGTCAATTAAGAAGCTATAAATAAGAGTCATCAAAATAAATAAAGTTATATAACTAAGTACATATGCTGAACTAGTGACGTGAACAATAAGCCTACATAAAGCCACTCTATATATAGTCTAAGAAGGAAGGGAATTAACTTGAGGCTTGCTGTATAAAGGGAGACATACCCTTAGGATAAATATACTCCCATAAGTAGGTAACCCAGGGATGACCACCCCTACGGGCAAAAGTATTCCCCTACTATTATGAGGGTCACTCAAAAATGAACCCTGCAATGCAACTATCATAAAAAAGTAAAGTCATTTTTAGGCAAAGTTATTCACCAAACGAGTGTTTAAAAGAAAAGGAGCTTCTCTAAGAATACCCCTCTAGAACTAGCCACAACATTATCTAGGGGTTGGACTAACAGGATGCTTTCTGTAGAGGGAGTGAGTGGCATGATAGTTGGTGCAAGAGGACCCACTAAAACCAATTGGAAAAAAATTACAAGTTAATAAGGAATACATAAAAAAGACTTGGAAAAAACATTTGTAAAGTAGTGAATACATGGACTGAGCGATTAGTCACAGAAGAGATTATAATGGTGGTGGGAAATATAGTACATAGCTATAAGGGAAGGCATGAAAGAATTTTTTTCAATCCACAAGTACCAAAGTTTGGGAGGTTCAAAATGTAAGGTGACAAAAGAAAAAATAAATAAGTCAAACGTATATACAAATGTCTCGTATAAATCCCATAGAAGACTCGTATTAAAAAGGAGCCCGAGGAAGGAAATAAGAAGAAGATTATGGAACTAACCTCACCCTGAAGGGACCACTCGTCCATGCAGAAGAAGCCTGCTAAACATTGAGCTGAGTTAGTAATAAAATAAATTACAAATCATATGAAGACATAATAAAGAGAAAAGTATGCAATTGTGTTAAGCACTTATAGTCTCATCTCAACGAGATTGCCCATAAGGTAAAGCCTACCAGTTGGACTAATGGTGGACGGTGAGTAGATCATTTTATCATCCTAGTCACTCCTAGGTTGCTCCAGGTCCAAAGATAAAAAAGGAGAAGCATCAAATGTATGATCTTTGTTGATGTCAAGAAAGTCAATGTCACTTGAAAAATAACTACGGTAATCATAATAAGGAGTTCATCCATTTTTCAGAAGTTCCTCTTTAAATGAACAGAATGTGGAGTGAGCTCTTGTAATTCCATTACTTATATTTTTACTAAGTATAATAGGAATATCTGGAGTAACGTACACTGAGGGAGCAGAGAGTGAAGTAGAAGGTTGAGAAAGAATGGATTTGAGATCCTCGCAACCTTGACAATGAACGATCCAAAAAGTTTCTTCAACCCCAAAGGTTTCAGTGTTTAAACCTTAGTCTTCAGCGGTAGAGTGGCCATTGGCCGTGGATGCTTTCTTCTTTTGTCTAGTTGCTCGGGTCTTAATTGGAGAGGGATAGGAAGAACCTTCCCCAACTTGCATAGTGATAAAGTTTGAAACACCCACATCGGGATGATTCCTCTTAGGGGTGACCTTGGATTTACCTTACCCCTTGCATTTTACATTAGTTTATTGTGGTTTTTTGCTCAACATTTTTCGAGAAAATGCTCTCCTCGTGCTAACGATTCACAAGGATGGGTACAACTTGCTCGAGAGGAGTCCTCTCAACTTGGATATGATGATAAACTTCTTTGAGAGATCACTTATTCAGTAACTAGTCAGAATAGGGGATGCCCTCAATGAAAGACCCATGTTGAGCATCTTGTATGTAATTGTTTTAATTAACCTGACCTGGCGTTGTCATAGACCAAACCATGTTCAGCTAAAAGAAGGCAGATAATCACCACCAAATATAAAAAAAGAAAACTGAAAGGGGGCAGTGCTTCGTACCGTACCCCCCAGGAGTAAAGCTAGAGTACACCTCTAAGTTCAAAGCTAAAGGTGAGAGACTAGTGGGAAAATCTAGAGTGTAAGTGCCTTAGTCATATCCAAATTGCCTTATCACCCTCTTGGAATGGTAAAATTCAACCCCCTTTCCTAGCTCAGTCAAATATGGTAATATACATGGGAGAACAAATGCCATCACAAAGATTTGAGGGCAATCACTCACATAATCGATAATAACTGGAGATAAAATGGTCCCGAAAGAAATAGAGTGAGAGCACCAAGAGAACACATATATATTGTCCAAAAAGAGATTGAGTGACTACTTAAGGGACTTCTTATGCCAGCTAGAAATGCAAGCAGCTTGCCTATGCAAAAAGATGGGCCTAAGGTCTTAAATAGGGAATTGCTCGAAGAGAAAACCCATTAAGACAAAGGAATTGATAAAGATACCACATCAAAACGGCCATGGGAGTGTTCCATGTCAACATGAGTTCGATCCATCCATGTATAGATGGGTCCTAAAGTAAGAGCAGAGAGTAACTCGTGAGGGGAATTTTTTGGCCTTCCCTGAAATAAAAGACGACTTAGGAATGTGACAAAGAAAGTAGCTAAATGGGTCCTCGATTGGAGTTTTGGTCCATATTGGCTCTTAGTGTTTTATCATGGGCGTCTTATTTGGGTAATGGTTCAAGGTCCTTGAACCAATAGTGTTGCCACATTGAAAAAGGGTGATTATTCGCTTCAGTTTGGGTGAGAGCAACATAACGAGTAAAATCTGCCAAGGCTTAGTGGAGTACATGGTTTCCTAATATGATGGAAAATCCCCCCCCCCCCCCCCAGGTGGTAATAAAAGTGCTATAATTCAAACTCCATCACAAAAGAAAAATGTTGCAGGCACTAGTGCTCTTAGTCATAGTGCAAGCTTTCAATCTGGTAAGGGTTCGAGTCAAGCCCAAACCCTCAATAATGGTATAATAGGCTGGGACATAGACAACATAGTCCACCCATAGTTCCCACTCATCTGAGGACCCTCAGCAAACATTAATATTCATATTGGAGAAAGGAAAGTCATATTTGTCCACTCGAACACGCAAGATACTATTAGGAAGAACCACTGAAGTATCCTAAGACACGGAAAATACCAAGAGGGGTCGATCTCTAATATTTTCCACAAAATCAACTCCAAACCTCTCGAGAGAGGGTATGAAGTCATCGCCCTTGCAAAAAAGGAGGGAAAGGCGGCAATCTAAGAACTTCCTCTTCACCTTACTTTTTACAATTTGCCTTTGGGCAAGGTGGAGGCACCACCCACAGAGTGTCCAGCTCCACCAGAAGTGGTAGTGATTGCAACTAATGAAACCCCCACTGAGGAGGTAATAGAGGTGGAGCTGGTGGCTATGGACGTGGTGACAATCACATTAATGGGCAAGGAATGCACCAAAACCTCAGTCATAGAGGTATCAGAATGGATGAAATGTTACACTAAGGAGAAAACATTAATGAAGACGATGGAAGAAGAAATAGAGACGAAAAGCACATTTTTTAAAAACTCTATAAAAGGCTCTCCAAATTTCTCTCTCTAAAACACAGAAGCAAATGGCAAGTGAAAGTTTGAAAAAGACAAGAATAGAGATATTTATAGGGCATAGGAACGCACACCTGACAATTAAAAAATATGGACAATATTTACCCCAAATAATGGAAAAGAATTCCCAACATAACACGTGTCTCATTAAGACACTAAAACATGTGCGAGGAACGGCTCCTCTGATAGAACATTAAATGATGATAAGAAGAGCAATAATGATTTACAAGGGAGTCTCCTCGAATTCTTAAAGATTCATTTTCGTATAAAATCTTCATTTTCACCTAGAATAACACTTTTGTATGAGGGGGCTATTGTAGATGGGTACTAAATCTAGCCCTCGTAGAAACCAAGTTTAGTGCGAGCGGCCCCAAAGCCCAAACATAGTATTGACAGGCGAGCAGGCCAAAAGCCCAAGCAAGGTAATCACAAGTGAGCAGGTACAAAAAAGTAATAAATAATATTGGATGAGCAAACCCAAATTGTAGTTAAAACACAAAAGTTAGCAAGGAAAGACAGATAATGGGAAAGCAGACCCAAGATAGATGCAAAGCAATAATAGATGAGCAAGTACAAAACTACGAGCAAGGCAAATGAAACTAAGTAAGTGAAGGGATGCCATATGAGCAAACCTAAGTCAGCGAGGGGGTGCTATACAAGTAGCCCCAAGTATTTTCAAATAGTGATGTAAATATTTACTAACACTTTTGTATCTATACACAGTAGTTATTAGGAAGAATGTTTAGCTGAGAAATCAGGGATCGAGTAGAGGGCCAGTTGGGATCTCCTGAGAGTTTTGATTTAAAGTCTGAGAGGCAACTCTTGTTTAGCAAGTTAAGGCACATCAACTTCGGTACCCTAGGAAAGATAGAATACTAAGATGAGGGTCCCAAAAGGTCACTCACGCAACTTACATTTAGTCAAATAGGCGAGTAGCCAAGGCATTCCTTGCAAAGTCATTTTGAAAATTGAATCACGCTAGATCTTTGACTCACTTGAGTCTATATTAATAGGAGCTCGTCTAGTTTGGAATAGGAGATAAAATTTGAGTCATCCATATTGCTTCATTGCGTCTTCAAACACTTCAAGTCTACATAAAAAAAGAGAAAAATGGTCCTCAAGTAGTAAACCAACAACACTAAACACTCTAGGATTGTATTTCATTACATTTATGAGGTATGTGTGTTAATTTGGCCTAACATGATATTTTTACATTTTTAAGGATTTTTAGGAATTTTCAAACAATTAAAATTTATTTTTTAAGAAATTAAAATCAAGTTAAAAATGTTTGGGTTCAATTTGAAAATATAAAACCGTCCTAAAATCTACCTTGGGTAGAAACCAAAAGAGATAGAGAATTTTGTGGGTAAAAATGAGATTTTAAAAAAATAAAAAAACGCATGTACTTTCTCTTACTCACATGAGCCATATATGTGTTGCACAGTTAGTAGATGGATTTGTGTTTTCTCTTACTCACGTTATCTACTTTCAATCTGGTACTTTGAATCATTTTAATAAATGTCCTGCATGCTTTTAAATTCAATCCATGTACTAACTATTTGAACTAATCAGACTAATTTTAAAAGCGGTGCATTATGAACCATTGGATTGATCATTCAGACCCTCTATCTAATCTCAACCATTGATTTCGTTCGAAAATTCTAAATTCCTTTAACCTCCCAATATATAGAGACCATCGTCCCCTCATTTATAATCTTTGGGAGACTTTAGGTCTGAGAGAACTAATCAGACTAATTTTAAAAGCGGTGCATTATGAACCATTGGATTGATCATTCAGACCCTCTATCTAATCTCAACCATTGATTTCGTTCGAAAATTCTAAATTCCTTTAACCTCCCAATATATAGAGACCATCGTCCCCTCATTTATAATCTTTGGGAGACTTTAGGTCTGAGAGAAAAGAGAGAGAGAAAGAGAGAGAAAGAGAGAGAGAGAGAGAGAAAATATCGAAAGGAAATTTCAAAATCCAAACCAAACTCTACCAAAATTATTTCAGAGAGAGAGAGAGAGAGAGAGAGAGAGAGTTAGGATTGTCTAGGTTTCTAGTTCGAAGTTACATACCCTTTTTGGTCTTCATCTCTTAACCAACATCCTCACTTGAAAACGATCTAGTTTCTTATTTTGAAACTTTAGATCTAATTCAATAAGCGATAGAGTCACATAGTTTTTTAGGCTGATTTCTGTTTAAGAAATCTTGTTAATGTTAGATCTAATTTTTACTCATATTATTTCATTTATCCAACATCTCTTTATTTTTCAAAACTAAAATAACGGTTTACATATTTCAGATCTAAGTTTTTCATTTTGAATAACTTGTAAATAAATAAGTTTTGAAGATTTCTTTTTAAAAGATTCTTATGTACACAGATATGAAAATAAGAGTTCAAAATCAAAACCTAATTTCAGTAGTGTGAAAAATCGCATTTCATACTTAGAAAGATTTCTGTAACTCGTAGGAATTGTTTGTATAAGTGTGTGTGAGTACATGAATGTGTAGTTGGCACTTCTCTCACAACACTATCATACAACATCACTAAAATAGTGTTGTTGGTTCTGAGATCTTGGCCATTTTGAATTGACGTAAAGAAGGAGCTAAGGAGACAAACCAAGGAATGTTGAAGACCACATTAGAGTGTTAAATAATTCGGAGTAATGTAATGGAGATGGTATATCATCTAAACTTAAAATAGGTTTGTATTTGTGTATAATTCGGTAATTGGTTGTAACTTAAAATCTACTCCTGTGGATTTTTGTTTTGAGGTATAGAGACCTCAGTGGATGTTTCCCCAATTGGGTGAGATTTTACCAAGTTAAAAAAATCTCTTGCATGTGTGTTTTTTATTTCTTCATTCTTACTAATGCATAGATAGACTTAGTTGTTGGATTTTAAAACCAAATTTCTAATAACTGAAATAACTCATTTATAATAATCAAACACGTCTTGTGTTCTTATATTATTTTAGAAAATAGCTTCCTCAAGAAAACAACTATCTTTTGTCAAAAAAATTAGTAAGAGTATTTTCAATTGGTATCAGAGCAGTGTACTTTGTGTTTAACACTTTCTAAAATCCTGTGTTTTTTGAAACTATTTTAAAAACAAATAACTATGGACGAGAAATTTGAGAGACTGGGAAACATAACCAGGACTCCCCTCTTCAATGAGACTAATTTTCCTTATTGGAAAGTAAGGATGGTAGCCTTCATCCAATGAACTTTGGGAGATGATGTCTGGGATGCTATTGAAAATGAATATATACATCCAACTAAGCCTGCAGAGGGTAGTACTGCAAGAATTAAAAAACTCCTAAGCGAGTTCACTAAAGAAGAAAAAGATACCTCTCTAAGTAAAAATAAGGGAATGAATGTTTTATTTATGTCAGTCAATGAACATGAATTCCAAAGAATATCTAGTTATTCTACCTTGAAGGAAGCCTGGGACACGTTGGTGACACTCGTGTTATGGCTATTAAGACCCAAATGATAATCCAATAATATAAGACTTTGTTAATGGTCGAGTCTGAAGCATTTGATGAATATTAGATAAGATTGATTGATATTGAAACAAAACGTCATGCCAATGGTATAATGTATGATAGGCGAGAGATTTTATCTAAAATTATAAGATCACTTCCACCAAAAATTGACAACAAACGCTATACAGTTGAGGAGATCGACGATCCTAACCTGACTCCAGAACTCCTCAGTACAAATATTCCAAATGTGGAAATGTAATTATACTTTAAGAAACATATATCAAACAATAAAAAGAACCATACCAGTCCTTATGTTATTTTTCAATCCAAAGTGACCAAACCACAGTTTGTTGTCCCTAATCGTGATTTGGACTCTGATGTGGAGTGTGAGTTAGATAATTTGGATAATCAAATTGCCCTAATGTTTAAAAATTTTAAAAATATTTTGAAGCTTAGAAATAATGTTTATTATAAACAAGGGAAACCTTCTTAGTTAAATCTCCCAAATAACAAACCTCATGAGAAAAGATAAAAACCATACCGAGAACAATAATAGACCTGAGAGAGACCCTAAAAAGATTAAATGTTTTAGATGTGGAAAATTAGGTCATATTACCTGTAATTGTAGGGTTAAGTTGATAAACAACCATTACAAGGCTAACATTTGTAATACTTGGGATGATTCAAGATATTCTGATGAAGATGAGCCTAAATCATCTAATATCTTTTACCCCTGCATGCCCTTTTTGGCAAAAATTATATATGCTGATGATATGACTACAACTCATGCTGAACTTGATATTGAAATGCCTAATCATGATATGTCTTGTGATAATTTTCCTTCTGGTTTATCTGCTCTATGTGTAGATTATGTTAATGTTGTTGATATTGTTAGTAGTTCATCAACGGGGTGTGTGAGTCAAAGGGAATGTTTGAATGATGAATTGAATATGTGCGTGAGTCCTAAAAATGAAGCGTTAGGGGACAATCCACACACCACACTTAGTGACTCCGATAATGATGACCTCCCAGACATTCACACACTCTACACCAAAACTCTTAGGAAGATCACTAAACTTTAAAAAACACTCGAGGACCTTATTGCAAAAATAGAAGCCCTAAGTCTTATAGTAAAATAGAGTGCTGGAGATTTCACCACTTAATGTTTGGCTCATGAAAATAAAACTAAGCCTTTTATTGAAAAAATTAAAAATCTTTCAGAGTCAAATGAGATTTTGAAAAAGAAATACAAAGCTACTTTGATGGAATTGAAACAATCTACAAGAAATTCTATAAATTTGAAAATAATGCTAATTGTTTTGAAGATTGATTAGCGTCAAGTAAAATTTCTGATGATAAAACCGGCATAGGATTTGAACAAAAACCTAGGGCACCAAATAAACCTTTTCAAAATGTGAAATTTATGCCTGGTGGAATAAGACATAAGACCTGTGTCTAGATTTTTAAGCATTGAAAAGTGACTTTGATAAAAAAAAATAGAAAGGACCAAACATTGTTATGGGAAATCGTTCTAAGTAAAATATTGAGCCTAATGCTAAGTATGTATGCCCCCTATAAGGAAAGGAGACCCTTTATTTAAACATGTTGCAGTTAGACATAAGGCCAAAGTCCAACAAATGGACGACACATAAAAATAGAAGTGTCAAGGACATTTTATTTCATTGATTCTTCACTACACATGAGAATTATGATATTTTCAAAAAATTTAGAGTGAATTCTTATATATGTGAGTTTTTTAGGGTGTTATAAAGTAGTAGATCAATGGGTTCAAACAAAGGACTCTCTTAAAAAGCGTTAAGTAGTTTGGCGTTATTCATTTGAGAAGAATTTAAATTCATATCATGTTGCATAAGTCGACCCAATTCATTTAAGTTGAACATTCTTACACCTAAGGTTAAAATTGAATTCTTTCTTTAGAAGTATCTCATTGACTTCGTGTACCTATGTTATGAATGCCTATTGATTTGCCCGTCGAAAATGTTCAAACAATTACATTTTCCTTCCATGATTTGAGTATTTTTTTGTTATTCCATGGTGCTATGTATTTTGAACTTATATGTACCCTCTATACATATATATGTTTTTATAATTGAAAAAATTTGGAAATTTTCAAAAATAGTTGGTATGCTTTTTGGAAATTCATTGCATGTGCTTTATTGTTTACCTTTGTGATGTTGTTTCTTTTGAATTTATGTGATGATAATGATTCATGCTTAGTTTCTTACCATTTCTATATTATGTACAAAAAGGGGGAAAATCACATTTAGGGGAGCGTATGTATTTTTTAAACACATGTATATCGCGGTATATTTTTTTTCATGTGTGTAGATTTCTTTCACTTTGATGATGATCTCATGGACTAGACTAGATGAAGAATTTCAGTTGAAGACAAAGTGTCTTATGTCATTCCATTTTGAGTTTAGGAGGACAATAGGATACATTGTCTTAAGGGTTTATTGTAATTTGAAATTTTTATTTTATTTTGTATCAAAATAGACAAAGGGGGAGATTGGTAAGATCAAGATGTTATAATTGCTCAGAGCTTAGCTATTTTGGCATATCCCATTACAAACCATTGCTACAAATCGAACACTACATCCGATTTTGATTCCACGATGATTTGAAGACATTTTATTGATCGAGCATCGTGTTGGAGATTCAAGCTATTGGAATCGTCACAAACACTTTATGGAGGTACATGAAATTGGGGTTTTGATTTTACTAGATCAAATTATTCTCGGATGTTTGTTTTTACTTGAGAAATTTTTTATTAAATGATTTTTGAAAATATATATTTTTTTTATTTTCTGTTCATTAGAATGAGATTCCAATATCATTAGAACAAGATCTTTTTCTCGTTCGAATGAGATCAAATCTCATTAGAACGAAGTTATTAACTCATTCGAACCAACTTCTAATTAACATCTATTGACATAAATTCTGTTTGACTGAACAACTCTCGTTGGAAGATTGTTAGAAAGTCGATAAAAAGAAATGGGCATCTCATTCGATAAGACTTCACCTCGTTAGATAAAACCATAGTTTTTGTTGAAACGAGATCTCATTTTTGTTCGAACGAAACTGTCGCCTTGAAATTTGTATTTTTCTTTAAAAAACCTTATTGAACATTTTTCTTAAAATTTTTAGAAAAAACTAAATCCCAATACCTATTCCAGAAGTCTTTATCTTTTGTTACTTCTTCCTAACAAGTTTTACTTTTCCAAATCACTCATCCCCTAGAATGATTTGTTATGTTTCAAGCCCTAGTTTCCAAATACTAAAATAAACCCTTATGGAGTTCACTTTACTGCACATTTGTGGAGTCAAGGCTTTACTGCTAAAGAAGATAGAATTCTGATATCCTGAGGCCAATCGGTGGACACCAATGGAAGATTTTCTTCCTGTGGATGGTGTTGAACCGTGTCATATATCTTTAAGATTTAAAGACCTATGCATGACAGTTAGTGGATTAGTAAGTATTTTGTAAGTCATCAAGTCTGTTAAACTCTTTAATAGTGCTAAAATATAGGTTTTTCCCGAAAGGAATTTTTCGTCATATTCTTCTTCTATTTGTTTTGTTTGATTATGTGATTAGATCATTTAATTTAGAATTTATCTTGCGTGCACACTTGAATATAATCAAGATGGAATTTGGTTAAAAATTAGATCTTGTGTGCATATCCCAATATACAGATTATCCATATGAACCTGCATTTTCACACCAGAACCCCCGGTCTGAGAATATGTTGAGAATTGGTAGATATCTAGACTTAGGCTTAAAAACATGTTATTGGACAAAGAAAACCCAAAACAACCCTCAAACGGCCTCATAAAAGCCATTAACACCTCGCACGGGACCAATGTAACTTGTACGAACTCAGTGCATAGTCATGGGACTCCCGATTTCATAATATGATGATAGTTTGCAAATATCGACTTGGGCTTAAAAACATGCCATTTAAGGGTCAAAACTTAAAAAAGCTCCCAAACGGCCCTAGTGAGATCCATGTTTACTTCGCATGGGACAATTGTAACTCATAGAAACTAA
The DNA here is from genome assembly GCA_949130495.1 of Sambucus nigra. Lineage (NCBI taxonomy): Eukaryota > Viridiplantae > Streptophyta > Magnoliopsida > Dipsacales > Adoxaceae > Sambucus > Sambucus nigra. The sequence goes on along the minus strand of OX422215.1, from coordinate 584,871,678 downwards.
CCATGTAGTAACGGGATTACCAGTTTGAGAATATGAAAATATTTTGCAAATATTTAGAGTTACGCTTTAAAATATGTTGTTAAAGAAAAAAACCCAAAACAGTCCCCCAAACGGCCCCGTAAGAGGCATGGACACCTCTTACGGGACCAATGAAACTCATAGGAGCTGACTGTGTAATCAAGGGACTCCCAGTTTAAGAATATGATATTAATTTACAAATAACTATACTTAGGCTTAAAACCACACCATTAGAGGGAGAAAACACAAAACATAGCCCAAATGGCTTCATAAGAGGCACAAACACCTCGCACAAGACCAATGTAACTTATTGGAACTGACCCCGTGAGGAATCTCGATTTGAGAATATGATGATAATTTGTAAATATGTAGAGTTAGACTTAAATATGATGATAAATATATTCAATTTTTTGTTTGGAATACAAATATTTAAAGAATATTTAATTATTGATATCATATCTCTTATGTATACTTTTTTTTTGCAGAATAACATTTAACTGTTGGCTTCTATCGAAGTGGAATAATCGAATAAGTAAATAGTTTACACCAAGAAGAATATTTATTTATTATTATTGACATTCGAGATTATTATTTTTGATGTGTTATGCCAGTGCGAGCTTTTGTGGTTTTATTGTTTAATTTTATGGCCATGCAAGGTTTTATAATATTATTGTTATATATTATGGATGTGTGGTATTTACAATAAAACAAATTTTATATTAACAGGTTTCAAACTATCAAGAAAATAGAGTAAACTTTGTAAAATATTTTTTGTCTCTGAACTATTAAGAATTGTAATATTTTGAAGTTTGATATGTACATTAGTTTATCAACAACAACGTGTCAGATTCGTAATTTTTTTATTTTTTTTGCAAATAATAATGTTTTCTGCCAGATTTGCAATTTTTTTACTCTCCTAATCTATTTGCAAATAATAAATATTTTTTATTTATTAAAAATATGGTATAGTTTAAAATCATGCCAGATTGTTGTTTCTAGTGTAGTGATTTTGGGAGTCCAGCGAAGGCAACACAATGTCACTTCAGCCCATTTTGTCAAGCTCTACAGGGTTCAAGAACAAAGTAAACCCAAAGATACGGGGTTGAAGTAGTTCTATCCCAAGGTTGTTTTGGTCTTCGCCAAGGACATTCATAATGCTTCCAAGTAGTGGAAGGAGAAATTCTACTTTGTTGGGGGAGCCTGCGCTACCCCTGACCGATAGAAGAAGGTCAAATGGCCCACTATTTGGTGCACTCCTCCGACCTAAGGATGAAACTTTATTAATGTCCTTTAGCTTTACACTGACTACTAAGCCCATCAAGGATGAAGAGGATAAGATGGTTGATCGAGCGCAAAATGTAACGTCGCGTTAAAACCCTAATCGTTGTTTTCGTTTTGCCTACTCAATAAAAAACATAAACTACAGCTACACTTGCGATACAAGTATAGCGGTAAGTCTAGTATTGTAAGAAATTCACAGGGAGTGTTAGTATATTTCATAATCGGTTTATTATTTCAAGAATAAAAGTGTAAAAGGTGAGAGATTGAAAATAGAAAAAGGGAAAAGAAGAAGTTAAAGCTAAATAGAAATTAATAAAAACGAGAGTCGGGATCGCGTACCCGCCATGGGTTAAATAACTAATAATTAGAATTTCATTTTGAAAATATTTAACCGAGCATTTTTAGTTAATCAACAACATCACGCAAGAAGAAATTTAACTCAAAGTTTCCAGATAAAACATTTAATTCAAAATGGTCACATGCAACTTAAAATCAAATTATCACTATAAACACTAAAGTTGTGTGACAAAGAAAGTTAAACGCATAATAATTCCATTTCAATACACGCAGTTTCAATTAAATGTGATTTTAACAAACCCTAATTTTCAGAGTTCGACGCCCCATCAATGGCGGACACACGGTCCAAACCCTATTTAACTACTCACTACACATGGTTAATGTAATTAAACAACTAATCAACTAATAAATCAAGAATTAATTAAACTAAACTAATTTATCTAGGCATGGGAAATTAAATAGTCAAGAATAAAGAAAAGAAGAAGAAGAAAAATAAAAATTACATTAATGGTGGAGGTGGGAAACCCCAACAATGAAAACCCCCAAAGTTTACGCACCCTAGGTCTCCTAAAACTAAAAGAGAACAAATAAAATGAGATCCTAAAATTCATCTTTTTACAAAAATACACCAAGTGGTGTATTTATAGTAAGTAACAAAAAATAATGAAAAGAAATGAAAAAGAGGTGATAAGTCTTCACTTAAACCAACAAAAGAAAAAAGGGGAAAAAATAAAAAGGGGAAAAGGGATAACAGGAAACAAGGTTGGCAAAAAACATAGCACTGAATCGATTCGAAGAAATCCGAATCGATTAAAAAATAAGGGACCTGAACACTGGGATATTGCGAATCGATTCGGCGGAGTCCGAATCAATTTGTTGCTGAAACGTTCAACACTATCTCCAACCGAATCAATTCGCAAAGGTGCGAATTGATTCTCACCTTTAGGTTGCAATCTCAATGTAATACCCCGCATTTTTTATTGAATTGAAATTAAAAAAAAAAATAAGAAAAAAAAACTATTCCAGTGTATATATTTGAAATGTTTGGAAATGAAACTATGTCAGTATATATATTCAAAATGATTGGAAATGAAAAGTTAAAATGAATTCATTGAGATACGAATGTGCGACTTAAATATTAGAAGCGAATTAACGCGTAAAAGAATCGAGAGAGTTAAATTTGGGGAAATGGCATTTTTGTAAATAAACTAACCCTAGGTATAAATAGAAAAGAAAAGAAGAAGTCTTCATTTTATCATTTCACAATGGGGGCTAGGGTTTGTTAGAGAGAGAGAGAAAGAAGAGAAGAAAGCTAAGAGGATTTCAAGAAGATTCAACTTCTCCATACAATCCAAGGCAAGTTGATAACCTATATTTCATTATGTATCTATAATGAAATTTCACATGAACATGTATTTGGATACCTAAATTAATAAGAAACTGATGTTAAAAATGATATGCAATGTATTAGGATCATCATCCATGTAGATTCAAATGCAATAACATCATTATAGGGATTGAGATGTAGAACAACCTTTTGAATTTTAGAAATCTATGAAATTAAGTAAATCGTCATATTAAAAAACTGTTTTGGGCTGTTTTGGTGTCGAAAATTGATGTTTCGTCCCTGCTGCTTGGTAGAAAATCATATTCTGAACAACTTTGTAGTTTTAAGTTTTCGCAAAAACGGATCGGAAAAGTCTCAAATCAGCGTTTTAAAATTCTGCGCAGAAAATTGTCGCGAACAGATCCAAGTTGTATATGTTAGTTTCAGGTTTATTTTATGCAGGTTACGGTAGCATGCTCGCGTGTCCTTGTAGAAAATCACGTTCCAAACAACTTTGTAGTTTTAAGTTTTTCCAAAAATGGATCGGAAAAGCCTTAAATTGGCGTTTTAAAATTCTGGGCAGAAAGTTGTCGAAAACAGGAGTGAATATTATAAGTTAGTTTCGGGTCTGTTTTAAGCCGGATATGGTAGCGTGCGCATGTGTCCTTGTAGAAAATCACATTCCGAACAACTTTGTAGTTTTAAGTTTTTCCAAAAACGGATCGAAAGAGCCTCGAATCTGCATTTTAAATTTTGGGCAGCATGTTGTTGAAATAAGAATAATAATATTTTTCATGTTGTTAGTAAGATAATTGTGGTGTTGTGCCTAATATCCTAACTTGATCACATACTTATGGTTATTAGAGATATATAACCATGAAATGATTTGATGTTGAATTAGTAAATTAATGATGTAAATTATATTATATTATAAATAATGACTATTGTATAACTCGAGTAAGAAACTTGACATATGATTGTATATATACATAAGCGTGAAATTATTTACATGCATATTGTCGAGTATACACTAGACTAGTCCTTTGGTCGACATAGGCACATGTTGAATGCGATTTTTTATGATTGATCTGGTTAGGTTCCGCTCGAGTGCCGTGTTGAAGATAAACCACCGGAATCGGACACAGGGTTGTAATGCGGGTCGGATAGAAAGACCTTAAAACGCCATGTGATTTAGGATTTAGTACGATTGCCCTTGCCACGTAATATTGGGGAGTATTCGTGTGTAGGCCTAGTGTTACGACTTGTTCCCCTGGGTAACGATAGTGACCCGATATGACTTGTTGTGTGAGATATTATGCTTGTGTCTTAAAGTAATATCCCGAATCGATGTATTTGATATTATACTTGAAGGAAATATTTTGATACATTAAATACTGAAATGAGATTAATAATGATTAATCATGATACGATATGAGACTACACGTTACTCGAGTTTGGGTTGGGTAGTCACGACATATGAACATTGGTTGGGTAATTGAACAACTTAATTACTAGAGACGAGTAATGACTAGTGTGCTTTCATTATAAGTACATCTTATAATCTTATAGCTTGTTTTCTTGCTTTGACATCCGTCTATCTTGCTTCTTCCTCCTCTCCTATATATATAATATATGACAGGTCCTCGTCTCACTGGACAATAGACTACGGAGCCTGATGAGATCATATCAATCTTAGGATTCATGTAGTCGTGGAGTTATTCTATTTTAATTTATATCGTTCGTTTACCTTTTCTTAAGGGTGGTATCAGAGATTAATATCACTTTGTTTATACTTGGGATTTGAGAGAATTGTTGTATTACTCTTTCCCATTTTGTGTTGGGCCGCATGTATTGGCATTTTATATTTTCAGTTTGAGATTACTGATGGATTATTACAGTTAATAGTTATGAGTTGGTTTCACTTGTTATAACCGTTATGATGTGATATGTGAGAGGAGTGCTCTTGCGTTCAAATAAGGAAGTTATTTCATTAAACACAGTTTTCACCACTTAAGTCCTAAACATGCATCTATATGTGATTAAATATGATGATGAAACATGCAAGAACACATATATGAGGAAAAATCCCCCAACGGGGGAAAACCTTTTATTTTCACAATAATTTTGTAAGAAAAACGGATTACAACGGATTACAATGAAAATACAGTGACACAGAAATACCCTCAGGTGTCGGTTCTGTTGTCAGCGGCTGGAACAATCCCTTTCCAGTAGGGCAGCAGTGACGAAGAGAACGGCTTCCTCACAAATTACTCCAGATGAGTAAATGATCTTCTTGAAGGTTTAAAGATTCACACACATATATGGGAATGGTTTGTGAATCAAAAAGGTTTAGAAAACCTTAAAAGGTGAAGTCTTATTCTGGGCTGTTTTCGCAGAATTTTGATATTGCAGACAGACTTGAAAAACGTGTAGAAGGAGATCAGATATTTATGCAAAAATCGAGAAGGCGGTTCGTTCGAACGAGATAGCATGTCGCTCGAACGAAGGACATAAGTCGTTCGAACGATATCGCGGGACATGTCTATCTCGCACGAACGACTTTGAAAAGTCGTTCGAGCGATCTCATCGATCGAGGCCATTCGCTTCTACACTTAAAAAAATTCTGCTTTAGATAAAAAATTAATCCAGAATTAAAAAATAATTTTCAAAAACAATTCCGAAATATTTATGCAAATATTTAAAGTTCCAATAAAACATTTTACTAATAGAGCGTAGTGGAGTAGTGGGAATGAGCTGAGTAGCACGTTGCATGTAGCATGATGCACGTGAAGAAGGTGGTTGCATTGAATTCGGTTACAGGTCATCGAGGAAGATCGTGTTGACGTGTCGAATGTAGCAGTATCAGACATATGAACTGTGATCTAGGAGAAAATAAAAAATTCCTAGAATCTACCCTGGACATTTATAAAATTATGTCCATAGAAATCTCCCCCTATGTCTATGTCGGTACATACATAAAAACCGAATTATGCAATCAAATGACATACAAGATAATATCCCCATTAAACCCTCAAACTTAGAATATTAAATGACATGTCTTCTAAATCTTCAGCTCTCAAAATCTTCTAAAGATTTTCTCATCAGGGTGTGTAATCAAATAATGAGAAATGTTGTACCTACACACATGAGATAAAGCAAATACCCGTGACAAGCAACAGATTGAAAATATAATGATATGCAAAAAATTGATGATCAATTAAGCTTAAGCAAATCATTTATGATCTCCCCCATAATTCTTCTCCCCCTTTTTATGATGTCCCCAAATAGACAGATATGAGAAGTATAAATGAATGCACATGGAGAATGACAAACGGGAATAATCTGATATTTTAGGATATTTCAATTTTTTTTTACGCATAGTATACAACAAAGAATAACACCATGAAAGATCACAAAAACAACCAAGTCAATGAAAGCGAAAATGAAGGGGTGTGAACAAATTCGATAGGAAAATCAATGAATACAAACATGACATATGTGCATGATGAATATCGAATACTACTAATGAATGAACTCAAAGTCTTCCTTTGGTGTAAAAAGGTGGTCATATGAGACATTGACTCAATCAAATCAACAAATCAAAGCTCAAAGTGATTTCCACACCAATAACGTCCAAAACTATTTTATGCTTTTTCAGGACTTTCAAGGAAGTGCAAACCCGTTTATTTTCTCCAACCAAACTCCCTCAAATTTTTATTTTGAATAGAGGCTTTCTAAATTCTCAAACTTTGGAGAATTGATGGTGAAACCTAAATGGCCCATATTTGGCATGAATTTCTTTTTATTTTCTTAAAATTTTTCGGGCTCTTTTAACCTCTTTGGACCCCGGATAATAAAATTCCTCCATCTTTTAGGTCCATTTGAACGGTGCCTTTTGCCCAAAGAAGTGATAATAACCTTTCACAGCCCCTCCCCGTTCTTAAACAAACACTCAGTCTCACAAGAATAACGGTTTTTGCATGCAATCCAATCTTGTCAAGTTTTATCGCATATTGTTAGTTGAATAGACAGAATTGAGATGGAAACTGACACACCCCAACCCAGTTACTTATAATTAAGTTTGAAAGTCAAAGTGAGTCAAACCATAATTAATCTAACCAAACCATAATCACGAGTTTTGATTTCAGAGTCATCATTGTAAATCCATATAACTGAAAACCTTTTTACAACATCAGAGTAATCATGTCCATAAAAACTTTATTGAAGGATAAGTTAACTTAATTACATCATTGACATTTACACAAAATAATAGTTTCTCCCATTCCTGGCTAACCCAACCCGACCTCCTAGATTTGGTAGTGACATCGTGTTACCTGAAAAAATTGTGAACATAGGAACCGTGAGAAAAATAGCCCAGTGAATGCATCACTACTATACTACTGCATGAATTTAAATGCAATAAATCATGTCCATATACTTACGTATTAACTTATCCAGCTCATTCATAATGAATGACCAACTTTTTCGAATCATGATTCACATATCCTGTATAAATAGACAATTCTCCCCCATTCCTGGTCGAGGAGTAACCCCTTGTCATTAATAGAAAAATCTCCCCCATTCCTGGTCGAGGAGTAACCCCTCATTTCGATAAACCGAAATGAACAATTTCATATTCATTATATTATGATCATATCAATAACACGATACAAATATCTCTTTCCAGTGAGTACCCTCACCTTGGTTGACAACTATGTATTCACGTTTCCTTCTGGTGGAGCTGAAATGGGTTGATTATACCTTACACCTGTCAATCCAACTAAATCAGTATTGAACCTCAATCATAAATATTATCCTAACATAATTATGTAACTTTCCATGACTATACATCAATAATATAATTCCAATTAAGTCACATGCCATAAAATATAAGTAAAGGCAAAACAATGATATACATGTTGATAAAGTTATGGACATTCAACCGTAGGAAATACCTTATAAGGAATTTATAACCAAAGTCAAGTAAACATGAAATTATACTTCTCAATGTATATACACATGAAACATTTACTCAAAATACTCTTTGTAAGGACGAAGTACAAACATTCACTCAAAATACTCTTCCCTACAAGCTCCTCTATTGTTCCTTCAACTTCCAAGAATTTTCATAATTTTTCTCCAGCATATATTTCCATGATTTTCAACACATTTTCATTACACATACTGAATAGTACATAATTAAAGTTTCATAATTGTTTGACTTCATTTGCTATCTCAAAATCTTGACTAAACTCAGGGTATACCGAAATGAAGTATAAAAACAGAAACCATGTACCAACTTGAAATCATCATTACGGCCTAACCACAAGGAGATAAATTCTAACTTTCAGATATGATATGACTATATGAGTCTACTTTCATATACAATTGGAATTTATCAATTACAGTAAGCACACAAAGAGATATGCAAGTTTGAATACAAGGGGTTTCAATACAAAGTAATTTTTAAGGGTTTATGCATTCAACTTAACTTAAACTTGCATATATTCATACATATGCACCCAAGCATGAAAGGTCAATAAACAAATCAAAGATTTATATCATATTAATCATAAATATATGAAAAATAACAAGATTTGCAATTAGGATTACCTTCGGGACGTTTACGTAATTTCTACGAATTTTTCTACACTTTTTCTCTTCACTTTTCTTCCTAAACTTCTACCTTCTCTTTCCTCAAGCTAACAACAATCTTCAAACTGAACCTCGGGTTTGTTTTGCTGAAGAAATATGTTAGAGGGAGAGTTTTAAGTCGGCCAAGGATGCCTCCCAAGCCAACCAATCAAATTAAACTATTTGGTTTAATAAAAGACAATTTACTACTTAGAGGGAATTGACAGATTTGCCCCTTGTTCGTAATTTTGGCCTAACTTCTTACTCGCACATCCGTTTGATGCGCCATTTGTTTTGTTAAAACCCTAAATCACATGTCTACAACTATCTAGTTTTTTGACCTCAAGTCAAATGTAATGTGATAAGGGTCAAAACTAGTCTCTGACAGGGACATTTCTACCGAAAACAACAAAATTTTGTGTTCGTAAATAATTCGACCTTTCATGATTTATGAAAGTAGGATTATAATAAACATAATCAATTAACATTAGATATACTAATAACAAATTATTCATATCACATAAGATAAGCATGATTTAAATATAATTTATCATAATTATATTCGGGTTGTCACAACTTCCCCCCCTAAGAGAATTTCGTCCCCGAAATTTAATATAAAGGTCACTTACCAAACAAATGGGGAAACTGTTTCCTCATGCTATCCTCCATTTTCCAAGTTGCTTCTTTAACTCCATGGCTCATCCACATAACTTTAACTAAGGTAATAACTTTCTTTCTCAATACTTGCTCCTTACGATCAATTATTTCCATTAGTTCCTCGATGTATGACAAGTCTTCCTTCAGTTCAATTGGTTGAGTTTTCAACTGATGAGATGGATCCGCCAAATACTTATGAAGCATCGATACGTGAAACACATCATGTAAACGAGACAACTCTGAAGGCAATGCTAATCTATATGCCAGGGCCCTAATTCTTTCCAACACCTCATATGATCCAATGTATCTTGGACTTAGTTTCCCCTTTTTCCCAAATCTCATAACACCTTTCCATGGTGAAATACGCAGGAATACAAAATCTCCCTTCTGAAATTCCAATGGATGCTTCCTCTTATCTGCATAAAATTTCTGCCTGCTTTGCGCTATCTTTATCCGTTCCCGAATCATTTTGATCTTTTCAGTTGTCATATCTATCAATTCAGGACCCAAAATTTTCCTTTCACCCACTTCATCCCAACACAAAGGCATTCTACATCTCCTCCCATATAAAGCTTCATAAGGAGCCATACCAATAGTCGACTGATAACTATTATTATATGAAAATTCCATTAATGGCAAATAATCATCCCAACTACCTTTGAAGTCAAATACACAGGCTCGTAACATATCTTCTAATATTTGAATCGGCCTTTCTGATTGCCCATCAGTTTGTGGATGAAACGCAATGCTGAACTTCAAACTTGTGCCCATGGCATTCTGGAGACGAGGCCAAAACTTAGAAGTGAACGTTGGATCTCTATCTGATACTATTGACACTGGTGCCCCATGTAAACGAATAATCTCATCAATGTACATACGTGCATACGTTTCAACAGTGTAGGTGGTCTTAACTCGAAGAAAATGAGCTGACTTCGTCAATCGATCTACAATCACCCAAATAGAATCATTCCCCTTTGGTGACCGGGGTAATCCTGTAACAGAATCCATCGTTATATGCTCCCACTTCCATTCCAGAATAGGCAATGACTGTAATAATCTTGCCGGCTTCTGATGCTCCGCCTTTACTTGCTGGCACACTAAACATTTAGCTATGAACTCTGCAATCTCACGTTTCATATTGTTCCACCTGTAATACTTTTTCAAAAATCTGTACATTTTGGTACCTCCCGGATGCATAGAGTAAATAGAACTATGTGCCTCTTCTAATATATCTTTCTTTAAGGGTGGATCATTCGGTACACAAATCCTATTTTTATAACACAACGATTCATCATTCTTAATTTCAAAGTCACTCTCTTTACCATCTAGGACATCTTGTTTCTTCTTCTCAAGGAATGGATCACTCGTCTGCAAATTTCGTATGCGTTCGGCCAATAAAGGTCTCACTGTGACATGTTCTAATAATCCTCCGCTTTTTGAAAACTTCAGTTCAATCCCCATCGATGCCAAGTCAAGAATATTTCCAATACGGGAACACCGTATGCAACCAAGAATCCCTGATGATTTTCGACTCAAAGCATCTGCTACTACATTGGCCTTCCCAGGGTGATGATGGATGGTACAGTCATAGTCTTTAATCATCTCTATCCAATGCCTTTGTCTCAAATTCAATTCTTTCTGTGTAAACAAGTATTTCAAACTTTGATGATCAGTAAATATCTCACAAGTTTCTCCATACAAGTAATGTCTCCACAACTTTAAAGAAAAAATAATGGCTGCTAGCTCCAAATCGTGTGTAGGGTAGTTTCGTTCATGCGTCTTTAATTGTCTGGAAGCATATGTTATTACCTTCCCATTATGCATAAGAACACATCCTAAACCCTGAAATGAAGCATCTGTATAGATCACAAAAGACTCATTCCCACATGGAATAGTAAATATAGGGGCTAAAACCAACCGATTCTTTAATTCTTTAAAACTCCTCTCACATTATTCATCCCATACAAACTTCACTTCTTTACGAGTCAATTTTGTCAGTGGTAATGCTATTGCTGAAAATCCCTTAATGAATCTGCGATAGTAACCTGCCAATCCTAGGAAACTCCTAATTTCTGTCACATTCTTAGGACTTTCCCATTCAACGATTGCTTCCACCTTCTTTGGATCAACATATATCCCATTTCCCGAGACAACATGCCCTAAAAACATAATTTCATTCAACCAAAACTCACACTTGCTAAATTTAGTAAATAATTTCTTCTCTCTCAAAATCTGTAATACAAGTCTCAAATGTTTCTCATGTTCCTCCATGCTACGCGAGTAAATCAACACATCGTCTATGAATACAATCAAAAATGAATCAATGAAAGGGTGGAATACCCGGTTCATCAAATCCATAAAAACTGCCGGAGCATTAGTCAATCCAAATGGCATCACCAAAAACTCATAGTGCCCATATCGAGTCCGAAAAGCTATTTTGGAAATATCACTATCCTTCACTTTCAGTTGGTGGTAACCCGATCTCAAATCAATCTTTGAAAATATTGTGGCCCCCTGTAATTGGTCAAACAAGTCATCAATACGAGGTAGAGGGTACTTATTTCTAATGGTCACCTTATTCAACTGCCGATAATCAATACATAATCGCATTGTCCCATCTTTCTTTTTCACAAATAACACTAGTGCTCCCTATGGCGAAACACTAGGCTGAATGAAACCTCTGCTTATCAGATCTTGTAATTGCACTTTTAATTCTTTCAACTTCGTTGGTGCCATTCTATATGGAGCAAGAGAAATTGGACCAGTACCTGGAATTAATTTAATAGAAAACTCTACTTCCCTATCGGGTGGCAATCCTAGCAATTCCTATGGGAAGACATCAGAAAACTCTCTAACCACGGGTATATCTTGAATTTTAACTGTCTCTTTATTAATATCAACAACATAAGCCAAATACCCTGTGCAACCTTTACTCAATAACTTTCTGCTCTTAATTGCTGAGATAAGAAAATAAGGGACAACATTCCTTTCTCCTGTAAACTTAAACTCAAGTTCACCAGGCACATGAAACGTAACTTCTTTTCGAAAACAATCAATGGAAGCATGATACGATGATAACCAATCCATCCCCAGTAAAATATCATAATCCCGAATGGCCAATGGTATCAAGTCAACATAGAAATCTCGTTCACCCATTCATAAGACACAATCTTTATAAACATGCTCAACCAGAATTACACTTTCCATTGGGGTAGAAATATATACGGCACAATTAAGAAATGAACATGGTCTACCCAAATATGAAACAATATCTAATGCCACAAATGAATGCGTAGATCCAGGATCAATGAGCGTATATAAATCTTTGTTTGCAATAGAAAGTTTACCTGTAACCACTTCAGGTGTAGCATGGGCATCTTGTAACGTCATCGCAAACACTCTTCCTCCTGCCCTCGATCCAGTTGCTTGTTCTGTACCTCTCCCCCTGGTGGCACTGCCTAGAGAGGATCCTTTATGAGGCCCCACACTACTGGCTGAAACCGCTCTTGATAACATTGGACAATTCTTTCTCAGATGGCCCTTCTGATGATAGTTAAAACATTCTATATTCAGTAGCTTTGGGCAATTTCTCTTTACATGGCCCGATGTCCCACAAAAGAAACAAACATTCGGATCTCCTTGCAATGAAACTCTTGAACCTCTTCTACCACTTGCTTCACCCCTTTGAAAACTACTTCCCATGCCTCTACCATACTGGAATTTTTGCCCTCCAAGTCTCGAATATTTTGTATCACTACCCTTTTGATAACTTGGATCGAATCTGCTTCTCTTTACACCTCGCTCTCGATTCCCTCTAGCTTTATTCACGTCCCTTTCTACTAGCATGGCTTTGTTCACCAAGGAGGAATAGTTAGAAGTCTCTAAATCCGACAATCTAGATTTAATGACTAACTCAAGCCCATCGAGAAATCGGCTGCACATATCTTCCTCATTTCGTATAAACCTCGAAGCAAATCGAGATAATGCTGTCAGTTTAGCTTCGTATTCTCTAACTGTCATACTCCCCTGATTCAATATGAAATATTCCTTCTCCTTTTGTTTTCGATACATTGGGGGAAAATACTTATCATACAAAGCTTTGACAAAAGCATCCCATGAAATCACATTCCCACCTTCTGGAATAATCAACAAATGTTTTGTGGCATCCCACCAATATTTAGCTTCTCCTTTCAGCATATACGTCACCAAGGTCACTCGTTGATTTTCAGGCATCCTCATCACCCCAAAGATAAGTTCAATCTCTTTAACCCGACTTCTGCCTCTAGGGGATCAACTGCTCCTTCGAATGATGGTGGGTTCATCTTAATAAATTTCTCATGTGACGTACTTCTTTCTTCCCGGTGTATCACCTCCTCAGCCCTAGCTAAGGCTTGTGCCTCCAGTTGCCTGTTCTGTTGTTCTTCCATTTGAGCCATAAATCTAGCTTGCTGCTCTGCCGATAGCGTCATAACACGTGCCATTTTTTGCATATCTGTCAGTTGTTCTGGCTCGGGTTCCACATTTATCTTAACAGGTTGCTCAACCTCCGCTTCTGCTGGAATATTTGAAGCCTCATCTTCTAATCTCACATTTACATTCCCTCGTTCCATTCTCTTATATCTGAAATGAATCAAAGATATAACAACATGCAGATATACATATCTTTCCTAACATAATCGTTAGTATCAAATAAAATATATTTCTAACATTCACGGCCAAATCTAGACTCTTTTCACTCCAGAACTTCTAAAACCTAGGCTCTGATACAAAAAGCTGACACACCCCAACCCAGTTACTTATAATTAAGTTTGAAAGTCAAAGTGAGTCAAACCATAATTAATCTAACCAAACCATAATCACGAGTTTTGATTTCAGAGTCATCATTGTAAATCCATATAACTGAAAACATTTTTACAACATCAGAGTAATCATGTCCATAAAAACTTTATTGAAGGATAAGTTAACTTAATTACATCATTTACATTTACACAAAATAATAGTTTCTCCCATTCCTGGCTCACCCAACCCGACCTCCTAGATTTGGCAGTGACATCGCGTTACCTGAAAAAATTGTGAACATAGGAACCGTGAGCAAAATAGCCCAGTGAATGCATCACTACTATACTACTGCATGAATTTAAATGCAATAAATCATGTCCATATACTTACGTATTAACTTATCCGTCTTATTCATAATGAATGACCAACTTTTCCGAATCATGATTCACATATCCTGTATAAATAGACAATTCTCCCTCATTCCTGGTCGAGGAGTAATCCATTGTCATTAATAGAAAAATCTCCCCCATTCTTGGTTGAGGAGTAACCCCTCATTTTGGTAAACCGAAATGAACAATTTCATATTCATTATATTATGATCATATCAATAACACGATACAAATATCTCTTTCCAGTGAGTACACTCACCTTGGTTGACAACTATGTATTCACGTTTCCTTCTGGTGGAGCTGAACTGGGTTGATTATACCTTACACCTGTCAATCCAACTAAATCAGTATTGAACCTCAATCATAAATATTATCCTAACATAATTATGTAACTTTCCATGACTATACATCAACAATATAATTCCAATTAAGTCACATGCCATAAAATATAAGTAAAGGCAAAACAATGATATACATGTTGATAAAGTTATGGACATTCAACCGTAGGAAATACCTTATAAGGAATTTATAACCAAAATCAAGTAAACATGAAATTATACTTCTCAATGTATATACACATGAAACATGTACTCGAAGTACTCTTTGTAAGGACGAAATACAAACATTCATTCAAGGGATATCCAGTATGGCCTGAAATTATTGTCTTACATACTTAATCATCCTATATTCCTAAATTGTATAAATATTGGGGTCCAACCTTATCAATATGAAAACATATATGAATATACTTTCCGGTAAAGGTGATGGTGTAATTTTTCAAGCTTCCTAGAGCAAGTTACGGCCATTTCTTTACAACACAAGAAATCTTCCCTACAAGCTCCTCTATTGTTCCTTCAACTTCCAAGAATTTTCAAAAAAATTCTCCAAAGTATATGTAACACCCCGCCTAATAAGATACCGGGCGATCACTCCAATATTAAATTAAAACAGGAGTTTCATATGGATCATTCTTAGCATCACTGTCGAAAATCCATTTAATTACTAATATCCTATTAGGTGAGCGTTAAAAACTTTTACTTAAGTACTCTTTTTAGCAAACAAATTAAAACATCCACAATTAAATGCGTAATGAACTGAAATGGAAATGAAAGGAACTAAAATAACCGAACACTCGGTCCAAATATACAACCATATCGAATGTTGTACTAAAAGAATAAATAAATGCAAATGATCCATTGGCTCGAGTGTTTATACAATATCTCCTATCTAGAATACAAAGAAAGAAACGTCTACCGATAACCAGCAAGCGTCCACAGCTGCTGCAGCAGACGTCTGACCCGAAAGATTTTCCATCTAGGCGTCCCTGTGTCTGGACACCTATATATATATAGTGTAGAGAAAGAAAGGAGAGTAGACAAACGGGTCAGAGCCCGGATGTTTAGAAAATATTTTGCAAGTGCATAAATGCTTTATTTTTAGAAAAATAGTTTTTTTTATCTCATATTTAAATTGGTATCGCACTCTCATGAGATACCCCTCACCTCTCCTCTAACAGTGCACACCTAGTGCATCCCTATAAACATCCTAGTCAAGCTACCCTGCTAAACTAGTCTAATACCCAACCACTATCTAACCTAGATAGTCAAACAGATGTACTAAGGGCTAAACTTCACTCTAATCTCGACGCTATGCCATGTTCGTGCGTGGGGTGTCTCGCGAAGCGAAATCCAAACAAGGAAACCCCCCCGATACACTACTATGCAGCAAGTTCGATCTTTGAGATCCGCCAGTCCCTTAGTACAGAAAGATATATATAATATATATACCATAAACATTTAATAATATTATAGCACTAAGGATTAAACTTCTCCCCAGTCTCAACACAATGCCATATTCGTGCGTGGGGTGTCTCGCGAAGCGAAATCCAAACAAGGAACCCCCCCGATACACTACTATGCAGCACGGTCGATCGTCGGGATCCATTACACCCTCGGCACTCGATTTATACATATACGTACATCTACAATATACGTCCGGATAATATCTCCCGGACTGAGGATTACTTGATACATATAGTATTATTAAATACTTATCCTTTTCATTTCAAAAACTTCCATTTCCCTTCTCATATCAAGGAAATGTAATTTATAGAAGCCAATTCATTATCATGAATTGCTTTAACAAATCATATACTTTTTGAAAGCCAATTTTATTAACATAAAAAAGCTTTTCCTTTGCCAATTATCCCATTTCCCTTTTTATACTCAGGAAATATATTCAAAGACATTTTCATTATTATAAAAATGCTTTGATCATAACATATGCTTCCACATCCCTTCTTCCATCCGGGAAGTGTTACCGAAGCCAAATAATATAACCCATTTCCCTTCATATATCCAGGAAATGTAATTAAAGCAAATCCATTATTATGAACTTCTTTAATAAACGCGTTCTAAGACCGCCTGTCCGGATTTCTCCACTGTGCGCGCCCCTAAATGGCTATCATCTTCTAGGGCCTCCAAGACAACCTGGGATCCTATATCGAAAGACGTCGGGAAGCGACCATGTGCCTGCGGGATAGTCAAGACCACACCCGGAATCTCCTAACCAGCGCAGAAAATATAACAACAAACGTTCACATGGCCTATAGGACTATATTCACCCTGCATCATTAGCCAGGGGGCTTCACCATACGAACGCAACTTCCCTTATGATAGCGATTTAAAGAGGTGTGTATCCTCATTTTTATTATTTATGAAAATCATTTGTCTTTCCATTTTGAAAACATTTATATATTATTTTCAAAATCCTTTTCATCATATCATATATACTTAATCACATAGTATATACATATACCATATATTCATCCTTGAATATACATAAATGGCCATATTTGCCAACTATATATAGCGATGACCATTAATCCCAAAGATTCCCTCGAGGAATCATAATCATGCTTTCATATAAGCATGATACTAAACCCAAAGTATTTCCTTACTTTGTTCAATACTAATTACCTCAATCATCTCTTAAAGGTTTATTTGTCCTCAAAACCCTTATTTAGGAATCCCCATAAAAATCCCAAATGGTAATTCAACTCCCCATACTCTTAAAGGGAGAAAACTAGAAATTCTGGCCTAAGCGAATCGATTCGCCCCTTTTGCGAATCGATTCGGATGGGCGAATCGATTCGGTTCCCAATCCGAATCGATTCGGAAAGTATTCTGCAAACATGTCTGTAAATGGCGAATCAATTCGGTCTGTACCCGAATCGATTCGGCCCATTGCAGAAACCCAATTCCTCTTAGGCGAATCGATTCGGCCTGTACCCGAATCGATTCGGCCTGTTCGAGGGTCACAGTTTGGGCGATTTCTCAAACTCCAAAATACCCAAAAATCAATCCAAATTCATTTTCATGGTTTCTAATCTACACCAAAAATCATCCCAAACATCTACACAATAATTTCTAGCCTTTATTTTTCCAATTCCTGATTTGATTTCCGAGTTGGTACTTTCAACCGGGAGCTGTCATCTTGTAAAAATCATATCAAATCGTAGAAAAATCATAAAAATACGTAGTCGGCGCCCACGCGACCGTATCGAAAATATCTACAACTTTCGTGTTTTGGCCGAAAGCTAAATCAATTATTTTCCTGGCAAAAAATGCCACCTAAGGTGACGGGTTACTATTCATCGTCTCTTCCGAGACGATTTCGGCCATTAAAGCTTCTTCCTAGATTTTGTCGCCTTACTCAACGTCCTACAACCTCAACCAACTGCAACTACACATATATTAAGGGTTCTAAACATCCTAGAACCCAAAACCACCAATTAATTTAGATTAAAACCTAAGTTCCACAAAATTGAGATATTATTGGGGTTTAATTGTTTTAACTCCCCAAAACTCATTTTATTTACGATAACCCACCCCAAAACCATTAGGGTTTGTGTATACCAAACAACGGTATGAGATATTTATGCAAAAAGATAAATAAAGCAAGTAAACACTTGCCTCGTGGATAAAATCCGACGACCTCGAGTCGAATCCGGCGGAGTTGGCCCGAGATCTCCCATCTCTTCTCCTCTTTCTCCTTCCTCTCTCTCTTCTCTCTCTTTTCTTTCTTTCTTTCTCTTTTCTTTCCCTCTCTTCCTCCTTTTATAAGGAGAAAAGGGTTTTAAATCCTTAAAACCCAAAAACGACTCGTTTACCCAATTACGAGTTACTTTTACCTCTAAAATTGCCCGAAACTCATATTCGACAATCGGACACTCTTTTCCGACTATCTCGGCCATTCCGAAAATTATGGCGCAGTCGAAATTCCCATCCGAGGTACTTGACCGCAAATCACTATTCCAACCCAAAATAATTAAATGCGGGTTTTCCAATTAAAAATCTTACCTCGTGTCGCTTTACTCAACGACGACATATAATTAAAATATTTCGACCTATATAGTCCCAAAAATAATTACAGCACCCATCGAAAATCATTCAATCCTCGAAAATCCCAAAATTTACTATTTAGGAAAATTCCCCAAATTGCCACTTAATTTAATTATGGAATTTAATTGTCTAAAAAGGACGGGTTGTTACATACTCCCCCCCTTACAACGGAATTTCGTCCTCGAAATTCAGGTATAACCTACACCATCTAACTAGGATCACTACAAATCCTAAAACCTCAAGAGAAAGATACTAACTCAATGGTTCCCAACCATAAGCTACATGACTACCACCATCGTAAAGTGACTCTAATACGTCACATAATACTCATCATCTATAATGCCTCTTGGCATGGATTTCAATCTTGCGTACTACTCCTATCTTAACTAGGCGGTATACCAAACCACCTTACCAAGGTGCCCATACACCTTCCTAACTTGTGCACATCTGCACATTCGTAGCGAACGTCTGACACGTAACACTCTCTCCCAATAAGGGTCTCCTTTCCTCGGTGTAATACTCACCTATGGGTCCTTCCAACCCGTGAAATTCCAACTCCTAACCTCGGCGCTGCTAACTCTAGCGAACCTACATCCTAACAAGGCTATAATCTATGCGTCACCCTACCTACGCGAAACTAATATAATCCTAAGTATGTCCCTAGTGCCCAAGGCCTCTCTCAACTCCGGACAATTGCTTGGTTTCATGCGTGGGACGTCTCGCCAAGGCGAAATCCAAACAAGGAACCCTCCCGTTACACTACTCCCTCGCGTAGTCGGTCATCGAGATATAGCGACCCAAGGCACATAGGCGGGACTTCCTAAATCCTACAAGGCTATCCTATGAACGCATTCCTACTATCTTATCCTTCCGCCCATACAGAAGGAAACCTAATCAATCGAAGTGCCCACTTTCTGTAAAAAGTGTCACGAACATAGTACCCAAAATTTATCTTCTCAAAGTCTTCCTTTTCATTAAGGCTGGTTATTATCCTCAAACAAATTTCTCTAAGTCCAACCTCAACCACCCACTTGTGGCGAGGGGACCACTTTAGTGCTTTTCCATAGCACAATATCTCCATAAGTATATCAACATCATGTGGCTCATAGCCTATAGTGGTTCATCCACACTATAAGACCTTTCCACTAAATCAACATCCTTGCATCCCATAACACCTCCCCACTCCCGACGCCGTTAAGAGTCATGTGTGGAGTGTCTCGCAAAGCGAAATCCATACAAGGAACCCCTCCACACATTAACCCTTGACTTCGTTGGTTATGGAGTTCTGTCATTTAAACATGCAACCGGGATATCCCTATCCCCTAATCCAACAAAAAGGTGATCTGAACTCCTATCTCTAACTAAGAGTCATACCACCCTGCGCTCGCACTCATTTTTAAGTCCTTGCGCAAACAATAATGAGCTTTATGTTCAGCTTAACGAAAATCCTGCGGCCTTAATTCATATATATAAGGTCACCATAAACCCAAATCACGATAAGGAAACCTCTTCTCACTGAAGTTCCATTAACCCATAACAAATAAGGTGAACTCAACCTATATCTAGGTGAGACATCGCAACAATAACCTGTTCCCTCGAGGAACCATGGACACGATAGACTTGCTATTCTTAGCCTGCTATCGCTCCGAAAATACACCATAATGTATTAGGCTCCTCATACCACCATACTCGTATAGACATATAAAACGAGCATCACTAACCAGATATGTATATATATACCATATATCAGCACCCGCCTCTATGGCGAATGAAGGAAAATAAAACTCCGCTACTGCGGACAACACATAGGCATACATGATATAATGTTATCGATACCGCCATCACTCAAATTACCCACACGATTCTAGGGCTAACTAATACCGCGACTTCATCTAGTCACGCCTAATATACCTCCTCAATTGAGGTAAAACTCATAACCACAATTTCATTATAACGATTTCCCCGAGTGGATGTCCAACCATGGGGTCCTCGAACATACCCATTCTTTAGTGAGCCCATCCTCCTTGGAAAGGACTCAATATTCATTGCACCTAACTCACTTAGGTACAAGGTTCACTTTGCCATAATACTCTTTATTCACCGTCGGCCCCTGGCTGAACCTTAGGCGAATAATTCCCAAAACTGCATTCTTCTCGTCCTGCTGATTCATGGGGACTCACGGTGAGAACTATCCGTAAGATCCCTTTGGAACCCTTATCTTCACGGGGAAATCCAACTTCAGTACCACTTTCTATCACAGTAGTACTTGGTTGCTCATAACTACTATACTTTAGTAGTCGTCGCAATAGTCCTTAGCATTTGCCACAAGGAGAGTGGCTTCTACTAAGATCCTCATCCCCGTCTTCTACCAGCTCCCCCAGCTAAGCTCCACTCCTGTTGCCCTCCGAGCTTCGCACACGATTCTCAACGAGCGCGTAACAGATTTCTATAATCTTCTAATATGGCAGGAGATCGAAATCTCACAATAGAAATCAACAATCCTATTCCTGAGGCTCTATAACAAATCGAGAGCAACGCTGAAAGCGTAGTACGTCCGCACAGATTCCTAAGGACACTAGAACCTGATGCTCTGATATCATCTGTAACACCCCACCTAATAAGATACCGGGCGATCACTCCAATATTAAATTAAAACAGGAGTTTCATATGGATCATTCTTAGCATCACTGTCGAAAATCCATTTAATTACTAATATCCTATTAGGTGAGCGTTAAAAACTTTTACTTAACTACTCTTTTTAGCAAACAAATTAAAACATCCACAATTAAATGCGTAATGAACTGAAATGGAAATGAAAGGAACTAAAATAACCGAACACTCGATCCAAATATACAACCATATCGAATGTTGTACTGAAAGAATAAATAAATGCAAATGAGCCATTGGCTCGAGTGTTTATACAATATCTCCTATCTAGAGTACAAAGAAAGAAACGTCTACCGATAACCTGCAAGCATCCACAGCTGCTGCAGCAGACGTCTGACCCGAAAGATTTTCCATCCAGGCGTCCCTGTGTCTGGACACATATATATATATAGTGTAGAGAAAGAAAGGAGAGTAGACAAACGGGTCAGAGCCCGAATGTTTAGAAAATATTTTGCAAGTGCATAAATGCTTTATTTTTAGAAAAATAGTTTTTTATCTCATATTTAAATTGGTATCGCACTCTCATGAGATACCCCCCACCTCTCCTCTAACAGTGCACACCTAGCGCATCCCTATAAACATCTTAGTCAAGCTACCCTGCTAAACTAGTCTAATACCCAACCACTATCTAACCTAGATAGTCAAACAGATGTACTAAGGGCTAAACTTCACTCTAATCTCGACGCTATGCCATGTTCGTGCGTGGGGTGTCTCGCGAAGCGAAATCCAAACAAGGAACCCCCCCGATACACTACTATGCAGCAAGTTCGATCTTTGAGATCCGCCAGTCCCTCAGTACAGAAAGATATATATAATATATATACCATAAACATTTAATAATATTAGAGCACTAAGGATTAAACTTCTCCCCAGTCTCAACACAATGCCATATTCGTGCGTGGGGTGTCTCGCGAAGCGAAATCCAAACAAGGAACCCCCCCGATACACTACTATGCAGCACGGTCGATCGTCGGGATCCATTACACCCTCGGCACTCGATTTATACATATACGTACATCTACAATATACGTCCGGATAATATCTCCCGGACTGAGGATTACTTGATACATATAGTATTATTAAATACTTATCCTTTTCATTTCAAAAACTTCCATTTCCCTTCTCATATCCAGGAAATGTAATTTATAGAAGCCAATTCATTATCATGAATTGCTTTAACAAATCATATACTTTTTGAAAGCCAATTTTATTAACATAAAAATGCTTTTCCTTTGCCAATTATCCCATTTCCCTTTTTATACTCAGGAAATATATTCAAAGACATTTTCATTATTATAAAAATGCTTTGATCATAACATATGCTTCCACATCCCTTCTTCCATCCGGGAAGTGTTACCGAAGCCAAATAATATAACCCATTTCCCTTCATATATCCAGGAAATGTAATTAAAGCAAATCCATTATTATGAACTGCTTTAATAAACGCGTTCTAAGACCGCCCGTCCGGATTTCTCCACTGTGCGCGCCCCTAAATGGCTATCATCTTCCAGGGCCTCCAAGACAACCTGGGATCCTATATCGAAAGACGTCGGGAAGCGACCATGTGCCTGCGGGATAGTCAAGACCACACCCGGAATCTCCTAACCAGCGCAGAAAATATAACAACAAACGCTCACATGGCCTATAGGACTATATTCACCCTGCATCATTAGCCAGGGGGCTTCACCATACGAACGCAACTTCCCTTATGATAGCGATTTAGAGAGGTGTGTATCCTCATTTTTATTATTTATGAAAATCATTTGTCTTTCCATTTTGAAAACATTTATATATTATTTTCAAAATCATTTTCATCATATCATATATACTTTAATCACATAGTATATACATATACCATATATTCATCCTTGAATATACATAAATGGCCATATTTACCAACTATATATAGCGATGACCATTAATCCCAAAGATTCCCTCGAGGAATCATAATCATGCTTTCATATAAGCATGATACTAAACCCAAAGTATTTCCTTACTTTGTTCAATACTAATTACCTCAATCATCTCTTAAAGGTTTATTTATCCTCAAAACCCTTATTTAGGAATCCCCATAAAAATCCCAAATGGTAATTCAACTCCCCATACTCTTAAAGGGAGAAAACTAGAAATTCTGGCCTAAGCGAATCGATTCGCCCCTTTTGCGAATCGATTCGGATGGGCGAATCGATTCGGTTCCCAATCCGAATCGATTCGGAAAGTATTCTGCAAATAGGTCTGTAAATGGCGAATCAATTCGGTCTGTACCCGAATCGATTTGGCTCATTGCAGAAACCCAATTCCTCTTAGGCGAATCGATTCGGCCTGTACCCGAATCGATTCGGCATGTTCCAGGGTCACAGTTTGGGCGATTTCTCAAACTCCAAAATACCCAAAAATCAATCCAAATTCATTTTCATGGTTTCTAATCTACACCAAAAATCATTCCAAACATCTACACAATAATTTCTAGCCTTTATTTTTCCAATTCCCGATTTGATTTCCGAGTTGGTACTTTCAACCGGGAGCTGTCATCTTGTAAAAATCATATCAAATCGTAGAAAAATCAGAAAAATACGGGGTCGGCGCCCACGCGACCGTATCGAAAATATCTACAACTTTCGTGTTTTGGCCGAAAGCTAAATCAATTATTTTCCTGGCCAAAAATTCCCCCTAAGGTGACGGGTTACTATTCATCGTCTCTTCCGAGACGATTTCGGCCATTAAAGCTTCTCCCAAGCTTTTGTCGCCTTACTCAACGTCCTACAACCTCAACCAACTGCAACTACACATATATTAAGGGTTCTAAACATCCTAGAACCCAAAACCACCAATTAATTTAGATTAAAACCTAAGTTCCACAAAATTGAGATATTATTGGGGTTTAATTGTTTTAACTCCCCAAAACCCGTTTTATTTACGATAACCCACCCCAAAACCATTAGGGTTTGTGTATACCAAACTACGGTATGAGATATTTATGCAAAAAGATAAATAAAGCAAGTAAACACTTGCCTCGTGGAGAAAATCCGACGACCTCGAGTCGAATCCGGCGGAGTTGGCCCGAGATCTCCCATTTCTTCTCCTCTTTCTCCTTCCTCTCTCTCTTCTCTCTCTTTTCTTTCTTTCTTTCTCTTTTCTTTCCCTCTCTTCCTCCTTTTATAAGGAGAAAAGGGTTTTAAATCCTTAAAACCCAAAAACGACTCGTTTACCCAATTACGAGTTACTTTTACCTCTAAAATTGCCCGAAACTCATTTTCGACAATCGGACACTCTTTTCCGACTATCTCGGCCATTCCGAGAATTATGGCGCAGTCGAAATTCCCATCCGAGGTACTTGACCGCAAATCACTATTCCAATCCAAAATAATTAAATGCGGGTTTTCCAATTAAAAATCTTACCTCGTGTCGCTTTACTCAACGACGACATATAATTAAAATATTTCGACCTATATAGTCCCAAAAATAATTACAGCACCCATCGAAAATCATTCAATCCTCGAAAATCCCAAAATTTACTATTTAGGAAAATTCCCCAAATTGCCACTTAATTTAATTATGGAATTTAATTGTCTAAAAAGGACGGCTTGTTACAGTAAATTTCCATGATTTTCAACCCATTTTCAGTACACATACTCAATAGTAAAGAATTAAAGTTTCATAATTGTTTGACTTCATTTGCTATCTCAAAATCTTGACTAAACTCAGGGCATACCGAAATGAAGTATAAAAACAGAAACCATGTACCAACTTGAAATCATCATTACGGTCTAACCACAAGGAGATAAATTCTAATTTTCAGATATGATATGAATATATGAGTCTAATTTCATATACAATTGGAATTTCTTAATTACAGTAAGCACACAAAGAGATATGCAAGTTTGAATACAAGGGGTTTCAATACAAAGCAATTTTTAAGGGTTTTTGCATTCAACTTAACTTAAACTTGCATATATTCATACATATGCACCCAAGCATGAAAGGTCAATAAACAAATCGAAGATTTATATCATATAAATCATAAATATATGAAAAATAACAAGATTTTCAATTAGGATTACCTTCGGTACGTTTACGTAATTTCTACGGATTTTTCTACACTTTTTCTCCTCACTTTTCTTCCTAAACTTCTACCTTCTCTTTCCTCAAGCTAACAACAATCTTCAAACTGAACCTAGGGTTTGTTTTGCTGAAGAAATATGTTAGAGGGAGAGTTTTAAGTCGTCCAAGGCTGCCTCCCAAGCCAACCAATCAAATTAAACCATTTGGTTTAATAAAAGACAATTTATTACTTAGATGGAATTGACAGATTTGCCTCTTGTTCGTAATTTTGGCCTAACTTCTTACTCGCACATCCGTTTGATGCGCCGTTTGTTTTGTTAAAACCCTAACTCACATTTCTAAAACTATCTAGTTTTTTACCTCAAGTCAAATGTAATGTGATAAGGGTCAAAACTAGTCTATGACAGGTACATTTCTACCGAAAACAACAAAATTTTGTGTTCGTAAATAATTCGACCTTTCATGATTTATGAAAGTAGGATTATAATAAACATAATCAATTAACAATAGATATACTAATAACACATTATTCATATCACATAAGATAAGCATGATTTAAATATAATTTATCATAATTATATTCGGGTTGTCACAGAAACACTCAAGCCAACATGTGATAGATAAGTGCAATAATCAAATAAAGCCGTGCATGTGTGAAATATAGGAGATAGGAGTCAAACATGTAGGATAATATCACTAATTACATCTCAAAGACTCCATATAATGTAAAGCACATGGATGAAATGATGTAGCGTCTCAAATCTCTGACAAACAGTCACATGGATAAATGGAATGAAGTTTTGACTTGGCTATCTTAAATGCTCATCCATAAAAGGTGCAAAATAAAATACAAGAATCATTTTGGGCTTTTCAAAATTTAAAAAAAAAAAAACTTTTTGGATTTTTTTAAAAAATAAATAAATAGTTGTACAACAAAGCAATAATAAATATAAAACAGATTAGTAATAGGAAGCATATGATATGAACATGAAAAAGCATCCTATTCTAGACAAATACCAACACCTCAGTCAACTGTGCAAATCCCCAAAGACTTCCTAAGACTCTCAAATCTAAGGGCATCTAAAGGTTTTGTGAAAATATCGGCTAACTAATGGTCGGTGGGAACAAAACTCAAGGATACGACTTTCTCCTCAACTAACTGTCATATAAAGTGCTCATGTATCCTGATGTGCTTTGTGTGTGAATGATTGACTGGATTGCGGGATATGTGTATCACGCTCATGTTATCACAGTAAATGGTCATGGTGTCCTGTGAAATCCCATAATCCTCTAGAATTTTCTTCATCCACAAGAGTTGCATGCAATAACTCTCGGCGGCTATGTACTCATCTTCCGCAGTGGACAAAGAGATGGAATTTTGTTTCTTGCTCAGCCAGGAGACAAAAGCAGAGCCAAAATAGAAACACCCACCACAAGTGCTCCTATAACCATCTACATCCCCGGCCCAATCAGCATCTGAATAGGCGGACAAACGATCATCAGTATTAAAGGAATACCAAATACCGTATGAGAGAGTCCCACTCACGTATTTAATAATACGTTTGAGAGCAAGTAAATTTGACTCTTTCGGGGACACCTGATATCGTGCACAGACTCCAACACTAAAGGCTATGTCGGGACGACTGACAGTCAAGTAGAGAAGACTACCTATCATACTCCGATACAAGGTTTGCTCTACGTCCTTGACTGAAGTGTCCTTACTAAGCTTGGTAGTGGTACTCATAGGTGTACGAGCATGCTTAGCAGAGTCTAAACCAAATTTCTTCACTAGGTCTATAGAATACTTGGATTGAGAGATGAACATCCCATCCTCTAACTGACGAACTTGGAGACCAAGGAAGAAAGTAAGCTCACCAACCATGCTCATCTTAAACTCACTTTTCATCTCCTCGTCAGAGTGATGAGCATGTTGCGAGCACGTGAATCCAAAGACTATTTCGTCCACATAGACCTGGGCAACCAAAATTGCACCGTCATTTCTCCTGACGAACAACGTCATATGAACTCCCCCTCTCTTGAATCCACGGGCTAAGAGATAAGAAGTAAGCCTCGCGTACCAAGAACGGGGTGCTTGATTCAAACCATACAAGGCTTTCCTCAGATTGTAGACGTGATCCGGGTGATGAGGGTCTTCAAACCCTTTTGGTTGTTCCACGTAAACCTCGTCCTGTAGAATGCCATTCAGAAAGGAACTTTTGACATCCATCTGATATAACTTGAAGTGCAGATGACATGCGATGGCGAGAAGTAGACGGATGGACTCAAGCCTTGCAACAGGAGCAAATGTCTCCCCAAAGTCTACACCTTCTATCTGTGTATAGCCTTGAGCGACCAACCTAGCCTTGTTTCGGATTATGGTACCATTTTCATCCATTTTATTCTTAAAATTCCACCGAGTACCAATCACTTTAGTCTCACTAGGTCGAGGGACAAGTTCCCAGACATTATTCTTTTTAAACTGAAGCAACTCATCCTGCATAGAAGATATCCAGTGTTCATCCTTGAGTGCTTCTTTATGATTCTTGGGCTCGACTTTCGACATGTAGCAAAAATGGTTAACAACGTTCTCTAGCTGAGCACGAGTCTTGACCCCCAGAGTAGGATCACTAACAGTGGAAGAAGGGTCATAACTCTGGTGAACCCAAGTGGGTGTGTCCCCTAACACAGGAGTGGGGTCCACAGAGTGTGGGTGAGGTTTAAGTAGATCACTGCTAGAAGCATACTCAACCTCACACTGAAGTTTAGAGTCAACAAATGCCGAAGGTTCGTCATCTTGCACGGTGATGTTTATTGACTCCATAACCTTAGAGCTCTTCAGGTTAAAAACCCGGTACGCTCTACTACTCGATGAATATCCCAGCAGTATTCCCTCATTGCTTCGAGAGTCGAACTTTCCTAATTGCTCTCTATCCCGTATAATGTAGCATTTACTCCCCAAAACATGGAAATATGCAAGGTTGGGCTTCTTGCCAGTCCACAACTCATAAGGAGTCTGAAGTGTGTGTGGACGCAGATAAACCCTATTCATCGTGTGGCATGTAGTAGACACTACCTCTGCCCAAAATCTCCTAGAAACTTTACGACCTAGAAGCATAGATCTAGCCATCTCCTGGATCGTTCTATTCTTTCTCTCAACAATCCCATTTTGCTGAGGAGTCTTCACAGCAGAAAACTCATGTTTGATCCCAAGGCTATCACAATACAAATTTACCTTTGCTTCCTTAAATTCAATGCCGTTGTCACTACGTATCCTATTAATAGCGACCCAGTGTTGATTTTGTAGGACACGGCACTTGGTCGTTAAAAACTCTACAGCATCGGATTTCTCTCTCAGAAAACCTACAATGGAGTATCTAGAGAAATCATCCGCCATCACGAGGATACACCTCTTACCACCCAGACTCTCGGTACGAGTGGGACCCATAAGATCCATGTGTATAATCTCAAGAACACGAGAGGTGGTAATGTAATGAAACTTCCTGTGGGGACTAAGAATTTGTTTTC
The DNA here is from genome assembly GCA_949130495.1 of Sambucus nigra. Lineage (NCBI taxonomy): Eukaryota > Viridiplantae > Streptophyta > Magnoliopsida > Dipsacales > Adoxaceae > Sambucus > Sambucus nigra. Next base: position 584,842,639 of record OX422215.1, on the reverse strand, counting down.
CTAACTGACAGGGTCCACAAACCGTTGAAGTTGGCCTTCCAAGAGATGGTAAGACACGTACTAGGTCCTTTTTAGCTATGCGAGTGAGATCTCTAATGTTTACGTGACCTAGACGTTGGTGCCACAGATCCATAGGAGTGATCGTGGAGCTGTTGTAGACAAGTGAGGAATTAGGCACAATCCCATAACAATTATCCTCGGGCCTCACCCCTTGCATCAAAAGTTTAAGATCTTAATTGTAGACTTTACACGCGTCCCGGTCAAACTTTACTGCAAAGTCAGTGTCGCACAGCTGGCTAATGCTGAGAAGGTTTACTTTTAAACCTTTGACGTACAACACATTCTCTAGCTTAGGAAATCCTGGTAACACTACAGTACCTCTTCCTATAATTCTAAACTTTCTCCCATCTCCAAAGGTGACTTTGCCATCCTGATAATCCTCAAGAGATGTAAAAAATGAGGCATCACCTGTCATATGTATGGAGCATCCACTGTCAAAATACCATTGTGAGGTATTATGTTCTTTGAGAGCAACATGAACAACAAAGGCCTTTTTATCTTTCTTAGGCACCCAAGAAGTGGTAACCTTTTGTTTGCCTTTGTTGTTGTTGGTTTTAGCTGGAATGTGAGAAACATTCACTGACGGGAAAGACATCCGTCAGAATTTCTCCATCAAACTCTGAGACGTGGCAGCTAAAGACTCAACTCGCTCTCTCAGACTAGAAAAATCATCAGTATGATGTGGTGGAGCAGTAGTACGTCGTGTCCGACCCACGCTATAGCAAAACTCCCTGAGGTGGCCTTTTCTTTTGCAATAAGTACAAAAGAACACAGTCAAAGGCGGACATTGGTTTGCTTTTCTTGGTCGAGCTCTCCTTCAAGGATTTTGATGATGGCCATAAGGAGTCGTAGTAAACTCATGAACAGGTCCAGGTGCAATTTGGGATGTGGAGGCACTATCATAACCTATTCCCTGTCGATCACCAAAACCTAAAGCGGGGCCTAGGAGCATCTTTCCCATTTTCCCAGATCTGTCCTCGATTTGAACCTCGACTTTCCGATATTTCTCAAGATCATGAGTCAGCTGGGCAACAAGGGCTTCAAGTTTCTTTCGAGTCTCCATGGATGAATGGAGCTCACTCGTAAGACTACCCACTTGTTTAGTCAAGTCCCCTCTCTCTTTCTCAAAATTACTCTCTCTCTCTTTAAACAAACTTTCTTTCTCAAAATAGGCATATTCTCTCTCTCTCAGGGCGATGCAGGTGGAGGACTCTCTCTCTCTCGCTTTTCTTAAATCTTCCTCTAAAGCGGTGATCTTAAGAACTAACGCTTTGTTACGCTTTTTAGTTTTAAAAGACTCAGAATACAACTCAGCGTAGGCGCGTTGAATATCACTCTCGCTCTCACTTGTGTCATCCTTCCCCTCACTCACATCGATCTCACTGTCGAGGTGTCCCTGTGAAGCATCATCCTCATCGTCGTGAGGAGAACTAGAAGTGCTCACATGACTAGCCATGAATGCGGTGAAGTTACACTCATGCGGTGACTCGACACCAGAATCTACCGACTCGACCTCACTGTCGTTGCTAAGGGTAGCATTTAGGACAGCTTTTCCTTTCTCTCTGTTCAGACGTGTGGCACACTCAAAGGCTCTATGACCCCTACCATCGCACTCAAAGAATCTCTCACTTTCTTTCTTAGGAGGATCTTTAAAATCTTTTTCATTTTTCTTTTCAAACTTATTTTTCTCAAATTTCTTTTTATTATTAAAATTGCCATTTTTCTTAAATTTGAGAATCCTTTTGAATTTTTTTGCAAAATGAGCCAAATCATCTAAGTCAAAGTCACAATCAGAATCTGACGTGTCAGTCTCTCTCTTTCTAGATGACTCTACCCTCTTTCTAGCCGACCCCTCACTCTTTCTCTCTTGGGCATTAAGTGCAATTCCCTTATCTTTAGACCTCGATGTTTTAGGGAACATATCAATTTCATATGTTGGCAAGTCTCCTACAATTTCTTCCAATTTTAGAGTATTTAAATTACCCATAGAATTTAGCACATTGACTTTAGGGATAAAACTCTTAGGCAAAGAATGAAGAATATTTTTAATAACTCTAGCATTAGGAATATGCCCACCAAGATTAAAGCTAGTATTAACAATGTCAGAAAGCCTAGCATAAAAATCATCAAAACATTCAGTCTCATGCATGGTGATGGTTTCAAATTGAGTTGTCAAATTTTGTAATTTAGATTCTTTCACAGCATTAGTTCCTTCATGGGTGAGTTGTAAAACATCCCATGCCTCTTTTGACGTGGTGCACGTCATTATGCGTTTGAACTCATCAGGTGTGACAGACCCAGAAATAACACTTAGACCCTTAGAATTGAATGATGACCATTTAAATTCGTCTTCAATCCAAGAAGTGACAGGTTTTTAATTGATCACACTATCAACCGTGACCGGGGGAGGTGTCCACCCTCTTTCAACCAAAATCCAGACACGTTCATCAATGTCTTTTAATGCAGATCCCATGCGGGCTTTCTAATATGCATAGTTTTCCCGTCAAAAACTAGCATTTTATTATATAACTTCTCCATAATGAACACACTCGTTTTCAAAAATCAATTTTTCAGAAAATTGATATCTTAGAAAAATTTTGCGCAAAATTACATGGTAAAATTGTGTAACTGGCTCTGATATCAATTTGAGAGGAGTGCGCTTGCGTTCAAATAAGGAAGTTATTTAATTAAACATAGTTTTCACCACTTAAGTCCTAAACATGCATCTATATGTGATTAAATATGATGATGAAACATGCAAGAACACATATATGAGGAAAAATCCCCCAATGGGGCAAAACCTTTTATTTTCACAATAATTTTGTAAGAAAAACGGCTTACAACGGATTACAATGAAAATACAGTGACACAGAAATACCCTCAGGTGTCGGTTCTGTTGTCAGTGACTGGAACAATCCCTTTCTAGTAAGCCAGCAGTGACGAAGAGAACGACTTCCTCACAAATTACTCCAGATGAGTAAATGATCTTCTTGAAGGTTTAAAGATTCACACACATATATGGGAATGGTTTTGTGAATCAAAAAGGTTTAGAAAACTTTAAAAGATGAAGTCTTATTCTGGGATGTTTTTGCAGAATTTTGATATTGCAGAAAGACTTGAAAAACGTGTGGAAGGAGATCAGATATTTATGCAAAAATTGAGAAGGCGGCTCGTTCGAACGAGATAGCATGTCGCTCGAACAAAGGACATAAGTCGTTCGAACGATATCACGCGACATGTCTATCTCGCACGAACGACTTTGAAAATTCGTTCGAGCGATCTCGTCGATCGAGGTCATTCGTTTCTACACTTAGAAAAATTCTGCTTTAGATGAAAAATTAATCCAGAATTAAAAAATAATTTTCAAAAACAATTCCCAAATATTTATGCAAGTATTTAAAGTTCCAATAAAACATTTTACTGATAGAGCGTAGTGGAGTACTGGGAATGAGCTGAGTAGCACGTTGCATGTAGCATGATGCACGTGAAGAAGGTGGTTGCATTGAATTCGGATACAGGCCGTCGAGGAAGATCGTGTTGACGTGCCGAATGTAGAGGTATCAGACATATGAACTGTGATTTAGGAGAAAACCAAAAATTCCTAGAATCTACCCCGGACATTTATAAAATTATGTCCTTACAATATCGTTACACGTAAGAGAGTGTACATGTTTATTTTACTGCGTTTATTTGAATTTCTGTTTCTAATGCCAACATATTCACGCTCTGCTTTAATTTAATTGGGCGTAGCTAACCGAATTAGATATAAAAATCAGTGTTGTCACACTCAATTCCTCCAAAATTGTACAAGGGTTCCCATGGATGTGTGCAATATATATATTTTTATGTCGCGACCCATTTTTTATTGGCCATCAATGGCGGACACCCATTACTTTGTTTCTTAATGCACAAGCATTCATGATCATGAATCTCACCCGAGACCCATTTTATTCAAGCCGAGAGCAGCTATGGAGGAGACCCACTTCTAAGCTCCATTAATGGCCAAAGCTATGAAAATACTGAAGTGGGTACTCCACAAACCCTAGAATTCGTTGGGGCAAAGACCCACAACTCATATTTAATCAAAATCCATGCTCAATTTCTGACCCAAGCTCTCAATTTCGGACGAAACCAAACTCGATCCAAACCCAAGCATGGAACCAAAATCTCCATTTGAATTTGCTATAAGAAAAGAGAAGAAGGACATGGAAGGAATTAATTGGATTGTTATTTTATTAAAATAATAATCAAGTTCCTTATAGTCTTCCCCGATTAAAGGTCCGTGAAACATTCGTTCAGAATCTAATTCGAGATCCGTTTGTGGCTACACGAAGCTTGGTCTGAGAGCTACAACTTCCATGTTGACTTTGGTAAAAAATACCAAAGAGTGAAATTATCGAATTGCCCTTGAACGTACGAACGTCAATGAATCTTTATCGAAACATGACGAAACTTCACACTAAGCACAGTAACAACTACAAGCACTCAATAATACCTCAAATAACATGTTAGGACATAAAACAAAGGTTGTCTGATTAACGAGCATAATTATAGCAATTACGATACCCGGGGGACTAAAAATGCATAAATTAACGAGTGGAAAATGCAATACTTGTGATATATCACACCCCCTAACTTAGACATTTCTTATTCATAGCAATGAAATTCAAAGAAAGAAGAACTATAAGAAAATCACAAAACATGAGATATATAGACAAGCGAAAAAAGACACTTTCGCAGGCGAACGATTGCATTTGGCGTATGCAATAAGCCGTTAAACCCCTAGGTTACCCTAGTGAACGAGTGTCATCTCGTGAGGGTTTTCAGGGATGAAACCCAAAAACATCATATGGTTTCCTCAAAATATGCCCAATCAACAAAACTGACATACTCAATAATAACGAACAAGATTTCAACATGTTAATAGCAATGCAAATGAATTCACATGGAATGTCCGTTGTTATTAACATCATAGAACGAACTTCGTAGAATTGAAACCTTAAAAGTGGGAGGGCGCGAGCACATGCAAAGAATGATTTGGCAAAAACTTAAATAAATCGGATAATTAACATACAAGCATGCATATATCAATCCTCACCGGACATTACACTCAACAAAGGAATTCACTATGAAAGTGGAGGTAATACACGGGACATGCGGGCGTAAAGAGTAAATGTGAATGGAAAATAGGTAGCTCACATGTCACTAATGAAGAATGCTATATAAAAAAAGGAAAAACATGTAAATTTAATGAATCATACCGCTCATTAAAGGAGGTGAAATGTATTTTCAAAGATTATCAAACTATTTCAACTTCTAAATTAAATTCTCCCTAATATCACGTAGGACTTTATATGGTTGTAATGTAGGTTTGGGGTTAAGGTATGAAATGAAAGGTATATGTACGGATTCAAAGTGTTCGGGGATGAAAACTCGGGATAATGGTAAATAGTGTGCAATATCAAAAATTGGAAAACTAGTTCGAAAACAAGCATGAAATATGAATTGGAGAGTAACGAGGATTATTTAACACTATATAGAATATATACAAACTTTCTCTTTCTTTTTATTTTCTTCTTCTTCACATGTTTTCTCTTCTTTTCTTTTGTTTTTTTATCTTTTCTTTTCTTTTTCACTACTTTCTTTTCTTCACTTTTCTCACTCTGTTCATGCTTAATTGCAACCAAAAAACAATAACATCATTCAATCCTAAGTAACATTCCAAACAATGGTATGGAAGGTAATATTTATTGTTTATAACTCCAATGGGGAGTTGCTTATGGGATTTTGAGGTAATAAAATGAAAGGCTATATTAAGGCTCAAAGGTCTTTATGAGGGGAAACATATAAGGTGAGGTTAAGGCTAATATGGGTGATATAACAAAGATTTCCTATGATCATTTCATAAATTTTACGCAATTCTCGAGTCAAAACAATTTTAAAAATCATGCTCAAGTAACACATTTTAAAATATGAACTCAAATAAAGAATAGTCAAATGACAGAATAGTGAAATTACCGTCGAATTCAACATTTTCAAGGAGGAAATAATAGTGTATATGATCACAAATGAAGGTCAGTCTCTAATCTCAATCGGCGTAAGTATATAAAATGCAATAAAATATTACTGAGTTATGAAAATCTTAAACCAAATCTATAAAACAAGAAAAGCGCATATGCTCATGGGATAAGTTTAATTCATGAAGTTATTCATAATATCAATGATTTGAAGAGTAAGATCTAATAACTTCTAAAATCGAGAACATGCATCGTTGAATTTCTTATGGATCGGGAAATTATTATAATTTATCATCGAAAACAAAGGTAAAATGCCCAATAAAGGAGAAAAAAGAAAGAAAATATTTTTGAAATTTTTTCATTTTTTTATAATAAAGCATACTTAGTAACTAACATGTGATAAAATCCATGCACAAAACAAATAAATGGATAAAATATCCCACACCCCTAACTTAAATGTTGCATTTGTAATACCCTGTAATAGTACATAGTATAAGACGTGTCAGGACTAATTTAAATAAATAAAAATGAAACATTATTTTATATCAACCTTATGGTCATTTTGAGTGAGCCGTTGCATCCGTAAGGGTCGAAATATTCAGAAAAATCTATTGGGGTGTTGGATTTGGGTCTCGGGTCAAGCGGGAAATGAAAGGACACTTCGAATGGGCATTTTAGTCATTTTACTTAAGAGATGAATAGTAATTTTGGGTTTTGTCTTATTATAAAGGTGTTGGGTTAGAGGAACGTAGGTTCATTCCATTTCATCACAAAATTGAGAGGTCTTAGTGTGAGAGAGAGTGAAAGGTTCCTTGGGATAAGAAGAGGTTTCTTAGAAAAAGGGAGAGTCTTTTGGTGCAAACCAAAGGGGATTAACCACCTTCTGCCACCAGCACCACCACCGAAAAGTCGCCAAAAAATGAGAAAGAAATCCTACACCATCATCACCAAAGGTTCAGACCTGCATAACTAAGGCAAGTGAAATTCTTGCTTTATTTTTATGCTTAAAATATCCATGCTACATAGGATAATTAGGATCTCAGAAATCACATGTTTAAATGATAAACTATAAAGTTTCGTCAGTTCTGGACAAGAGAATTAGATTGAATAAATCTCTTTCTGAACTAAGGTTTTAATCCACAAAATTTGGTTTCAATTGATGGGAGAAAAATTGGTTCATATAATTTTCTAGGAGGAATATTCAAATATGAGAATTTTGTGAAAGACATGATTTAATCCAAACTATTTTATGAATTTAGGTTGTTTGATTACTAGAATTTAATCATATACGTTGCTATATCAATTGAGATGAATTAGGATAAGTTTTGGATTGATTTGTGTTGGCTTTGATGTAAAAGAAGTATCAAACCTGTAGGTTGTAATATGTCGAATCTGGCCTGATATCTGATCGATCGACCCAAGACCATCGATCGATCGACCCCTCTGAAAATGTGAAATGTTTTCTTTTTAAAGTTTGATTAAATAACAATTGTGAGAAATCTTTAGTGATGATTATTTGAACATAATGGGACTAAAGGAAGAACAGTGGGATAAACTTGAGACCCCAAAAATGTAAATTGACTGGGATTGAATCGGGGAACAATTTAACAGGGAATTAATTATATAATTTTGGTAGAAATAATATTCTAATAATTTTGTATTTTAACAAAAGGTGAGGGACTTGGGTGAATGATAAAAAATTACATTTAATCGAGGTTAATATTATGTAAGTGGTATTCACATAATAATATTCGATGAATTAATTTTGGATAATTTTGGTACATTAACGAGGAGCGAAAGACTTGGGTTAATGTTGAAAAATTGTTATTAAGGTGATAAGGACATTATATGAGTGATAACTACCCAATAATAATGTGATAAAGAAAATAATTATAATTAACAAGTACGGGTGGTATTGATAAATACAACGGGTACTTGGGGATATGATATATTCCTAGTATTATACATAGGTCTAATAAGTACCTAATTTTATAGAGGTAGATGAAAATTTCTATTGTTTGATAATTTATGTGTATGACATACCTAGCTTACTTGTTATTGATGGGAGGTTTACACGTGACAAAGTCATATCCTGATGAATTTATGGGATTTTGACTTGTCTCTCAAGAACATAAGACTTAGGTCGATTACCATTAGTGAGAATAATGGTATAGACCTGTCAATTAGGTGCGTAGGTATGTTCATAGCCCAAAGGCTTAGGACTATATTCGTCTCCACTGTTTGTATTTGATAATTGTGGTTCGAGGAATCTTTACAGAACCTATAGTCCCCTATACAGTGACGAGATGTATTGAAACATGATAGCAGCGTAATGCAGCACCGCAGTTGTGCCTCGGGGTGCATTATTGTATATATTTATTAGAGTGAATGTATGTATATGTATATATATATATATATATACTATGATATCTACTGTGTGACTAAAGTATAATTGAAAGATAATGATATCTAGAATTAATTAAGTATGAACACTTAATTGAATTTAATTAATAAGGGGCTTATCCATACTGAATATAAATGGATATATATGTTTATAAAATTATTACATGTATTATGAGATTAATACGTGGGAATGCATTGGGCTATAAATTGTGGATACATTGGGTAAATCTAGTTATCGGGGGAATCATAACTAGGATGGCTTAGAGGTACGTTAGGTTTGCACTCTAGATGAGAGGTGAGAATCTCAAAAGAGAGTTCGATAATCTAACATGTATATTTTAAGTGATTAATATTGCAATTATTCACTTGTTGTTTTACAAACTATTTTACATAGGGCTCTGACCTGTTTCCTTGCATATTCTTTTTTCTCTATCGTATCTCCTATACTAAGTGTCCAGCCAAAGGGATGTCAGCCTTAGAGGATTATGATGCTGATGATTTATGGAAGCTATGAAGATTGGAGCTTTGTTTTAGATGACTTCATATTTGTTAATTCCTACTGTGTAGTTGATTTTTATTTAGGTCATGTCGCCCAAGAGGATTATAGTATTTCCCTTCTATTTAAATCAGGATTTTATACTCATGTCATTGTGATACATTTACTATTGTTGGGATTTATGTATTGAGATATTTTTCTAGAAAAGTATTATTCCAGTTGCATTTAAATTTTGTTGTGATTCATTTATTGTTGTGGATTGGATTATTATGAAAACTGTTCGAAATGGTTAAAATTGAATTTTATTAAATTGAATCTGAAAAGTGTAACACGTGCTTAATTGGATATTAGGTGATTAATGTTTTTCGACAGTGATGCTAAGAATGAACCAACTGTAAATTATATTTTAATTGGGTATGGGACTGATGACCCGATATTTAATTGAGTGGGGTGTTACAGATTGTATCAAAGCATCAGGTTCTACAGTCTTTTAGGATCTAAACGGTTTACTATGCTTTTTGCTAAGATTTCTTTGATGTAGATCCTTATTCTTAGGACTGTTGTATCCTTACTTGCATTTATACGATCTTTAGCTATTATGTGATATCGAATATTGATGATATATTCTCTCTCATTTCATATGCCTCCTCGACGTGCACCTTAGCTCGCCCCAGCTCAAGGTTCCATGAATGCTGCAGAAGTTGCTGCCATTGTTGCCCAAGCAGTCAACGCTACTTTAGTTGTTGTTCAACAAGCTCCAGTTCAGGCGCCAGCTGTACCACCTGCACCAGGTCAAGTGTTTCCTACTACTTGGGAACGTGTTAGGGATACCTTTCATAAGGCGCATCCACAAGAGTTTCAAAGGGGTTCTGATGTCGTGACTGCTTGCCACTGGAAAAATAATATCCAAAGGAACTTGAGGATGCTTGAATGCACGGAGGTTCAATGTCATTTACTAGCTACGTTTAAGCTAGTTGGGGAAGGTATCTAAAGGTAGAAATCGGTTACCACCCCTGAGGAGAGAGATACTATGACTATACAGGACTTCGGGGTGCGGTTCGATCCCAAATACTTCCCTTCTTCCATCCATACAGAGATGAGGTGGAAATTACTTAGCTTAAAATAGGAAGGGAAGACAGTGGCAGAATATGAGGAGGAATTTACTCAGCTGACTAACTTGGTACCAACAGAGGTACCCACTGAAGAAAGGTTAATTCAGATTTCCACTGATGGCCTTAACTATAAGATTCTCCATCACTTATTCGGCAATCTCTCCCTACATACTTACGCAGATGTTCTTAATGTTGTGATGCTTCATTGCCAGGATAATCTCTTATATACCCAGGTTATTAAGTGGGGGATTGAGTCAAGCCAGCAGGGCAAGGCTAATGGAGGCAGTTCTAGCGGGGCACCATCAAGTCAAAGTCAGTAGCGATGGGGTGAGTAGGGTTCCCAGCCTGGGGACTATGCTAAACATTTATGATTTGGAGGATTTTAGTTTAGAAAGGGATGAAATAGGCAGGGCCATCAGGGCCAGCAGCAGGGCCATCAGGACCAAGGGAGAGAAAGTAACGGTCAGCAGGGCTAGGGACAGCAGGGGAAGAAAGGGGAAAAGTTCACTGCTAAATGTTTTGCTTGCGGTAATCCTGGCCACAAGAGGAAGGATTTGTAATACCCTGTATTTTTATGGCTTTTAAATTTAGGGACTTATTAAATTTAATTGAGATAAATTAATTTAATTTTAATCCAAAAAGTTGTTTTAAATATGTACTAGCGTGACGAGAGTTAGTAATTATTGGAAATTTGTTGAATATTACTAGATGAGTATAGTAATATATGAGATTTATTTGATTACAATTGTCACGAGTGAATAAAATTACAATTATGGAAATTAAGTCGGGACGCGCTTGTGTCATGTCATGACTAAATTATTATTTTAAGAAGTGAATAAATTATAAATTACTCGTATGGTCATTTTGAGTGTGCCAAAGTGTTCGGAAGGGTCGAGATAGTCAGAAAAGTATACCCGGGGGTTTAGTTTGGGTCTCGGGCGTTTTTAGGCCTATTTGACATCCCGGGAGGGTATTTTGGACATTTTGCATTTTTGGGTAATTAAACCCACGAAATTTATTAGGTTATATTACCCATTTGAAATGGTCTCTTAGGGTTAGAAAACTCAAAACCTTAGAACGTCCATTTGAGAGGAAGGTAGAAAGCTTTCCAAGCAATCCAAGGCCAAGATTCATCCGGTTGCACCGCCACCACCACCAAAACGTAGATCGCACGACAGGGAACGCTATCATACCATTTCAACCACGAAATCAGAACCTTGAATTTCAGGCAAGTATCTATCTTTCTTTAATCAAGTTAATGCTCTTTCATATTAGTCTAGGGTTGATTAGGATGAGTTTTTATGAAAGAAAACCCATGTTGGTGATTAGAAATCGCATGTTGTAGTGACATAAACAATAATCAAGAAATCCCTTTCACATGTAGAGGTTGAACCATGAATTTATATTGGTTTAGAAGTATAAATTCTGGGAAAAGAATAAGAAGACCTAAGATAAAGAAATTTCTAGGGTTCATGAGAATTACATAAGTTTTTCCCTTTTTAATCCATGAATCTTGATGAAAACTCCCATGCTTTAAGTAGAATATTGCTCAATTGGGTTTATAACGTTTGTGGTATAAATTTATGGGAGTTTGGGAGTTAAAAATTTGGATTTGGATGATGTTGGATGATAGAACCCGTAACTGGTATTCTGCAGATTTCGCCATAACTGCTTGATCGATCGATCGAGCCCAGAGAATCGATCGATCGATAGATTGATCGATCGACCCCTTTCAATCGATCAATCGACCCCTCCTGGGAAACTGCATTTTTGTTCGTGTTAGCTAAATTCGATTTTATGCGTAGTAAACCTTGATTAGAGTTGCTAGAACATAATGAAATACAAAAAGGACCAATAGGGCCAAGATAAACCCCGTTATGTGGGACTTTAATGTGAAAGGGAAAGGAAGGGTAAATGGAGAGATATTCATACTTAGGAAATCATACGTGCGTTGTTTAAATAATCAAAATGTCTAGGAAGTTGGATTAGAAGGTGAGTGAGGGCCTACTGAAATTGTACTTAGGTAAAGAGAATACTTCGAGAGACGAGAAGTGAGTTTAGAATAACTTAATTACGAGAATAAAATGAACGAGTCCGTTATGCGAGATAATCGAGTAAAATGGGTAATAATGGATAATAATAATTATGGGTCGTTAGCCACCTAATGTAATAATGTGGATGTGAATACATACATATATATATATATATGATGGTGTGATTGTGCATATATTACTTCTGTGTAAAAATCGTACCCGGGCTACTTACTATCATGGGGGTTTCCGCGCCGGGACAGTCTTATCTCGATGGGACCTTTATGGGGGATATTGACTTGTACCCTAGAACATAGTATCCTCGATTACAGGCTATCTGAGTGATAGTTAGATTGTCCTAAGAGACGCGTGGGTATGTGATGACCTCTTAGGAGTGGGAACTATGATTCGCCTCCATTTGTATGTGTTTTGTGTTAATACAGTTCGAGAGTGATTCCGAACTAGTATTCCCTTAATACGAGTGATACGGGGACTTGATAGCAGAGTATGCCAGCACCATAGTTTTTATGTGGGGTGTTGTTTGTATATATATTATATGTGTAACTAATATGTACACGTATATCAATATGGTAACTTTACACTGTTCGTATAAGTAATTAAAAAATGAATAAATGTTTCACTTCACTATAAGTATTTGGAAACGTTATAAGCATACGGAATTTTTCTAAATAACGTAAGAAATCTGGAAGAGTTAGATTTTCTAAAATGAATATCATAACCTTAATTTCACGTGTTAAGACTTATGGAGAATAAGTTAGAGAGATATATGAGACTCATTAGTACGGTAGACGTGCACACCAGATGAGAGGTGAGAATTCTCAAGAGAGTGTTGCATACTAATATGACTGTTGCATTAGCCGATAAACATTTTAAATACTTGCTGAACTATTTTTAAAATGTTTTACAATCCGGCTCTGACCCGTTTATTGTTATCTCTTCTCTCTTGTGTATATATATATGTGTATTATAGGTTCCCAACCACAGGGGCGTCATGCTTAGGATTCTTTGGATGGAACGTGTTGTAGCTTTTGTAGGACTTGCAGGCCATTTCTTAGACGACTTCATTGTTGACTCCACTTCTAGTTCAGTTTTATCCAGTGGGGCATGTGTCGCCCTTTTCCATTATTTAGTTGGTTTGTCAGAGATTGAAATTCTTTTACTTTCAGTATCTTTACTTCAGGATTTATTACCGTTAGAATGTTTTCCTTTAGTGTTTTAAAGTTATGACTTGTTATTGATGGGTAAACGGTTGAATGTTCATTTATATTTCTTATACATAATGTGTGACTCTTAAAATGTTAATGGTTAAATGTTTTATAATTGGATTTAATAAAATGGAAACAAGGTTTTAAATGGTTTTGACACTTAGCTTAATTAATTAGGGTGTTTAAATTTGAAAATTTTAATTTGCGACAGTGATGCTAAGAATGAACCAACTGTTCACCTTGATTTTAATTTAATAAAGGATTGATCGCCTGGTATTTAATTAGGCTGGGTGTCACAGGTGGTATCAGAGTATCAAGTTCTAGTGTCCTTTAGGATCTGTATGACTAATTTCGTTTCCAGCTTAGCGTCTTTGATATAGAGCCCTAATATTAGGAATGTTGTATTCATCTCTATACACTGGGAATTCGTGCTTCTGCGACTTGTTTATGCGAATGATGAACCATCCAAATTATTTAAATTTTCAGATGGATCGTCAAGAAGAACTAGCTAAGGCCGTTAGGGGAGTCCACGAGCAAGGTCGACTCACACCTCAGGTGTCTCCAGAGAAAGTATCAATCGTCGAGTTAGCAGGTATTGTGGCACAGGCAGTTTCCACTGCGGTCTTACAGTATCAAGAACGTAGCGCACGGCTTCTGGGGGGGGGGGGGAAAGCTCTAGAGAGTATAGTCAGTTTATCATGACTGGAAATAACAAGTGTGTGAAGACACAAAAACCGCAACAACAATCTCCCCAAGACTGTAAAAGCCACGAAGGTAACAAATTTTGTAGGGAAACCCAAAAGCGTCAGGTCCAACAAAATCGGGGGCCGAGTGAAGTCTCGAAGAGGTGCTTCAAATGTGGAATGGATGGTCATGAACGTCGAACTTATCCGGATTAGTCTGGAGAGGAACTCCAACCCAAACAGAGAGAACTTTCAGGACTTTGCTATAAGTGTGTAAAAATGGGTCACAAGTGGAGGGACTGTCCTCAACCAAATGTCATTTTCCATCAAGATACTCAACAAGGCCGAGGAGAAAGTGGGACCATAAAACTGGACCAAAACCAACAGAGCCGTAAAATGAAATAGTTTAGAGGTAGATGTTTTAATTGCGGCAGGATGGGTCACTGGAGGCAGGATTACCCTAATAAGCGTAAGATACCCCAGCAATAGGGGTAGGATCAGCACGAATGTGTGCACGATGCCCAGCATACTGAAACCCAGCAACCACCATCGGCCATTGATGGTACGTTCTTTCCTTCTAGTACTATGAGGTACATTTTATTTACTATTGGGGCATCATACTGTTTTATAGATACTCGCTTGGCACGGACCTTGGGATTTTTTTTAGACATTACTAAAGTACGGTGTCATGCGTAGACTGATCATTGGGGAGAGGGCCATTTATTTATGTATATGCCGAGGCGTAGGTATATAGTTTGGTAGTTTGGTTTTACTTGCAGTCATACTAGTTTTAGTCATACGTGAGCACGACGTCAATATTGGCATGGATTGGCTCGCTATCCACAGAGCCATGATAAATCGATTCGGTAGGAGTATTACCTGTGTCATTGTGGGACAAGAAATGTTTGAGTGGCGATGCCTCGCCCAGAAGTGGGATCTTCCACCTATTTTTATTATATAAGGAGGATAACTTTAAGGAAATTGTGATTCTCCTGGATTCCAGTCGTTCGTGAGTTTTCGAATGTATTTTAAATGATTAGTGGATTAAGTATCGAGATATTTTATGGAGAGTAGAATCACACATGCTGAAATATTTTTCGAAGCAAGTACATGGGACAACAGTATGGTGTCTAGTAAGGGACAACGATGAAAGTAGTTATGTTTTGGTTTAGACAGGTGTGTCATGTACGGGGACCATCTGTGCAGCCAAAACGATTGGCAAAGTAAAATTATGAGTTTTATCCTCGACGGATGAGGCGTGTTTTATGTGACCCGAGTGAGTCACTACTTTTTGTTCGTTGCTATATTAGCACGTGAGACGAGTATGATAGGGTCTTGGTTACAACTTTATAGAAATAGTTAGTACGATAGTAGGTAGTTATTGCAAGGCTATCAAAATGGTTGCATTAGAGAAACATGTCGTGTTCTGGCGAGGCCTCACCTGCGAGAGGGCCAGACTCACACCTATATTATCTACTTTAGAGACTTCGGAGGGGATAGTGAGCTCGAGATATTCGATACCGATGTATGTATGGACCTTGTCATTATAATTCAGTATGTAGCGGGTTTACTGTTGAGCGAACAGATTTAACTTAGTATTATGTTTGGCACTCAGGACTTGGTGATAGGAAGAGTGCATTGTTATATCTATCCTCTACAGATGTGTGAGTTAAGAGTTATACCCCATTATTATGGAAAGGGATTTCGAGAATTCCAATTGTATGTATTCGAGGTTTATGGAATGAAATTACCACCAACCAATACTGAACGATAGTGCAAATTGGTGAAATGTTCTTTATTAAGTGTAATTACGAGAAGAAATGTAACGTTTCTGTCAAGAGACGAAATAAAGGGGTACATGCTATGGACGGAGGACCTAATGGATTTCGATAACCGACAATGCTAGGTAGTAGTGTATCGGGAGGGTTCCTTGTTTGGATTTCGCTTTGCGAGACATCCCATGCATGAAACTTAGCGTAAGGTTGGAATTAGGGAGATGTTTGATCATTAGTCCGTGAGTTCGGTACCTTGGTCGTACTAAGGGTAGGTAATTATATCTGTAAGTTGGAAGTTGAATCATGATTTAAGGCCAGTGGAGCCGGTTATGTCGTAAGAAATCATTGAGAGTTATCCCCACGAGTTGAGGGGTGGAACGATGATAAGGAGGATTTAAAAATTTTGATTTCTAGGGTGATTGGGAGTATCCAAGTGTTGTAACCGCGATCAGAACACAAGGTAAATAAAGAGTTGGGATGATTTTTAGCATGAAATTATCTGGAAAGAATTTTATTATATAAAAAAGAGATGACTTGTATTTATTTTGATGAATAGAGCGTTAGTGATTTATTTTGGTTGTTGTACCTATTTAGAAAAATTGTTGTACTTATCTGAAGAAGTTTGAGATTTGTTGTTCCTCTTTTGTTGTCATGGAATTTGAATGCCCTATTCCTTATATTTTATCGAATTTAGTTAGTTCTACAGATGAGTAGCGCGTCGTTCGCTCTCCCAGGGCGGTCGGGGTGTTACAAAAGGTGGGCGTCTTGGTTAGCTGATGTTAAAATCGTCCGAGTTGAATGGACGTGGTAATAGACGTGTGAAATATATGTTTGTGGGACTAGAAGAATGAAGTGGAAGTGATAGAGTGGAATAACGTCACATGAGGGGCGATAATCCATACATAAGTGTGCAATTAGAATAGCACACCCTAATTTGATTGGAAGGCTATGGGAAGACATTTAAGAAGGGGTATTCCTTGAATAGAGTAGAATTTAATTATTATGAAGAACACTCGGAGCAGAGTTGTTATTAGTCAAATGTGAGAGCGACTTGCGCATACAAAGAGTGATGATGTTAGTATGGTATAAAAGATCCAGAAGTGCGCATCGTGGAGAAAAGAGCACGGGTCGAAACTTTCGGCATAGACCAAGGAAGGAATGGGGTATTACGTGTCACCTAATGTGGGACATTTCAAGGAAAAATCGATGTTTAGTGGACGTAGTGAGTAGTCGCTACATGCACCGCCCCTAGGTAGGGTTCGGTTGGAAGTGGAGAATCAACCAGAAAATTTTGTGTTTATCGACAATTCCTGTAATTGGAAGAGGTCGGTAAAGTCGGTAAAATTCTTGGATGGGTTACCATCCTCAAAACAAGATCAAGGGTTCATCCGAACATGTGAATTAAGTCGCCTAAGAAGGAATTGATTGATATTCCTTTGGGGTGGTTTACAATATTAACTAGTGTACTCCAGACTTCATTTGAAAGGAAGGATCGCGCCAGTACATGATCCGGTACAGTATTAATTTCTGAATCGGGATGAGATTTGTAAATCCCACCTTTGATATGGGATTTCAGGAACCATAGGAGGTAAGGTTTCATTTCGAGTAGGATGTATCACCCTTAGCCAGGGAAGAGGTGCACGGTAATTAAAGAGTAGTGGAGCCACGTGAAGGAAATTTTGGAATCTTGGTACGGTAATTTCAGGAGTGCTCTGTAGAAGCACTCGTATATGTTTATCGCATACGATGTGCTTATTAAGGTTTCGGTATGGAAGAAACTCGACTATTCTCCTTCCATATGTTTAGAGGTGAGTGGATGATCAGATTATGGATCGGTCGAGAATAATCTGATAACTAGGGTGGAATTCCATGATTGTTTTAGACGAACAGGAGTGGTCAGAAATCCGTATGGTTTTTCTCTCAGAATGGTAGTTTTGTGTTTATATAAATCCGAGTAGTTGTCATGTAGTGTGGTGAGGCCTCCCAATGATAGAGAAACAATGGGAATTAATAGTATATATGCATGTCTTATGCGAATGCTGTCAGATAGGAGCACAATGTGAAGTATCTTTAATGAAGAGTGTTAAACAAGCTTGCTGTGAGGCAGGGGCTATAGTGATTGAGCGCCTTACTAAGTGGATAGGTTGCGACTGTCAAGGTATCCAAATGTTTTTAACCGGTAGGCCTTATTTTCCAAATTTTGTGATGAAATTCCGTTATTACGGGGAAGTATGTAATACCCCGTATTTTTATGGTTTTTAAATTTAGGGATTTATTAAATTTAATTGAGATTAAATATTTACTAGCGTGACGAGAGTTAGTAATTATTGGAAATTTGTTGAATGTTACTGGATGAGTATAGTAATATATGAGATTTATTTTATTACAATTGTCAAGAGTGAATAAAATGGTAATTATGGAAATTAAGTCGGGACGCGCCTGTGTCATGTCAGGACTAAATTATTATTATAAAAAGTGAATAAATTATAAGTTACTCGTATGGTCGTTTTGAGTGCTCCAAAGTGTTCGGAAGGGTCGAGATAGTCAGAAAAGTGTACCCGGGGGTTTAGTTTGGTTCTCGGGGCGTTTTTAGGCCTATTTGACATCCCGGGAGGGTATTTTGGACATTTTGCATTTTTGGGTAATTAGACCCACGAAATTTCTTAGGTTATATCAGCCATTTGGAATGGTCTCTTAGGGTTAGCAAACTCAAAACCTTATAACGACCATTAAAGAGGAAGGTAGAATGATTTCCATGCAATCCAAGGCCAAGATTCATCCGGTTGCACCGCCACCACCACTAAAACGTAGATCGCGTGACGGGGAACGCTATCATACCATTTCAACCACGAAATCAGAACCATGAATTTTAGGCAAGTATCTAACTTGATTTAATCAAGTTAATGCTCTTTCATATTAGTCTAGGGTTGATTAAGATGAGTTTTTATGAAAGAAAACCCATGTTGGTGATTAGAAATCGCATGTTGTAGTGATATAAACCATAATATGGAAATCCCTTTCACATGTAGAGGTTGAACCACGAATTTATATTGGTTTAGAAGTAGAAATTATGGGAAAAGAATAAGAAGAACTAAGATAAAGAAATTTCTAGGGTTCATGAGAATTATATAAGTTTTGCCCTTTTTAATCCATGAATCTTGATGAAAACTCCCATGCTTTACGTAGAATATTGCTCAATTGGGTTTATAACATTTGTGGTATAAATTTCTGGGAGTTTGGGAGTTAAAAATTTGGATTTGGATGATGTTGGATGATAGAACCCATAACTGGTATTCTGCAGATTTCGCCATAACTTCTTGATCGATCGTTCGAGCCCAGAGAATCGATCGATCGATAGATTGATCGATCGACCCCTTTCCATCGATCGATCGACCCCTCCTGGAAATCTGCATTTTTGCTCGTGTTAGCTAAATCCGATTTTATGCGTAGTAAATCTTGATTAGAGTTTCTAGAACATAATGAAATACAAAAAGGACTAGTAGGGTCAAGATAAACCCCGTTATGTGGGACTTTAATGTGAAAGGGAAAGGAAGGGTAAATGGAGAGATATGCATACTTAGGAAATCATATGTGCGTTGTTTACATAATCAAAATGTCTAGGAAGTTGGATTAGAAGGTGAGTGAGGGCCTACTGAAATTGTACTTAGGTAAAGATAATACTTCGAGAGACGAGAAGTGAGTTTAGAATAACTTAATTACGAGAATAAAATGAACGAGTCCGTTATGGGAGATAATCGAGTAAAATGGGTAATAACGGATAATAATTATAGGTCGTGAGCGCACCTAATGTAATAATGTGGATGTGAATACATATATATATATATGATGGTGTGATTGTGCATATATTACTTCTGTGTAAAAATTATACCTGGGCTACTTACTATCACGGGGGTTTCCGCGCCGGGACAGTCTTATCTCGATGGGACCTTTATGGGGGATATTGACTTGTACCCTAGAACATAGTATCCTCGATTACAGGCTATCTGAGTGATAGTCAGATTGTCCTAAGAGACACGTGGGTATGTGCTGACCTCTTAGGATTGGGAACTATGATTCGCCTCCATTTGTATGTGTTTTGTGTTAATACAGTTCGAGAGTGATTCCGAACTAGTATTCCCTTAGTACGAGTGATACGGGGACTTGATAGGAGACTATGCCAGCACTATAGTTTTTATGTGGGGTGCTGTTTGTATATATATTATATATGTAACTAATATATATACATATATCAATATGGGAACTTTATACTGTTCGTATAAGTAATTAAGAAATGAATAAATGTTTCACTGCACTATAAGTATTTGGAAATGTTATAACGATACAGAATTTTTCTAAATAACGTAAGAAATCTGGAAGAGTTAGATTTTATAAAATGAATATCATAACCTTAATTTCACGTGTTAAAACTTATGGAGAATAAGTTAGAGAGATATATGAGACTCATTCGTAGGGTAGACGTGCACACTAGATGAGAGGTGAGAATTCTCAAGAGTGTCGCATACTAATATTACTGTTACATTAGCCGATAAGCATTTTAAATACTTGCTAAACTATTTTTAAACTGTTTTACAATCGGGCTCTGACCCGTTTGTTGTTATATCTTCTCTCTTGTGTATATATATATATGTATTATAGGTGCCCAACCACAGGGGCGTCATGCTTAGGATTCTTTGGATGGAACGTGCTGTAGCTTTTGTAGGAGTTGCAGGCCATTGCTGAGACGACTTCATTGTTGACTCCACTTCTAGTTCAGTTTTATCCAGTGGGGCATGTGTCGCCCTTTTCCATTATTTAGTTGGTTTGTCAGAGATTGAAATTCTTTTACTTTCAGTATCTTTACTTCAGGATTTATTACTGTTAGAATGTTTTCCTTTAGTGTTTTAAAGTTATGACTTGTTATTGATGGGTAAACTCTTGAATGTTCATTTATATTTCTTATACATAATGTGTGACTCTTAAAATGTTAATGGTTAAGGGTTTTATAATTGGATTTAATAAAATGGAAATAAGGTTTTAAATGGTTTTCACACTTAGCTTAATTAATCAGGGTGTTTAAATTTGAAAATTTTAATTTGTGACGGTGATGCTAAGAATGAATCAACTGTTCACCTTGATTTTAATTTAATAAAGGATTGATCGCCCGGTATTTAATTAGGCGGGGTGTCACAGGATTGTCCTGATAAGGGCAAGAATCCTCAGCAGGGAGCATGACAGGATCCACATAGACCAGTATTTCCACCACCCGCCCTCCCAACGCTATCTCAGTTGCCAGCGCTACCTCCCATTCCAGCAGCTCCAGCACAGCAGGGACAGTATGGGCGTATGTATAATGTCCATCAAGCAGCATTTCAGCAGGCACCTCCCATGATTGAGGGTATATTTTTTTTATCTATGGGACTATGGGGCACATTCTGTTTGACACAGGGGCCACACATTCATTTGTAGCTACTAAATTTGCACGGGCCACGGGGTTACCAGACTTGGCCGATAGCACCATTACTTATGTAGACTCACTGATGTCTAGTGGGACGCATATTTTCTTTATATGTCGTAATGTGAGTATATATATTGGGAGTTTGATATTATCGATGAATTTACTTGTTCTATACATGTCCGAGTATGATGTGATTATCGACATGGATTGGCTTGTTACATATGGAGCCATGATTGACTGTTATAGTCGGTGTATTATCTTTGCTATTCCAGGACATCAGATGTTCCTTATAGTGATGCCTCATTCTGAGCGAGGGTCATCTACTCATTTGTATTATATAGAGGAGGAGACTTCTAAGGGATTATCCCTTGATTCGATATCGGTAGTGTGTGAGTTTACGGATCTGTTCCAAGAGATACCAGGATTACCTCCCAGTAGGGAGATTGAGTTTGTGATTAATTTAGTGCAGGGCACTTGACCCATTGCTCGTGCACCTTATCGTATGGCTCCAACAGAGATGAGGGAGCTTCAAGATCAAATAGATTAGATTTTGGGGCATGGGTTTATTCGTAAGAGCACGTCACCTTGGGGTGCCCTTGTGTTATTTTTTAAGTAGTGAGATGGTTCTTTAAGGTTGTGCGTAGATTATTGAGAGCTTAACAAAGTCACGATACGAAATAAGTATCTGTTTCCTAGAATCGATGACTTATTTGATCAGGTGGGAGAAGCATCCTACTTCTCAAAGAGGTACTTGAGGTTTAGTTATCATCAGCTACGAATCAGGGAGCACGACGTTTCAAAGACAACCTTCTTGACTAGATATGGATCATATGAGTTCCAAGTCATGTCGTTTGGGTTGACTAATGCGCCTGTTGTATTCATGGACTTGATAAATAAGGTGTTCCGAGAGTTCTTAGATCAGTTTGTCATTGTTTTCATAGATGACATCCTAATTTATTTTCAAACTAAGGAGGAGCATGACGAGCATTTACGGCAAGTTCTACAGACCCTACGTGAGCATCATCTGTATGCAAAATATGATAGGTGTGGATTCTGGCTTTGGGAATTTCAGTTTCTAGGGCAAGTTGTGTCTGAAATGGGGATATCAATGGATCTTAGTAAGGTATCAGCAGTGAGGGAGTGGGTACATCCCACAACACCGATAAAAGTGCGTAGTTTTTTGGTATTATTTGGCTATTACAGACGTTTTATCCGGGGTTTCTCAAAGATTGAGGGTCCACTGGCTAATTTAACCCATAAGGGTGTATCATTTGTTTGGAACGATGCATGTCAGTTAGCATTGAATGAGCTGAAAGATAAGTTGACCTCAGCACCAGTATTAGCACTGTCTAAGCCAGGAGTAGAAAACTTGGTTTACACTGATGCTTCGTTACAAGGACTTGGTGGAGTACTACATGAAGAAAAGTCCATAGCTTATTCCTCTAAAAAGCATAATACTTGTGAGAAGAATTACCCCACTCATGACTTAGAGCTTGCGACAGTCGTGTTTGCTCTTCGGGTATGGAGACACTATTTATTAGGGGAGAAGTTTCATCTATTCACAGATCATAAGTCACTGCAATATGTATTTACTCAAAGGGAGTTGAAAGTACGCAAGTGCAGGTGTCTTGAGTTCATGGAAGACAATCAATTTGAGATACATTACCACCCGGGAAAGGCTAATGTGGTAGCTGACGCGTTAAGCCGAAGGCTAGTAGGTGAGTTGTCCATGATGTGGAAGGCGAAATGGAAGGAACTGGGACACCAGGATTTAGTTGCCCGATCATTTATATCAATC
The DNA here is from genome assembly GCA_949130495.1 of Sambucus nigra. Lineage (NCBI taxonomy): Eukaryota > Viridiplantae > Streptophyta > Magnoliopsida > Dipsacales > Adoxaceae > Sambucus > Sambucus nigra. Next base: position 584,819,584 of record OX422215.1, on the reverse strand, counting down.
GTGGCTATTAGACATCAGATTGTGAAAAGGGTGGTTCAGGATCAAGAAACCAATTCGTTTTTTCAGGAGAAGATTCGATAACTTTTAGCCAGGGGAGAAGAGTCTTACTCCATGAGTTCATATGGGGGCTTACGCTTTAATGGTAGATTGATTGTACCAGATGATGTGGAGTTGTGGTATGTTGTGATGAAAGAGTCGCATGGATCCAGATTTACGATACATCATGGTGGGGATAAGATGCATAAAGATATGCGATGGCAATATTGGTGGAGCGGTATAAAAAGAAACATCACTGAGTTCGACTCTAAGTGTACCACTTGTCAGTTAGTGAAAGTGGATCATCATAAGCCTGCTGGTTTCTTCAGCCATTAGAGACCCCAATGTGTAAATGGGAGAGAATCTCTATGTACTTCATCATAGGGTTACCTACTTCTGAGAGGGCTCACGATTCCATATGGGTGATTGTGGATCGATTAACAAAGTTAGCTCACTTCTTGCCCATCCGGACTGATTACACTACGGGACAATATGACCAGTTAGTTATTGTCGAGATAGTGAAGTTGCATGGGGTGCCCCTAAATATCGTGTCTGACAGAGATAAGAGTTTTGTGTCACATTTCTAGGAGAGCTTTCAGGAGGCTATGGTCACTGAATTACTATTGAGTACGGCTTATCATCCACAGATGGATGGGTAGACAGAACGTACAAACCATATTTTAGAAGACATGCTACGCATGTGTATACTATACTTTAGGGGAGGTGGGGAGCAATACCTTCCGCTTGTGGAGTGTGCATATAATAACTCTTGTCGGTTCACCATTGGTATGGCTCCATTTGAGGCATTGTATGGTAGAACTTGTCGTTCTCCTTCATGTTGTCTAGAAGTTGGAGATAACAAACTACTAGGCCATAGGTGATACATGATACGTCCAAGAGGATTGAGATGATTCGTAGTCGTATTCGGTTAGCCTAAGATCGACAGAAAAGCTATGCCAATGCGAAACGGTCCTTTCGTGAATTCAATGTGGGAGACCAAGTATTATTTCGAGTATCATAGATGAAATGGATTATGAGATTTGGAAAGAAAGGGAAATTATCACCCAGATATGTAGGACCATTTTTTGTCATTGAGAGAGTTGGACCGGTTGCTTATAGATTGGGGCTCCTGGAGCACTTGCATAGGATACATGATGTGTTCCATATTTCTTCGCTGAGGCGATACCTCCGGGATGAATTGTCTCACCCTCATGTTGCATTAGAGGAGATCAACTTGCAGCCAGATAGCTCTTACGAGGAGAGATCGGTAGCGACCTTGGACCATAGTGAAAGACGGTTGAGATCCAAAGTAGTTCTGTTGGTACGTGTACAGTGGCAGCACCATAACATTGAGGATTCTACCTGGGAGCGTGAGGATGATATGCGAGACAAATATCCAAAGTTATTTTTACCAGGTATTCTTTTATTTTCTGAATTTCGGGACCAAATTCCGCTATAAGGGGGAAGTAAGTAATACCACGTAATTTTTAATAACTTTTATTATGCGATAAATTAAAAGTTAATGGGGATTAATTGGAATTAATTAAGAAATAATTAATTAGGATTAATCTAGATTTAATATTACTAGAGATTATAGTAATGTGTGATTCTAAATATTACATGGTGATATATAAGTAATATAGGAGAACAATGTTATTTTTATTATTTTGTGTTATTAATACGGTAATAATGGAAATTAAATCGGGACGCGGTATGGGATGTGTCGGGACTAATTTAAATAAATAAAAAGGAAACATTATTTTATATCAACCTTATGGTCGTTTCGAGTGCGCCGTTGTTGGATTTGGGTATCGGGTGAAGCGAGAAATGAAAGGACACCCCAAAGGGGCATTTTAGTCATTTTACTTGGGAGATGAATAGTCATTTCTGGTGTTGGGTTAGATGAATGTAGGTTCATTCAATTTCATTACAAAATTGAGAGGTCTTAGTGTGTGAGAGAGTGAAAGGTTCCTTGGGAGAAGAAGAGGTTGCTTAGAAAATGGGGAGAGTCATTTGGGGAAAACCAAAGGGGATTAACCACCTTCTGCCACTAGCATCACCACCAAAAAGTCGCCAGAAAATGAGGAAGAAATCCGACACCATCATCACCAGAGGTTCAGACCTACATAACTAAGGCAAGTGCAATTCTTGCTTTATTTTAATACTTAAAATATCCATGCTACATAGGATAATTAGGATCTCAGAAATTGCAAGTTTCAGTGATAAACTATAGAGTTTTAGTTATATCTGGATGTGAGAATTAGATTGAATAAATATCTTTCTGAACAAAGTTTTTAATCCATGAAATTTGATTTCAATTGATGGGAGAAATTTGGGTTCATATAATTTTTTGGGAGAAATATTAAAATATGAGAATTCTATGAAAGATATGATTTAATGCAAACTATTTGATGAATTTAGGCTGTTTGATTCTTAGAATTGGATCATATACGTTGCTATATCAATTGAGATGAATTAGGAGAAGTTTTGGTTTGATTTATGTTGGGTTTGATGTAAAAGAAGTATTAAACCCGTAGGTTGTAATATGGAGAATCTGCCCTGATATCTGATCGATCGATCTATCCAAGAATGTCGATCGATCGACCCCCTCTGGAAATGTGAAATGTTTTCTTTTTAAAGTTTGATTAAATCCCTAATTATGAGAAATCTTCAGTGATGATTATTTGAATATAAAGGGACTTAAGGGAGAATAGTAGGATATACTTGAGACTTGAAAAATGTAATTTGAGTGGGATTGAATCAGGGTAAGATTTAACGGGGAATTAATTATATAAAATTTGGTAGAAATAATATTCTAATAATTTTGTATTTTAACAAAAGGTGACGGACTTGGGTGAATGCTAGAAAATTACATTTAATCAAGGTTAATATTATGTAAGTGGTATTCACATAATAATATTCGATGAATTAAGTTTGGATAATTTTGGTACATTAACGAGGAGCGAAAGACTTGGGTTAATGTTGGAAAATTGTTATTAAAGTGAGAAGGACATCATGTGAGTGATAACTACATAATAATAATGTGATGAAGAAAATAATTATAATTAACAAGTATCGGTAGTATTGATAAATACAATGGGTACTTCGAGATAAGATATATTCCTAGTATTATACATAGGTCGATATAAGTACCTAATTTTATATAGGTAGATGATAATGCCTATTGTTTGATAATTTATGTGTATGACATACCTAGGTTACTTTTTATCGATGTGAGGTTTATGCGTGAGGGCAGTCACATCCTAGTGAATTTATGGGATTTCGACTTGTCCCTCGGGAACATATGACTTAGGTCGATTACAATTAGTGTGAACAATGGTATAGAATGGTCGTTTGGGTGTGTAGGTATATGATTATCCCAAAGGCTTAGGACTATGTTCTCCTCCACTATTTGTGTTTGATGATTGTGGACCTATAGCCCCCTATACAGTGATGAGATGTATTAGGACACGATAGCAGAGTAATGCAGCACCGCAGTTGTGTCTCGGAGTGCAGTATTGTATATATTTATTAGAGTGAATGTATATATATACATATGATGATATCTACTGTGCGAATAAAGTAGAATTCAAAGATAATAATATCTAGAATTAATTAAGTATGAACACTTAATTGAATTGAATTAATAAGGGACTTATCCGTATTGAATCTAAATGGATATATATATTTATAACATTATTACAAGTATTATGAGATTAATACGTGGGAATGAATTGGGATATAAATAGTGGATGCATTAGGTTAATCTAGTTAGCGTGGGAATCGTATCTGGGATGGCTTGGAGGTACATTAGGTGTGCACTCTAGACGAGAGGTGAGAATGTCAAGAGAGTGTCCGATAATTTAACATGTATATTTTAAGTGATAAATATTACAATTATTCACTTGTTGTTTTACAAAATATTTTACATCGGCTCTGACCCATTTCCTTCTGTATTCTCTTTTCTCTATCGTATCTCCTATACCAGTTGTCCAGCTAAAAGGACGCCAACCTTAGAGGATTATGATGCTGACGAGTTATGGGTGCTATGGAGATTGGAGCTTTATTTTAGACGACTTCATATTTGTTGATTCCTACTATGTGGTTGATTTTTATTTAGGGCATGTCACCCAAGAGGATTATAGTATTTCCCTTCTATTTACGTCAGGATTTAATACTCATGTCGTTGTGATACATTTACTATTGTGGGGATTTATGTATTGAGATATTTTGCTGGAAAAGTATTATTCCAATTGCATTTAAATTATGTTGTGATTCATTTATCGTTGTGGATTGGATTATTATGAAAACTGTTCGAAATGGTTAAAATGGAATTTTATTAAATTAAATCTGAAAATTTAACACCTGCTTAATTGGATATTAGGTGATTAATGTTTTTCGAGAGTGATGCTAAGAATGAACGAACTATAAATTCTGTTTTAATTGGATATGGGATTGATCACCCGATATTTAATTGATTGGGGTATTAATGCATTGTCCTCAATGAGCATTAAGAACAACACAAAGATAGGAAAAGAATGATATTACCCAAAATTGGAGCGATCCCCATTGAGTATGAGTCCAAAGAATCTACAAAAAAAGTTAGTAACGAGCATAAATAAAATAAATAACAAAAAGTTTAACTAATTACACTAGACTAAATTAAAAGGCTAAGTATTTCAAACCTACTATTTGGATTTCACACTAACTATACACTAGAAGTCTAATTTCTTTAGGATTCACACAAAATGGGATGTGACATTGAAATATCAATGGTGGAACCTCCAAATGAAACATGCCTCCTGGAAGATATGAATTCCATTTGAACAACGGAAGGAATGTGTGTAGTGGAAAAAGTGAACCATCGCCAATTATAAATTTTTGTGGGCCGACGGGAGATTTGGATATTAAGGGGGAGAGGTACACTTGGGGTCCAAGAAAAATCAATTCACCTCATAAAGGTTTTTCAAGTGGAATAGGAGGTGGTGCACACATGGGGTAAAAATCCATCTTGGAAAATAAGTCTGACAAAGAGTCCTCGTCAGTAAAACTTGTAGAAGTTTAAATAAGTCCTACCGACTCGTAGGAATCAATCGGTACCTCTAATGATTCAAGAACGAAAAATATAAATGGTAATGAACCAAATTCAATCTCAGTCAACTCATAGTTGGAAGGAGATTGAATTTCGTGGGAGAAAGACTCGCTTTCAATGAAATGGTTTTTAAAAATTTGAGGTGAATCACAAGTATCCACCTCCTTGTTGATTTTCGCAAAAGAGTCAATTTTGTTACATAGTGCATCGAGTCTCAATCCAGTACCAATAATGTTATCCACACTTTGGTTGAAAAGAAGAAAGGTTTCTTCCAAAGTAGGCTTCCTTAGCTCTATAACCTCAGATTCCTCATTTGGTTGAAACTAATCTTCAAATTCATAAGTATCGGAATAAAAATAGTCTTTGGATTCGAATAATGCATTCAACTCAATCTCCCAAAAAAGATTTTCATGCTGATAAATTTTTTCAAGCCTTTCAATCTCAAGAAATTCTTGAAAATGGAAAACTTGAAAACAATCCCCAAAGTAAGAATCATTAGAATGACCGACTGAACTATAAAAATAGGCCATGGTTACCTAATTATTCCTAGATAGAGAATCCAATCAGGAAAGTGCGCAACCGAGAGTAAAAGCTTCTTGGTGCTTAAATGTGCAAATCCTGCAAAAAAGGTTAAAACAAAGAATACAAAAGAAAAAGAAAAAAATACTACGAAATAATAAAATAATTACAATCTAAAACAAAACACTCTCCAACAATGGCGCCATTTTGATCGAGTGCAAAAAGTAGCATCGCGCTAAAACGCTAATCGTTGTTTTTGTTTCACCTTCTCAATACAAAAGCCTAAACTACAACTACACTTGCGATACAAGTATATTGGTAAGTCGGGTATCATAAGAAATCCACAGGGACTGTTCGTATTAACAAGGCACATGATATAATCTATCAAGATTATGTGATGGAGACTCCGAAAGATGTTGCAAAAATTGTGGAGACAATCCAAGATGCACTTGAGAATTTTATTAAAAATAGTCAAGAATTTTAAAAGTTGCTTGAAGATATTCAGAAGCCTTTATATAGAGGATGTAAAAAGTTTACAAAATTATCAACATTGGTGAATATTTTCAATTTGAAAGTACAAAGTGGGTGGACAGAAACCAACTTTTCAAAGTTGTTAGAATATTATCATAAACACTCCCAGCAGACAATGAATTGCCTGCATTTATAAAGAAAGAAATGAAGAAATTGTATATGTTTGGGATAGGATATGAAAAAATGCATTCTTTCTCTAGTGATTTCATACTCTACAGAAACGAGTACAAAGATGCTACATTGTGTCCTATTTGTCTTACGCAAATGTATAAGGTTAAAAAGAATAAAATTGAGAAAAAGGTTGGAGTGACAAAAAAAGTTTTGTGTTATTTTTTGCCCATTCCACACTTCAAAATATGGTATTAATATCAGCAAACATCAAAATATATGACATGTCATGTAAGGGAAAGAGAAATCGGTCATAAAATGAGACACCTCTTTATCATGGAAGTTGGTTGATGATAAGTGGTCGGAGTTTGGAAAGGAAGCCAAGATCCTTTGGTTAGCACTTTCAGTAGATGGAATAAACCCACATAATTCTTTTTGTGGTAGTTATATTTGATGACGAATCATGTTGATGACCTATAACTTTCACCCTTTATTAAGGAGGAAAAGAATTTTTTTGATATTAATAATATTGATATTCGGTCTGCGACAACCAGGTAATGACATCGATGTTTACTTGGAACCATTGGTTGAAGATTTAAAGACCTTATTAGATGATGATGTGAGCGCTTATAATGCTTACCGACATAAATATTTTACATTAAAGGTCATACTTCGTTGGATAATTAATGATTTTCCTGCATGTGGAATTTTTTACAGTTGTGATATAAAAGGATATTATGCTTGTCCAATTTGTGCTAAAAATACTGATTCCATTAGATTAAAATATTCTGGAAATAATGTATATACATCACATAGAGGATTCCTTCCATAATACCATCCATTTCGAAAGAAAAAAAAATTAATGGCCAAAGTCTGTTTTGATTACATCCTAAACAGTCGAATGGTGAACAAATATTAGAAAATGTAAAAGGGATCAAGGTGTCTTAGAAAAATAAGGTGAATGTGGGTTTAAAAAAGACATCAAAACTAAAGAGAAAGCATTATGAAGATAACATCCTTTTTTGCAAGAAATTTTTTTTTATTTATAAACAAATAGGATAAATAGCCTATCATAGAGCTCTTAAAATCATTAATGAAAAAAATAAGAAAATTTACACATTCTTGAGCGAGCAGAGTACCGCCTTAAATTATATGTAAGATCCGATTTCTCCTCGGAACTTAAGGTCGGAAAAGAATCCTTTTTGGATCCTCTAGAAGTAGATGAATCTTCAAAGTTTCCTAATACTTCAAACGAGTTACTGACTTGAATATGATTTTGATTTTTGCCATAGTTTTCTACAAATGAGTCTACTGAGATAGCACGATCTTGGGTGGAATCATTATTTGGGATTTCAACATATAAATGAAGATCATGACTAAAATGTCTCTCTTCGTCCCGAACTGATTTATTTTTCTGAAATGGAAAAACCTCATTTAAATTTGGAATATTTTCTAATGGTGGAATATCATCATATGAGTCATGAGAGGAAATGACATTATCTCCTAAATAAATATTCGAGATTTGTCTTGAGATAAAATCGTTGTTCCCCTTATTATGGAAGAGGAAATGGAAAAACCCCATTTATTATGGATTTTCATAAGTTCCACAATATAAGGATTCCTCTTTGATTTAGTTTATTGAGGTTTTACAATAGCCACATGGGGTAAAACCTCTTCCTTTTTATTTTTTTCTACCGACACTGAATTATTGGATTTCTTCACCCTTATCATTGTTTGAAAGAGAATTTTGAACAGCTATACTATCGTCATTTGTAACTTTATTCACATCTGATTAGTTTTTCTCAAGTTGCACCTATTGTTTTGTAACATTATTAATATGCTTAGATACAACTTCTGTCATATTTTTTTTACCCTTAGTTTTTTCAAGATTTTGATCAGATTTTAACAAACTTATCTGGGTATTTTTTGTTGTCAAACATTTTGATCACCTTTTAATTTTCAAGAAATTAAATCATGACCTTCCTTTAAACAAAACTACAAGAAAATAGGAATATCCTCATAGACTCCTCTTTGCCATAAACCATTCCCATCTTCCCTATAATCAATCCACAGTCGGTAACACTCGGGTTAAGTCTATTTCAATGCGAACTCTTGCCAAACTGGGTCTCGTTAAAGTCACAGTTGGACCATCCAGTTTTAAAGGACATCCAAAAAGAACTAGAAATCGAGAATATACTTGATTTATTATAAAGATCAATGTGAAGTAAAGGTAGAGAAATCCATACCGGGGTAACAACAAATTCTATATCCGGGTGAAAATCATAGGACCACTTAAAAACTCTCATAGGACATTTTTTAATAAACCATGTTTACCGTAGCCATAGATGAAGGAAATCTTCCTCATGAAAAGACCTTACTAAAATATGTTTAGCATTAATTATGCCCACATTAAAAGTGGCCTTCAAACCATAGAAGTAAAAAAATTCTGAATGACATCGATAAATGGTCTTCCATGTGAAAACTTTCCCATGAGTGTATATTTAAAGGGCTCAAAATGTTAATATTTCTTATAAAAATGGTAATGATGCCTCCATATGTTGGAAGAAAAAAATGATATTCTTTGAACTTGAGTATTGGAAAATTTTACTTATTCGACACAAATTAGATGTCAAGCATATTGAGAAGAATGATTATGAAAACATAATAGGGACCTTGCTTATCATTATTGAAAAAAATATGAGACTAAGAGACGCCTTGACTTGGTAGACTTCAGCTTGAGGAGTGAATTTGACCACAAGATAAGGGCAAACGAACTTATTTACGACCTGCATGTTATACATTATCTAGAGAGGAGAAAAAAAGTTTATGAAACATTATATTAGCTTAAATTCTAGGGTGGATACTCGTCAAATTTTGGAAAAATCATTTCTACAGAAGATTTAAAACTATTTAATCTTAAGTCTCATGATCGTCACATACTAATTCAACATATACTTCCTATGGCAATGTGATATGTGCAACCAAAGAATGTGCATTATGCAATTATAAGAGTTTGCTTCTTCATCAATGATCTTCATGAGAAAATAGTGGAAATGCCAAAATTGAAAGAAATTAAAACAATGTTGTGATCACATTATGCTTGTTGGAGAAATATTTCTCCCCATCATTCTTTTACCTCATGGTATATCTTTTCAAGGAAGTTGAATATTGTGATCCATTTTTTTCTCGAGGGATGTACCCGTTTGAAAGGTGAGCTTATGCTTAAACTTATGTCATTGTTGAATAATGTCTCATGTAATTAATTGATTTTTTTAAGACTATTAAGGAACATGAAAGTGGTAAAGGGTCAAGTACATAATCGAAATCATCCAGAAACTTGTGTTGCCCAACTTTATATTGAAGAAGAAGCGATTGAATTATGTATGGAGTTCTTACATGAAGTCGATTTCCTTGGAGTTCCAGTTGGTATAAACGTAATAACCAATGCATATGACAATGAATTATATGATGGAAAACCAATAGGAGGTGTTACTGTTATTGAGGTGGATGAGTTATCTTAGGAGCAGGCACATTGTTACGTGTTGCAAAATACAAATGATGTTCAGCCATATATTAAGTACAATGTTTTATTTCATATCTAATAAAAACCAAAATTTTATTATTACTTACTCTCATGATGGATACCTATGTTATTCATTTGAACTAGGGAGAATATGGAGATCTTGATGAAAAAACATCCTCGACTATGTAAAATAAAAGACGATTACAAGATGAGCACAACAAAACTCTTATTGGTTGGCGACGTGAAAGCATATGATTATTTTATTAATTATTAGACTGAAAATCACTTTGAATAATGTAACTAACCTTCTTATAAAAAATCTGGTTAATCTAGAGCCCGAAATAAGCAACAACATCTCAAATATCTAAAAATGCCTATCCTGAGGACCTCATCAAGATGTAATAATTTTTTTCTGGTTATTTCATTAATGTTTTTCTTTATCATACAAGATATTGTGACATTAAAAGAGTCAACCAACATAGTGGAGTGAGCATTATTGTTACCACAATGATGTCGCTAGTGCAAAGATAAGAATCATGTGGCTTCAAAGTTATGTTTTTATGGGGTCATTACTGAAATATTGATGCTTCATTATATAAAATTTAGTATTCAAGTGTGACTGGGTTGATAGGAACAATGTCATCAAGACTGATGAACTTGGATTCACATCATATGATCTTGGTACGGTCAGACATAATAATAACTTTTTGGTTTTAACTTTTCAAGCTAATCAAGTCTTTTATGTACCTGGCCAACTTAATCCTAAATTTTCAGCTAAGAAAACTGTTTACTAGATGAATAACAAAATGTTATAAGTTGATTAAACTCTGAATAAACTTTTTGGACAAAACACTTTTTGATTTCTAACACAAGATGTGTTTAAAATTGTTTTCTGAATATGTAGTCTAGATTTGGTAGTTAATTACCTTAGGTTTTAGAAATTAAAAATCATTTACTAATTCTAACATGCAATACCAATCACAATAGAAATTAAGAACATTCAAAGTAATGAACACAGGTATTTAACGTGGTAAAACCCTTAATCAAGGGAAACATCCACGGTGGACTCTACGGCACAAAACAAAAATCCACTAAAATAAAGATTAAAGTTACAACACTTAAGCAAGAACACAAAGATCCTAAATCTAAGTTCAGAAATATACCTACATGAGCTACTCCACTCCAAAGGTTTTCTGACTAGAACTGATCTTCTCTCGTTGCTTCTTTGCCATTTCCTTGATCTCCTTTTCCTTGATTTCTAATTCCAGCAACTCTTTCAATTTCAAAGTTTCTCACACAGAACCACTGTGACTAAGTGTTCGTGTGTGAGAATGTGTTTGTGATGTGCACTAAATGAAGATTTAAGCAACTCACCCTGTCAAATTATTTATACAGACAAATTCCTATAAATCAAGAGGTTTTATATGACATGAAGATAATGATTAAAATTATTTTAACAAATGACTTATTTTCAAGATTAGATTTGAAAAACAACCTTTCTTTTAAAACTAGCCAAAGTCCTATGTGTTTGTATTTATTTTTGTACACATTTATTTCACAAATCGTGAAATACAAAGCAAGAAACACAAACGTTCTAGAGATCTAATATAACCTTGAAAAACATAAGTTTCTTTTTCAAAATCTCTTGAAACAGAAAGGATCTAAAACAAAAGATCACAAAGAAAAAAAAATATAAACGTGTGATTTTCTCTTTTAGAAAAACTCAAGTTTCAACAGTGAAACTCAAGATTCTTTTAAAGATGAGTTCTGAGAGAAACTAAGACTTGAAGAGGTCTTCAGTTGTCAAACAAATCCAACACCAAACTCAGAGAAACCCTAAATGGATCTAAATCTCAAGGTATAGGTGTTCTGGTGTAAGAAACTATGAAGATTTTAGCGTTTTGATTAAGGGAAAACACTCAGAGGTTGAGCTTTGAAGATTAGGGTTTCTTCTCTCTCTCTCCTTCTTCTCTCTTTTCTTTTCCTATCTCTTCTCCCTTCTCTCTCTTCTCTCTACTCTCTCTATTTTTCTCTATTTGGAAGAAGGCAAAAAGTCTCAAATGGCTGAGACTTGATGGGTTTATATAGTTGCCGAGGAAGGATCCTGAACCTTAGAGGCAATCCTACGGCTGGGATCAATCTTGACCAGTTGACTGCCAATCTAACGATTTAATATAAGTGGTGGGAATAACTAAAGCTGATTGGTTAAAACTGGATGCAAATGGATTAATTCTGATAAGATGCAGATCATCGATAAGGTCTAACTAAGGGTTGAGATTCCATATAAAGTGTGTCTTAGATAAAAAAACAAAAAATCCATTTAGGTGACAACACATGTTCGATTGTTACAAGCTGAAAAACGCGTGTAAAACATATTCTAAATTTTGCCCCTGAATTCTCTAGAGCTTTGATATCCTACCCAACACACCTTTTAATGAATAAAACATTTTTTAAATTCCAACTTTTAACCCCGACACTTTTTAAAACCAAATTTTAATAATTTCAAAAATTATTTAAAATCTTTAAAAAAATGTTATAAAGAAATTAACTTGATTTGAAAATATAGTTAAAATGTTTAAATCAACATATGCATGTAGGAACTCAATCGTATGCAGTGTAGGTTTCTTATAGTGGTTATAAGGTAGAGTTAACTTCCCTTTAGGTTGATCTTGAGGTTCTCGGACTGGATTTCTTAATTCTTGGTTTGAACCATTGAGAGATAGAGCAACTAATAAAAACTAACCTACTTTGTCTCGATATCCAAACCAGTTGGAACTCTTATATAATATAGACTAAAGTAAGTCAATTATATAGTGTGTTCTCAATCTCCCCCTTTGGATATTAGAGAAAAATTCCCTTTAGTATTCTGAACTCATGGGTGAAAAATGAAAAATCCTAATTGTCCTTTATAAAAAGATCTAACTACCCATTCCCATCCTAGAATCGAAAATAAGATGAAAAAAATACATCACTAAACTATAATATAGACCAATACCCTAATAAATAGAACAAGTTATACAATGGGTCTGAAGAAATGCCTATAAAAGATAAAACACTGAATGGCATATTAGTTGAGTTAGAATAGGAATAGATATAAATCCCAGCAAAGATACTCAAGTTCTTCTCCCCAATTTTTCTGAAATATACAATGGGATAAAAAGAATGGAGAAAAATAGGAATATGTAAAAAGGTTTCAATCACAAAGTATATCATAAGCAATAGAAGATTCAAGGGTCTTATACATAAACTAATGTTAGGAAGAATCTTTTGTCATTTAAGAGATGTCCATGCCCTAAAACCTCAGGAACCAACTATTAGCGTGAAACTACCGAGGTGATGATAAATGTGACAAAAATTATGTGAGAATTATCATACCTATAGTTGTTCACAGATACTCAAACCGAATGTTATCCAATGGTTTGGTAAATAGATCCGCGAGATGTTTTTGAGTGTTCAGATATTCAATAATGAGTTATTTAGATTCTATAAGATCACGAATGAAGTGATGTCTAATCTTAATGTGCTTAGTTCGGTAGTGCTGTACCAAAATTTTCAAATATGTATAGCACTCTGGTTATCACAATACATGGTTAATTGATTTTTCGTGATACCATAATCTCTAAGCATCTGCGTAATCCCTAATAATTGTGAAAAATAACTACTTGTTGCTATTTATTCTGATTCTGCGCAAGATAAGGAAATAAAATTTTGTTTCTTACACGACTAACCTATTAGGTTATTTCCTATGTAGTAACAAGCACCGGATGTGCTTTTGTTATCGTCAGAACACCCTGCCCAATCGGCATCAGTGTACCCAATAATAGAACTAGTTGTGTCCTTTGTGTACCAAATAATAAATGTTAAAGTACCCTTCACATATTTAATAATTCTCTTCACACTTAATAAGTGGGTTTCATTAGGGATACTTTGATATTGAGAACAGACACAGACTGCGAAGGAAATATCGGGTCAAGAAGAAGTAAGATATAAGAGACTCCCTATCATACTTCGATATAGAGTAAGATCAATATTTTTCCCATTATTATCCTTAGATAGTTTTGTTGAAGTACTCATGGGGGTTCTAGAAGGTTTTGTAGTCAAGATTTCCTTAACTTCATTATGAGGGGATTTGCTTATTTTCCCTTCCTGACATGGTCCACATATCGTATTGAAAGAATTTTTTATTTGGGGTAAACCTCTAACTATTTCTTAGGAGATTAATCTTCTAAGATTATCAAAATTTATATGTTCCAATATATTATGCCAAAGGTCAAAATCTTCTAATCTGGCAACATGGCAAGATTCAGACTTAGGAATTCACCTGTGTAACAGTTTTCCTGAGTTATGTTTCTTCTCAATATACAGTTTCCTTTTTCATCAATAATTTTTTAATCAGTTTAAAAAAAATAGAAACAGTATGATGGGAATCACATAATTGGGATATACTTAAGAGATTGGCTTTGAGGCCTTTAACTAAACGAACATCATTTAGATAGGGAAGCCTATTCTAAAATGCGAATTTTAGGGACTTGCATTTTAGGGACTTATTTCTTGCTTCTTAATCTTCATAAAGGACTACTGTGTGAGCACGCATCATTGTGTTTTAAATATTAAATAATGTTTCCTTGTGATGTATGCATAATCAGAATTGAAGTGTGCTCTACCACTCTACTCTAGTTTGTGTAATGGATGTACTTATTGATAGTCTGATGTTGATTTAATGTTCTCTATCATCACCTAAAAAAACCATAGGTTATATTATCAGAGCCACCTTGTCTTATCAATCTTCTTTCTAATTAATGGGGAAAGGCTATCCAAGTTGTAGCTCATATATCTTGGAAATTTTTAACTTGTACACAAAGTTTTCCTATTAAGCATGCATAATGATACATGGGAAAAACTCATGGATGACATAGCATTTAATCAATGTTAAAAAAATTCCCCCTACCAAACGTTATCATAAACTGAATTACTAGGCTCCTTAAATACGTTTTTTTGTATTATTTCACTATAATTTTGGCAAATGCTAAGATATTTCCAAAAGAAAAGGTGATGTCATTTCATGTTTGATGATACGGATATCGTCCAATGGATTCACCCAAAGATTAGGTATTGCAAAATTGTAATTAGATAGAAAATAATCAAACAAACTCACAGAAGATATGAGAGAAGAAAGACAAACACGAGTGTTTAGGTTTTTTAACCTTGGCCAACATCCACTATAAAGAGTATGAGACTCGTTTCACTATGATGAGGCTATAATGGTCATAGAAGACATACTTTTAAGCGTTCTCTCTCTAATAAAAGTTTCACATTGTCACCCCCAATCATGAATCCCACAACCAGGTGAGGTCATGGCCAATGAGAGAGTGCTAGTTGTATGAGAATAAAGTAAAGTCATCGTAAAGATTATTATCCCATGTAGGGTGTTGATCTTTGATAATGGTATTATGTAGATATACTTACATATTATTTATTGTACTTTCCATGCCAGTGAAAACGTATCAGGGTTAAGTGGTCTCAGCCTAACCAAGACTATAAAGGTCCCGGTTAAAACCTGTTGTTCGAGACGAGAGAGGTTGGTCGTCTGTGACTAATGCACCCATCTCAGACTGAGGTTATGGTCATATAACATTGGTGTCATCTGAGTGCGACACCCATGTTGATGTAGGTTAGGTTGGTCTCTAATATTCTAAGAGACTAGGGACCCTGGTAGGTTTCCTGGATGTCATCTGAATGACTCAATTACGGGATAAGGCTATTGTGAGATGAGATCACTTATGTGGGCTTGAGTAAGTGTTAGCCTCTAATGATGCATGATTTTATAGTGATCATTATTCTTTGGTGTCTTTGGGGACATAGAGGTCAAGTTGTCAAATGTAACAGTCATATCACCCAATGTGCTTTAGTCGCATCCATTTATGAGATGCTAGCCAGCTATCGACCAATCCCTGGTTATATCAGAGGTAATGCGACTTACTAGATGTGTATGGGATACACATGTAGAATTTATGTCACTCTAGACGAGTTATGCCAAATCATTGCACTCTTTTGATTTGGATTCATGTGGTTTTGGGGGGACATTAATTTCTTCCAATTCTATCACAATCGAACCAGAGCAAAACGCTGCCCAAATTTTCTCTCTCAATACTTTCACCTTTGAACCTCCTCTGATCATCTTCACCCATGCCTTTTTTATTCCTTGAGTCATCCCCATATCTTCAAGTTACTCTTGATCTACCTTATGCTATTTTCCATCGCTGTTTGATCAGTTTTTTCCTTTTTTGGTTTCTTCAGCGAACGTTATTGGGTTTCTGCCTCCTATGGTGATGGTTCTTTAGTGGTAGTTCTAGGATTTTAGAGTGTTGGTGGTAGTTTTCTTGGAATTGAGGATTTTTAGAAAAGTTTAGGGTTGTTTTTGGGTTCTCCAATGACTTTTTCGGTATAGGTTATCGAAAATTGGGTTTGTGGTTCTTAAGCATTCTTGAGTGTTCTTCATCATACTCATATGTTTTGCATGTTTAATTGTTTATCTTTAGAAACTTTGAAATATTAGTCTGTTAATGTACCAAAGTTTATAGAAGACTTAGGTAGAGTCATGTTACCATCGCAATTGTGTTCGTCTAGAGAGGGAAGAGGCCGAGGCTAACGTGAATCGAGAGAGGTTGTCAATACCTCTGACTCAAAAACATTTAGCAATTGTGAAGCCTCCCTTATGAATGACCAATTCCACATATGACACTAGGCTTGGATCTCTAAGTGTTATCAACATCAGTAGCGACACGATGTCATCGTCTTCCAAGGGTTATATTCCCTTTGATCATTAGGCCTTCGCGATGACACTGTGCACTCGGGTTCTGAATTTTTTAAAGAGGACATGAGGGTAATAGTGACTCATCCTGAAGTGTCCAAGATCGTGATTTTTTTTAATTGAGTAATAAAGGTTAACCAAGTACTTAGTCTCGTTAACAGGGGATCTTGATCCCCCAATTTATGGCATCTTTAATGATGAGATAAGAGATAACATTCCTCCACCCCCAAAAATGCCTTAGCCTTTGACTGCCATGACTGAAGAAGGGTTTTAAGGCCAAGATCCTCATGGTAAAGATGTTGATATTGAGTATGAAAAGGATGATGAGGCCTTTTAAATTGATACAAGTGTTGTATCATCTTACTCAATGACGTCCGTGAGACTGATCTTTTCATTTGGCAATACTTATACAAAATTAACTCATTTATACACATGAAGGTGCTGAATAAACACGAGAGGTCTTACAACCTTAGAAATAAGGATGAGATTTTTGCCTATGAACAAATGTTCAAAGTCGGTTTTTGCATTCCTTTTTATTTATCCATCAAGGGGGATACTCCCATCTATCGATGTTGCCCCTTCTCAGTTGGCCCCCAATGACTGGATGATCCAATGCAGTCAACCATTCTCTTAAAACATGCTTATGAGGAAGACTTTACCTCCTGATGTCTTTCGAGCATGCTATCTGGAAATCATGATAAGTTTAACCATTGTTATTACAATTTTGTATCCCATAGACTAGATCATAAGTTCTTACATGTTAACCAGAGTTCCAACCATAACTATAAATCTAGGTATTTCTTTATCTCGGGCTCATTGGAGTTCAATGATTATAAGTTGTCATGCCATAGAGAAATCACGGTGCCCCATAAGTGAGACCAAATTATTATCTCATCCAAGGTTAATCCGAGTTTGAGCATGGATACTATGAAGAATATAAACAAATTGAAGGGAAATAATAGCTTGATTCTCTTCGAAGATCTTATCAAACCCTGAGATCGTTTGATTTGTTAGGACGAGTTCATACCCATTAGAGTCCCTTTGTAAGATTTCTTGAAAGTTTTGTAACTTTTATTGTCTTCTTATTTTATCTAAGTCGATACTAAAAGTTGACATTTTTCATTTTAAAGATCATCCAAAAAACACACATGACCACGTCTAGGAGATGGCGGCTCCAATTACTACCACTATCTTAGCCAAGATTCAGACAAGAATGCCCAACTAACAACTCCAAGTAAAAATTGATATTAAATGTCCTTAACGTAGTTGAGGTTGAAAGAATATGAAGGAGATGATGGTTCTAGATCCATTCCTACTTAGTATAAAAATCCAAAGTTTTGCTGAGGCAACCTCCACCTCCCAGTGTCCCCGTCTCAAATGACGCATCAGTAGCAGTGCACCTTGTCAACTATCTCTGAACCTTGACTCTATTTTTGATAGTCAATCTAAAGCCTAGGAGGTTATTTCCTCGAGGGTCCCTTCCTGCAACAGTCGATATCAGGAGGCTCAGAGAAGCAGTAGGGTGTTAAGGTTCTCCCTTCATAGGGCCACCCAGGTAAGAATTTCCAATTAAAGTTTTTTGCAAATTGTTGTTTAATCTTATATTTTTTTTTCTCCATACCGACTTTTACTTCTTGTATTTCTTTATTGTTGTCTATCATTTCTATCCAACACCTTCATCACTGGGTATTTGAGATTGAGACTAAGGTTAAGCTAGCTGAAGAATCTATGTCTAAGTTGACCGACATAAAGAAGAAACTGGACGAACATAAGGCTGCCCTGAGGACAAGATGTAAAAGCTCAAGGAACGGTATAGGAGTACCTTGTTGTTATGAAGCAGAATCATAAAGTAAAAGTGAGAGAGCTTAAGGACACTCTGAAATAGATAGAAGAATCTGAAAAATATCGTTTGAAGGCAGGCGATGAGTCACGCGAAGAGTTTTCTAATTATGTTGTCCAGTACTTGGATAAGGGTGTTGTAACACCCCGCTTAATTCTGGCATCGATCGCCACCGAAACTAAGTCGGGTGTCACTAAATTAAATACCATTCATAGAAAGTGACTGATATGAGACATAATAAATTCATTCCATAAGATAATAATTTAAATCAATCCCAAAAATAAATCATCAATGCGATATAAAATCTATCATCGTGCTAAACTCCAATAATATCCAAATCTGAAACTAAATATAATCTCCAATAAACTTAATCCATAATGAAATATCTGAATAAAATCGTAATAACTGTGGAACCGAATGGATCATTAAATCCATAAAATGAGTCTCAATATAAATGCAAAGTAATGGAAAGTACTCTAAATTACAAACTTAAAATAAATAACTCCAGCTGCACCTCCAAGATATACCTCCAAACACTCCTATGCAACTACTTCAACACTAATACCTAAAAAAATGTTAGTCAACGCATAGTGTCAGAGCCCCAAGAATGAATACACACTACTCCCCTTAATTAGGGTCCTTGAACCTAGACAATAGCATTATACATGATAAACGAGATAATTAATAATAATGAGAGTAATTAAACTGTAATACCCCGTAATTTTAAATGACTTTTAAAATGGGTTATATTTTAAATTAATTGATTAATTGGATTTTATTATTAATTAATTCATTTGGGTTTTATCCGGACGGTGGATATTAAAATGGATGATTCTGAATATTACTTAAAGATATTTAGGTAATATATGAATGTGATGTCATTGATATGACTGTATGATATAAATTCGGTAATTTATATTTTTAGTCAAACGCGGTATGGGACGTGTCGGGACTAGTTTATTAAATTAAAAAGGACATTTATTTTCTATCGACCTTATAGTCATTTCGACCGCGTTGTTGCGTCCGGAAGGTTTGAAATAGTCAGAAAAGTCTATTTGGATGTTAATTTTGAGTCTCGGTTCATTTGGAAATGAATAGACAACCCGTAAGGGCATTTTGGTCATTTTTCTAGGGGGATGAATAGTGATTTCGGATTTTGGCCTATTATAAGTATCGGTAGATTAAGTGTATGGGGGTTATTCATCTCCTCTTCACAAATTAGAGAAGCCATCTTCCTAGAAAGAGTGTAAGGGTGCTTGGGAAGGGAAAAGCCTACTTGGGAAGGAGAAGAACAATAACCAAGGTTCACCACCACCAACCACCACCGGAGTTTGACCGGAGAAGGGACAACCAACTGAGATATACTACACCAAAGGATCAGACCTTCAGTAAAGGCAAGTGTTTGATAATGGCAATTTAAGTTCGTATATTGTCCATGTTAGAATAGTATGAAAAGAGAAGATTATTCTTGTTTGGAAGAAATAATGGAGCATTAAATGGATTTCTGGAAACTGAAATGATATAGGAATTAAACTCATGTTTTAGGATGATAATAATCCACGAAATAGTCATGAAACTGTTGAAGAAATTATGAAAACCATTGATGTGTTCTTGAAGATGATATGTTGATAATTTTCTGGAAATAAGGAGATAAACATGCTTTTTAATCCAATCCCTTGATGATTCTAGGATGTTTAGAGTATTGAAAATCGTTCATATATGTTGATATATCATGTAGTTAAGATTATAAGTCATTTGGGAGGTTTATATGAAGGTTTAAATGATCATAAGTTGCTAAACCCGTAGTTGCAGAAAATGCAGAAAACCAGGCTGTGACCTGAGGGATCGATCGATCGACCCCTGCCTTCGATCGATCGACCTCCCCAGAATATGTAAAGTTGCTTCTTTTTAAATGTTGATTCTTATCCCAAAACTTTTGTGGATCTTTGGTGATTATTATTTGGATATTATGGGACTTAGAAAATATCACTAAACCCTTGATACGATTTGAATTAATTTGATTTGGATTCAAGTGATTTAAATGATGAAAATGATATTGAATGGAATTTCGGTTGCTAGATTCATTTGTTAAATTCCAAATGGGGATGTATGAGGATTTAAGATAGGACTAGTAGGGTGATTGAATGTAACACCTGGGTATCCTTAAGTTTAAAAGAGGGTTTAATCTTAAGTGAAAGAAAATGTGTTTATAAGAGATTCAAAACTATCGGTTTTAACCTTAATTAAAAAGGAGAACTAAACTCGTAGTAATTCGGGAGAAATGATGTTATGGACCAGTAGGATATTAGTGAATTCTTACTGAATATATGTTGAGGAAAAACCTATTTGAATCGTGTGTATTGAGTGAGGGTAGCCTTAGGGTTACAATTTGAACATCAAGGACTGAGTTTAAACTCATTATTGATTACGCAAGGACTGAGTGTAGTACAAGAGCGTAGTGGTATGACTCCTGGATAGAGATGGAGTTTAGAACACATTTGGTTGAAAGAGTTATGAGGGTATCCCGATCGCATAGTTGAAGTTGTCGGACCTCCTCGATCGACAAAGTTAAGTAGTAGTGTATTGGAGGGGTTCCTTGTTTGGATTTCGCTTTGCGAGACGCTCCGCCCATGAACCTTAACGACGTCGGGAGTGGAGAGATGTTATAGGATGTGAGGATAATTAAATTATGAAGTAAAGCTATGATATTTTAATACGTGGAATTTAAAAGAGATATAATGCTACGTATGGGAAATATCTTAGGGTAGTGATAATTACCTTATTGTTATTATATTATAGGTATGATAATACCTATTTGATTGATTGATGATTTATTTGTATGACATACCTAGCTTACTTGCTATCGGTGGGAGGTTTGCGCGTGAGGGCAGTCATATCCTGATGAATCCATGGGATCTTTGATTTGTCGCTCGAGAACATAGGTCTATGAAAGACTTATCGGGGAGTTGATAAGTCCGCTAACCGTGGGTACGTAGGTATGTGCGTGACCCATGGATACGAGAACTATGTTCGCCTCCAATTTTTTTGTTGTTAATTGTGGTTCGTGGAATCTTATCGAACCTGTAATCCCCTATTCGGCGACCTGCGATGATGGGACATGATAGCAGAGTAATGCATTGCACCGCAGCTGTGACTTGGGGTGCTGTATTATATATGAATATATATATAATGGATTAAATGATTGAATGGATATATTGTGGTTAAATCTATCTACGGTGATAATTGTAGATAACGGTGAATAGAGAAAGATAATGGAATTAAGTTAATGAATGTTTATGCTTACAGAATTGAAAAGCTTAACTCATGTTAATGAGAAACTATTCATATTAAAAAGTAATGATTCATGTTAATGAGAAACGATTCATATTAATGATTAATGATTCATGTTAATGAGAAACTAATCATATAAAGGAGGGATGTAAATGAATAATAATGAGACGTATGGTATGGGACATACGAGGATTATGATATGGGAATGGAATTATAATATGGAGACTAGAAAAGAGGAACCATTAACTAGGAGGTTAATAGGAAACGTTAAGTGTGCACTCTAGTTGAGAGGTGAGAATAGCAAGTGAGAGTTGGATCTAACATGTACATAATAAATGCTTTATTGCACTTGTTAGATACTTGTTGTTTTAAAAATCATCTACACATTCGGGCTCTGACCCGTTTCCTTGCATATTTTCTCTTCTATTGTATCTCTATATCAGGTGTCCAGCAACAGGGATGCCAACTTTAGCGGATTATGACAGGCTATGGATTTATGGAGTTTTGCTTAGACGCCTATCTTCATTTGACTCACAGTATTCTTAGTTAGGGCATGTCGCCCAAAGGATTGAGTTATCTTTTCTATCGAGGTCAAATACTGTTGTATTCGGGACTTTTTAATACATTTAACATTGTTGGGATTATTGTAAAGGATTTATATTATTTGGGAATGTTTATTCCAATTACATTTAAATTCTTTTGTGTTATCTACTTGGTTATCAGTGTTGTAGAATAAAATGTGTTATGTTATTCTTAAACTGGAAATGGATTTTGTTAAATTAAAATTTGGAAAGTTTTTAACACCAGCTTAATTGGGTATTGGGTGAGTTGTAAATGTTTTCGACAGTGATGCTAAGAATGAACCAACTGTATATTCTGTTTTAATTTAGTATGGGACTGGCCACCCGGTATTTAATTAGGCGGGGTGTTACATAAACAACCTATGCTAGAATAGTCATGTATGACATCTCAACATCTAAGTCCAAGTATCCACTCATCTAACTTGATTGAAGTTAATCCAATTATTAATTTTTCATTATCATTAATATCACCTGTGGGACTCCCACTTACATCTTTATCTCAATTTATTTATTTGGTTGGGGGACTCCCACTGTTCTACATCACACCCATTCCCCTCGCCATAGCCATTCGGTCCATTTAAACTGTCAACCCTGCAATGATGAGTGAGGTTCCACGCATGACATGTCGTCATAGAAAGTCAACCCGTTTAAACTGTCATCCCTGCAATTATTCTGATGGCGCACACCCACACGTCACAATAGCCAGCAAACCCGTTTAAACTGTCAGTCCTGAAATTATTAACGACACCAATATATTTTTAATACCCATTTTATTATCTTAGGGATTAATTCTCACTTTCTCATCTTTCTCATTTATTTTATTCACCCCACCCATATTATCAATGTGAGATCCTCAAAAACACCCTTAGTCTTGTACAACACATAAGTACGTCTTACATTAATTATATAATGAATTTCTATAAATAATCTCTTCCTACTCTTATGCCTAGGCTAGCGAATTGACAGTACAACGTAAAACTCAGTCCCACCCTGGAATCACCCATCCGTAAAAATCTACACGAACTAGTCCCATGCCTAGAAAGTGTAAATAACAACTAAGTCCTACTTACTATTCTCATACTTATAAAGTATACCAAAATATAGGTGAGAGCATACTACCAAAAATTTCTTCGCCCCGCGATGATAAATATCAATAACAATAAATCACCTAATTCAACAACGCATATAAACAATATCACAAATTTTTTCGTGATGGCACAATTTAATTAAATTAATAATACCGTCGTCATTCTTAACATAATTATTTCCATTTAATCATTATAGATTAATCAACATGCAAGGTTATGAAACACATCATAATCATCCACTTTTATTCACTACATAATTTTTGCGAGTGTGTACGTGTCCCTATTTCATTTAAATAAACCCCATAAAATTCTACATGCGATCCTACACCGATAATAATGAAAACTCAAAACTCTTTCCTATGCACCCAAGGTTTTCAAATCTTATTGCATATTAAAAAAAATCATCAAAACAGTACAAAATTTTGTTTTCACTTTTTCTAATGAAGTGACTAATTTATTTTAAGAAAACGTGTGATTAATTATTTAGGCGATAATTCAATCTCATAATACCAAAGGAAGAGAATAGAGTATCCATGTCTGAATGAATATTGTTTGAAAAATCTAATTATACGATTGAATTCCTCTCAAAAAATTAGCAAAGTCTTGTTCTTGAACAATCTTGAGAAAACACCAATTAAGCCTTCAAATCTTGAGTTAAAATCTTGAACAAGTCTGGGACTAAGATGTGTAGATGAAAAGGAATAATTTTGGAGAAGTCTTCTGGTGTAAAAGTTTGTGAAAAAGTAATTTAAAAAGTCCATCCACGAATTAGTTACAATATATAAGGGTTAAGAGTTGGATTAATAAAATATTCCTTATTAAACTCAACAACCTGTCGCCTCCCCTGGTCCCGCCCGAATCGAGTTTTATTTATTGCCGAATCGATTTGCCCTTGTGAGTAAGATCAGTTTGCCAAGTTTTTATATATTAATAAATTCTCAAATTTAAGCCCGATTACAATTTCGATTAAAGTCTCCTTTTTAATAATTAAAATCTAACATATTTAATTAATAAAAAATATTTTATTCCATTTCGACTCTCCAATTAATTAAATAATTAATTAATAATATTACGGGGTGATACATACTTCCCCAATAGCACAGGAATTTCTTCCTCCGAATTATACGAAGCATAAATGCGTAAAATAAAAGAAGGGTCACATATGCCTACCCGTAGAGTATCATGATTAGGTGCCCATACACCCAATCCTACTCGCACGTAATCCCACGATCAAAAATACAATATATATATACATACATATTTTTTATCGTGGGATTATGTGCATGTAGGATTGGGTGTATGGGAGCCTAATCATGGTACTCTATGGGTAGACATATGTGAGCCTTAATTTATTTTTGAGGTACTCTATGGAGTAGCTGCATAGGAGTTCTTGGATGTATATCTTGGAGCTACAGTTGGACTTATTTATTTTATGATTAGTAATTTAGAGTAGGTTCCATTCCTTCGCAATTATATTGAGACGCAGTTTATGGATTTAGTGGGCCCTTCAGTTCCACAGTTATTACGGTTTTATTCAGATATTTCATTATGGATTCAATTTAATGGAGATTATATTTATTTTGAGATTTGGATATTATTAGAGTTTAGCATGATGATGGATTTATATCGCATTGATGATTTATTTTGGCATTGATTTAAATTATTATCTTGTGGAATGAATTTATTATGTCTCATATTTGTCACATGCTAAGAACGGTATTCAATTTAGTGACGACCGACTTAGTTTTGGTGGCAACCGATGCCAGAATTAAGCGGGTGTTACAGGTGCTAAAGTTGTGTTAAGTCTCACCATAACCAAATGATGTTCAATTTTCCCATCTCTTAGCGTTTTTAGTGAGATATGTTTAGGAGACAAGATTCCAAACACTCTAGTACCACCAAAAGAGAGATTTACATTTAACTATTTACCATAAGAAATAATGCCAACTCTCACCATAACAAAATGATGTTTAATTTTTCCACCGCTAAAGGTTTTTATTTAGATATGTTGAGGATACGAGACTCCAAACACTCTCACACCACTGAGAGAGAGATTTACATTTAACTATTCACCATAAAAATGTTTCTAAGTCTCACCATAACTATTCATCGTTAAAAAGTGATATTAAGTTTGATCATAACAAAATGTTAAATTTTTCCACCTCTTAGGGGTTTTATTGAGATATGTTTAGGAGACAAAAATCCAAACACTCTCGTACCATTCAGAGAGAGATTTAAATTTAACTATTCACCAAAAAAATGATGTTAAGTCGCACCATAACAAAATGATGTTCAACTTTCCCACCTCTAAGGGTTTTTAGAAAGATATGTTTAGGAGATGAGACTCCAAACACTCTCGCACCACCGAGAGAGAGATTTTCATTTAATTATTCACCATAAAAGATGATGTTACATCTCACCATAACAAAATAATGTTTAATTTTCCCACCACTCATTGTTTTAGTGAGATATGTTTATGAGACGAGACTCCAAACACTCTTGTAACGCCGAGAGAGAGATTTACATTTAACTATTAACCATAAAAAAAATATTTTAAGTCTTACCTTAACAAAATTATTTTCAATTTTCTCACCTTTCAAGGTTTTTAGTGCGCTATTATTAGAAGACGACAGTCCAAACACTCTCGTACCATCGAGAGAAAGATTTAATGAGAGTGTATGATAGTCGAAAGATATAATTGGAGAATTTGAGATAACACTTCATTTCATTCAAAAATTCTTTCTAGAAAATTTTATTACATTCGAGACAATTGCTCCCAAGCTATTACATTAAGATAATCTCACTGGTAGTATTTTTTTCAAGTGATCGGCATTCCATGGATTGGTGAATGGATCCCACAATAGATTCTCCATTCGATAGGTGCATGGGAGTATTTCCTCTATGACTTGGTAGGGTCCATGCCAATTAGGGCAAAGTTTATTGGATTTTTGTATGACCTTATTAAGTACGATATTGACAACTTTGATTGGATAAGATTTGACCCTCTTGTTGTAGAAATTTATGGCTATCTATTGGTAGGACGAGTGTCATATAACTGTATCTTCACTTCGTTCATTAATAGGGTCCAAATTAAGTCTTCTCTCTTCTAGGTTTAGTTCAAGGTCGTACATTTGGAGTCTTTGGCTTGGAAGTCCAGTTTTGGTTGGGAGAACTACCTCTGACCCATACACCAACATAAAAGGTGTTTTCCCTTTCGACATTCTTTCAGTCGTCCAATATGCCCAGAGTACACTTTGTAGTTTTTCAGCCCGTTTTCCCTTGGAATCATCCAATTTCTTCTTTATTTCATCCAATATCATGCGGTTTGTCACTTTAGTTGCCTATTTTCTTTTGATCATCTTGAGAAGAACTTCTTTATGTCGACCCTATTACAGCAGGCGACTAGGGACATGTTCTTGAACTGCTTTTCATTATCCGAAATCAGAGTGTTTGGGATTCCATGGCGAAAGATGATAGTTTTTTCAAATGAATCTTAAACACTTCTCTTCTGAGATAGTTACCATGGCTTCTGCCTCTACCTATTTTAAAAAATAATTAATGAGGATAATAAAAAAAATAGAAGTTCCCCTTAGCTCTTGGTAACAGACTTATCAAATCAATTCGCCACATCGCAAAGGGACATGGAGATGAGATAGGAGAAAATAGTTGATGGGGTTGATGAGGTATATTGGAAAAGCACTGACACTTGTCGCATTTAAGAACATACTCAGTTGCGTCCTTGGCTAGGTTCGACTAATAGTAGACCTTAGTGACAATTATCTTCGTCAATGGTCATCCTTCGATATAAATCTTGTAGATACCTTCATGAACATCTTTGAGCACATTAACTTACTTTTGTTTAGTGCACACACCACCAGAGTGGGAGAAAATAACCTTTTTTGTACAGTACATATCTTATGATAGTAAATTTCGCTGCTCGGTAATGTACCTTTCTTCTCTGGGATTTACGTTATGGGATCTTTTCATATTTTAAAGTACTCAATGAATGGGTCCATCCAAGATGGATTCAATTTCAAGTTGAGGAGTTATGTGGTGTCATTTTTGTCTAGCTCGATGCTTGGCTTTAAAATTATTTTGACTAGAATTGTTCTAAAAATTTCTGCTCTGGTGGTCGAGGCAAGCCTTACAAAGGCATCTGCTCTTCCATTCTCACTTCTTAGGATTATTTTCAATTTTAACCATTGGATGTTGGCCAGTGTCGTCTTCAATATTTGCAAGTATTTTGCCATTTTAATTTTTTTCCTTGTAAACACCCAGAATATGGTTCACCACGAGCTGTGACTCTTTGTGGGCAATAAGTTTGATGATACCAGATATAGTACCAAAGCCGAGTCTTCATTCGGTCCCCATCCTCCAAGTGATGGACGAGGAAGAGGGGACTTGAGTCATGAGATCACTAATACTTATACCGTTGACTATATTTTGAGATGAAGACGAAACTTCTTTTGATTAGTTTGTAGCTAAGGATGAGACCCTTCATGTTGGGTTCACAACCGAGCCATAATTTTCCCAAATTAAAGGTCTAGCATGGGTCGGCCTTAGCTGAGGGGGCCCAGTCTAAGGATGAGTCTATACTTGGTATATCAATCACCCCATATCCCTTAGTCTTTAATGTGAATGGAAAGATAAGGGATAAAGAATCTTTGGCCAGAAGTTGATGAGTCGTCCTTAATTGACGTCTGATATGTCTTTTCATATATCAGTTTTGGAACGTTGAATGAGGACAATGGAGTGACACTTGGCAATCATCCTGAGGTTTAGCTTGTTGCCCAATAATGACATATGTAACTGTGTTATAGGGGTTATTCCCTATTGATGATCTCCTTGGAATTTGTGCATAATGATTACATGTATATAAATGGTTCTGAAAACCTTATTTATTTTCCTATTTCTTCTTCTTCGCTCTAAATCTCTCTCTCTCTCTCTCTCTCTCTCTCTCTCTCTCTCTCTCTATCTCTAACGAAGATAATTTCCATCTTTAACACTCTTCAAGATTTTTTTGGTAAGGATCTTAGGGTTTATTTTCTTCTTCAGGTGTATTCATCTTCTCAGGTACACTTTCTTCTCTTTTTCCCCATTCAGTTGAAGGTTTTCCAACCCTTTAAGCTTTTTTATTTTTCCAGCGAGTATTATTATTTTTTGTCCGCCTTAGTTGGAGGTTCTAGGGTTTCCATTAGGTGGTTTATTGATGGCTTTGATAACAGGTTGATTGCCTTTAAGTTTTCTGACCCTTCCCAGTCGTCTTTGCCCTCACATCAACCACCGAACTTGAGGCTATCACCTTCTCTGACTAAACTCCGGTTGAGTGTTCTTCATTTGTTCTTAACAGAGAAACGATTCAATATCCTCTTCAGATCTTTAGGTCAATTTTGGTGAAACTTAAAATTGTTTGTGCCATTTTTGCCTTTTTTGCCATTTTAAACCTCAACCACTTGAATGTTAAGGACCTTGTACAAGTTCGCATAACTATACCTCACTCTCATAGAGAGATTGACGCACCCCAACCCAGTTACTTATTATTAAGTTTTAAATTCAAAGTGAGTCAAATCATAATTACCATAACCAAACCATACACACGAGTATCCTTTTTCAGTTATTAACATGAATCCATAAACTAAATCTTTTAACAACTTCTAAGGTAATTATGCTTATTCAAACTTACTGAAAAGATAAGTAAGATTAAATTACCCCTTTTACGCTTGTCCAAAATCATGGTTTTATGCATCCCTTGCTAACCCCACTAACCTCCTATATTTGGCAGTGACGTCACATTTACCTGAAACACATAACCATAGTAACCGTGAGCAAAATATCCCAGTGAATGCATCACTACTAAACTATTGCATATAATTAAATGCATTAAATCATATCCATGTGCTAATTTATATATATTTATCTAACCCATTCATAATTATGTATTACTTATTCGGTTCATTTATAAAGAATTTCCAATTATATACTTGTTCGGCTCATTCATAACGAATGACCAATTATATACTTATTTGGATCATTCATAATGAATGACTAATTATATACTTATCATCCTCATTCATAAAGAATGACCAACTTTCGGAATCATGATTCACATATCCTGTCTACAATAGACAATTCACCCCCATTCTGGGTCGGGGAGTAACCTCCCATTTCGAAAAAAACCGACATGAACAGTTTTATATTCATAATATTATTCTGATCATATCCATAACCATGTATAATAAATCTTACCAGTGAGTGATATTCAGATCATATCCATAACCATGTTTAATAGATCTTTACCCGTGAGTGATAATCAAATCATCTCCATAGCCATGCATAATACATCCTTTTCAAGTGAGTACACTCACCTTAGCCACTTCATGTGTTTTTCCCTTGCCTTGGTCTGGTACTTGTTCAACCGTTTCTTCTTCCCTTTCACATATAAATTATTAAAATATTAGTATAGTCATAAGGACATTAATTATATAAAGAATAACTTAAACTTAACCTAATTCATAAGCATCATATTTTTTTATTTTTTTAGGAGAAAACTACGAATATATTAAATGATGGTAGAAAAGCCCTACCAAAGTGGCATTTACAACGAATGAAAGAACCAATTTTGAAAGAAAAAAATTTGAAATACTCGAGGCTTTAAAACTCTAATATTTGGAAATCCTTGTTTATTTAAATTAAAGCAACCTCTAGTAATGTGAGGCAAAGCCTTAACTTAATTGAAAAAGAAAGAAGACTGAGAAGAAATCCCATGAATGGCCAGACTGCCTGCTACTATATTGGATTCTCTAAAGCAATGATTAAACGATACTTGAATAGGAAGTCTTTGGATCTCCATGATAGTCTCAATAAGGTTCCAAGGAGGTTTAAGTTCCAGATAAAATATCAATAACAAATTTAAAATCAGATTTTAAAATAATGTTATTAATATTTAAGTCAAAACATAAATTTAAACCTCTAAGGATGGCAAGACATTGAGCTTTATAAATGGAGATTGAACCTTCAAAAGCCAAAAAAGCATGAATAAGATTTCCTTGATGATCTCTGATGATACTTCCTGAACCTGAAGCCCTTGGGATATCCTTTGCAGCCCCACCTTTATTAAGTTTATAGATTCCTTCTTTGGGCTTTAACCATTTAATTCCCTCCATAGATAAAACCTTATAACATATTCTTAGATTGAAAGATTTGATGATATCGTCATAGATAAAATCCTTGGACGAGAAGCATTTGTTAGAAGTAATATCAGAGATTATGCAATAAACATTGTAAATAATCTGCTTACTATCCATCGGAACATTATCGAAAACACTTGAATTCCTAGTCAACCAAATAGACCATAAGATGAGCCCCGTAATAATAGATAAGAGTAATTGAATAAAATCTGTGGAGTGAGATCTTAACCACCAAGACATCAGCACTTGATTCAGAGATAAGAAACAAACTATAAGGCAAGGAGTATCTGTGAAATGATTCCAAACAGCAGCAACTATGGGACCATTAATAAATAAATGGTCCATAGATTCCAAATGAACATGACAACAATAACATATAGAAGCTAAATGAATACCTTTCTTCTGAATAACAGGATGAACTGGAACTATTTTGTGAAAACATTTCCATAAGAATAAGGATATCTTTGGAGGAAAATATCTATTCCACATTTTTTTGCAGATAAAGGAAGTTGGCTTGACAGATCTAGTAACATCCCATGTTGTTTTAAAAGAAAATTTACTATCTGAAGTAAGCTTCCAAAAAATAGAATCATGAATAGCAGAAATACGATAGTCAGTTTCTTCTTTGATTGCTTGAATCCTCTTAAAAGCATTAGAACCACTCTTGGAGGTACAATCTTTATATTTGGCAAAAAAGAATTCAGACCAAAGAGAAGTAGAGGATCTAAGAGACCACCACATTTTCACACTAAACACTTTGCAAATATCTTCTATAGATTTGAATCCCAAACCACCTTCTTGAATTGGAAAACATAAGGACTCCCATTTTAACTAATGAAGCTTCGAGACAAATTCTTTGGATGAACCCCAAAGAAAATTACTGAAACTTTGCTGAATTGAGTTAAGAGTCTTTTTGGGAGGCTTTAGAGAAGCTATAGAGTGAAGAGGTATAAATTCCAAAACTGATTTGATAAGATTCCTCCTTCCAGCCATGGATAAGAACTTTGACTTCCATCCTTCCATCTTGGATCTAATTCTCTGAACCAATTCTGAGAAATATAAGCTTTTGATCCTCCCATAAAAAATTGGGCATCACAGATATTTGAGAGGAATACGCTTCATTTTAAAAGAAGTGATGGACTTAATTTTAGAGACCCTTATTCTTTGAATAGATGAGTGGACAGTGAAGCTACTTTTCGAACAGATAATAAGCTGACATGAGGCTTTTTCAAATTTTCTCAAGAAGGCTTGAAGATTTTTTAAAGAACAAAAGCATCCATTACAGAAAACAATAAAATCATCTGTAAAACTGAAGTTAGAAATAGTAGGAGATTGTCTTGGAAGAGAATATGGTTTGATTTTACCAGAAAGAAGAAGATTATGGATGCCTTGAGAGAGAGTTTCAGCAATAATAACAAAAATACCTGGAGAGAGAGGATCACCTTGATTTAATCCTTTATGAGATTTGAAGAAGCCATAAGATTAACCATTGATGATTGTGGAAAACCAGTTATTAGAGATACATCTCCAAACTCTATCAATCCAATTTTGTTAAAAGCCAAATTTTCCGAGGGTCATCATTAAGAACATCCAAGAGACCTTATCATAAGCTTTAGAGAGGTCTAGCTTGATAACCAAATTTCCACCATGAACTTTCATTACTATCATTTGCATAAGCTCCTAAGCAAGTATAATGTTCTCAGATATTTTTCTCCCCTTTATGAATCTATCTTGGGACTTACTAATAATATCATGAAGAACTTGAGAGAGTCTAGTTGAAAGAATTTTGGAAATAATTTTACAACTGAAATTACTCAAGCTTATGGGCCTAAAGTCTGAACAAGAGTTGAATGGCTTAGATTTTGGAATTTAAACAATGTTTTTACTTGTCCAACTTGTTGGTAATACTCCTACAGAAAAGAAATAATGGACAGCTTTATTGATAGAAGAACCCATTGAAACCATCAGGACCAGGGCTGCTATTTGCATGAAGATCTTAATAGATTGACATATTTCAACCTCTGATGGAAAATCATCAAGAATTTGAGACTGGTGATCATAAACTTTATCCTGAATATTGTTCAGAATATCATATTCTCTTTCAATGTTATCTTCTAACAAACTTTCCAAAAAGAAACTATTAAAAACTTTTATAATTTGGTCAATCTCTTCCACCCAAGTACCATCTTTATTTTTAATCCTATGGATCATTAAAGAAGCTTGTTTTGCTCTCACGGTAGCATGAAATTTTTTTGTGTTTGAGTCACCATCAATGGTCCATTTCCCTCTTAATTTCTTCCTCCAATAATCTTCTTCGTACTTCAAATCTCTAAGAAGCTTTCTTTTAGCCAAAGATAGATTTTATCTATTGATTGCTGCAGGATCATCCTCAAAAATAATCTCTAGAGAATCCACTTCCCTTTCTAAAGATTCAACCTGATCAAAAATATTCTTAAAAGACATTTTGTTCCATACTATAAGATCAGCTTTTAACCTTTTAAGCTTCTTAGAAAATCTTTGAAAAGGATTTACTTCCACATATTGGGACCATGACTTAGTAAGAGTATCTTTGAAATCAGTAGAAGAATACTAAGAATTTAAGAATTTGAAAGATTTGGGAACATGATCTAGTCGAGTTTTGATAGAGAATAAGAGAGGGGAGTGATCTGAATAAGTCTTGTTTAGGTGTTTTAGGGAAAAAATGGGAAATTTTAAATTCCATTCAAGAGAAATCAGACCTCTATCCAGTCTAGCCCAAGTTTTACCCTGATCCCTATAGTTATGCCATGTGTATTTTTTACCCGAAAAGCCAACTTCCATGAGACCTGCTTGATCAGTAAAATTATTACAGTCTGGAACTGCTTGACTATCTACAGCGTTACCTCCCTTCTTATCTGATGAATAAGAAACTACATTAAAGTCTCCTGAGAGAAGCCATGGACAGCCTTGGGCAAATCATTTGTGATTGTTGAGAGAATCCCATAACTACAGTCTTTCATGTCTTGAACACTTGGCATAAATTAAAGACAAAAAAACTTGAGAAGGGAAATGAGGGTGATGAATATGTAGGAGCATAGCTTGATCATCTGAATGAATTAGATCACATTCAACTCCATATCTCCAAAAAAAAACATATTTTGTTATTAACATTGGATACACTTCCATCAAAACATATGATTTTTCTGAAATCTTCAATATCTATTTTTGAGGCTTTTGGTTCCATAAGAGCAATGAAAGGAATATTATACATCTTACAAAGATTTTTAATCCTTCTTTGAGAAGGCTTATTTGATAACCCTCTTATATTCCAAAAAATAAAATTAATCATTTATGGAATTGAGGAAAGGAATTGAATGAAACCTTAGTAGATTATCTTGTCAGTCTTTTAAACATAGGATCACTAGGCCTAGTAACCTTGGTCTAATTTTTAGATTCATCTTCAGTAGTGATTTGTAATTGAGAATGATCCTCTTTGGACTTTAATGCTTCTATCTTCCTGGAGATGGATTTAGAAAATAGCATAAGTTTCTCCAAAAGAGGGGGACAATTTCCTTTGTAACCTAATTCATTGTCAGACCAGTGCAGAGGATCATGCAAAGATTGGTTTACATTAACTAGTTTATCCTTTACTTTTGGAGACAGTCAAATAATATCCATCACTTGGACTTCTTGTTTTTCAACCTCATCATCTTGAATCCTATATATAAAGTTCTAGATATTTTCAACCAGATTTTGATGGTTAACAGCTGGGGGATCAGAAGCTCTAAGCAGAATTGAAGGATTATGGTTCTGAGAGGGCTTCTTTTGAGGGGATTTAGGATTTGAATTTAGGCTTGCCTGAGGAGATTTCGAAAGAATATCAACTGGGGAATCAAAAGGATAAGATTGATTTGGAGTAATAAGGTTTTGAGAAGCATGTTTTTGAGTTGGTTCAGAATTTGAGTTTAGGCTTATGTGATTAGATTTTGTAAGAAAATTTTGGGTTGAGGTTGAAGCAGTGTTTGATGTTAACTTTGGAATAAAAAAAGGATGGTCTTGAGGATTTATAGCAGGGCTTGAAAAAATTTCAGGATTAATGACTTTGGGAATGGTTTTTGGGACTTGAGAAACTTGTTGAGTGGTTCTTGAAATAGGCATCGAAAGGTTAGAGGGATGTTTGGGACTGATATCTATTTGAGGACGTTTTTCCAACCATCTAGTGGTAGATTGAATCTTATTAGGCTGCTAATTATTAAAAATGCATTTAGAATTTTCATGACCAGGCTTTGAACAATCAGTACAGTAAGGAGGGATACATTCATAGTCAATTTTTTTCCTAAATTCATCATCACCACAATCTATCCATAGGCGATCCAGACTATGATTAGGAAGATCTAGTTCCACATAGATTCGGGCCATACTAGGTCTATTACAAGATACGGTTGAAGCATCAAGTTTTAATGGATTACCTACAACTTGTGCAATAGAATAAAGGGAAGACTTGAGAAGAAATGAGTTGCGAGACCTGGCAGATTTATCCAAATTGGTGCAATAGGACTATCAATATCTGGTCTGAAATCAGGTTTCCATTTGAAACATCTCATAGTGAATTTGCCAAAATACCATTGGCTGTGCATCCATATTCGAGTGAAATCTTCTTCAGTAAATAGTTTTATCAATATATGCTTTTGATCAATCAAACCTATTTGAAATGCTCCTTTCAAACTCATTGTATTGAATGTTTTCTATATATCTTCAAGTGCAAGCCTACCATGAGAAAACTTCCCAATAATGGAATATTTGAATGGTTCAACAAGTTTTTGAATATCTTCTTGAGAAAACCGTATGGCTGGCTCACCTTTGTGGGAAGAGATAGGTAATAAAGAAAAATTTTCATTGTTTGTATTCCCTATAACTACATTTGCAAAGGATTTGGAGAGTGGGTTTGAGGGATCAGGAGGTTTAGGAAGAATGATAGGGTTGGACGTAGATGTTGCCATGCAACCCTAGCTAAGGTTTTTGGCGGATAGAGAGGAAAGTTTGAACCCTATACCAATAGGTATGGGAACCATAGAAAACCCGCTCTCATAAGCATCATATGATCCCATTCAAATCATTTATAACAAATGAAGTCTCATCTAATTTCATGTTAAAATATTTAGCATATCCAATCCATAGACCAAACATATTTTAATTTATTTTTGGTACTACAATTTCTATCATATTAGGATCCCAAAATAAAAGACAACACATCACTTCAAGTTTCCTAGATCAAGATGTGTCCATTTCTTTATTACAGAGCAAATCTGCCCTATAGGCACTTTTATCGTTTAGTCAACTTCCATGAATTTTCATAATTTTTCTACCTTATAACTGTCTGTGATATTTCACCCAACATCCATAAACATATGTAAAAATATAAAATTAAAGTTTCATAATTTTTAAGGTTCATTTTCCATGTCAAGAAAAACACCGAACACCTAGTTTGCATACTTACACCTTTGGGGCAGATTTTATACCTGAACTTCAAACAATCACCAAAGATTCATTTATTGGTATTTCAATATAATTTTTGTATATGTTATACATGTATGAGTCTATTTTTATCTCCAACTTAAATTATTAAATTCCAATAAATATACAAAAAGATATAGGAGTTTGAGTACATAAGGTTTCTAATCGAAGCAATATACATGATTTAAACGTTCAACTTTGCTTAAACTCGCATGTATTCATACATATAAACTAAGACATGAAAGTTACATAAAAAAATCAATGATTTATACCCTTTCAATAAATCACACAAGAAAAATAACAAGATTTACATATGGAATTATCTTAAGGACTCTTTCGTAATTTCCCACGAATTTTTCTCCAATTTTTCTCCTCAATTCTTCTTCCTCAACTTCCCACTTCTCTTACTCTCAATCCAAACTCTTTAATGGCTGAAATATTCTGAAGGAAGAGATTATTTCAAGCCTTTAAAGTCAGCCAAAACCCATGAGAGAAGTACGCTTGCGTTCAAATAAGGAAGTTATTTAATTAAACACAGTTTTCACCACTTAACTCCTAAACATGCATCTATATGTGATTAAATATGAAGATGAAACATGCAAGAACACATATATGAGGAAAAATCCCCCAAGGGGGAAAACCCTTTTATTTTCACAATAATTTTGTAAGAAAAATGGCTTACAACGGATTACAATGAAAATACAGTGACACAGAAATACCCCCAGGTGTCGGTTCTATTGTCGGCGGTTGGAACAATTCCTTTTCAGTAGGGCAGCAGTGATGAAGAGAACGGCTTCCTCACAAATTACTCCAAATGAGTAAATGATCTTCTTGAAGGTTTAAATATTCACACACATATATGGGAATGGTTTTGTGAATCAAAAAGGTTTAGAAAACCTTAAAAGGTGAAGTCTTATTCTGGGTTGTTTTCGCAGAATTTTGATATTGCAGAAAGACTTAAAAAAACGTGTAGAAGGAGATCAGATATTTATGCAAAAATCGAGGTGGTGGCTCGTTCGAACGAGATAGACATGTCGCTCGAACGAAGGATAGATGTCGTTCGAACGAGATCGCGCGACATGCATATCTCGCGCGAACGACTTTCAAAGTCGTTTGAGTGAGCTCGTCGATCGAGACCATTCGCTTCTACAATTAGAAAAATTCTGCTTTTGATAAAAAATTAATACAGACTTCAAAAATAATTTTCAAAATCATTTCCCAAATATTTAAAGTTCCAATAAAACATTTTACTGATAGAGCGTAGTGGAGTAGTGGGAATGAGCTGAGTAGCACGTTGCATGTAGCATGATGCACGTGAAGAAAGTGGTTGCATTGAATTCGGATACAGGCCGTCGAGGATGATCGTGTTGACGTGCCGAATGTAGCGGTATCAGACATATGAACTGAGATCTAGGAGAAAACCAAAAATTCCTAGAATCTACCCCGGACATTTATATAATTATGTCCTTATAAATCTCCCCCTATGTCTATGCCGGTACATATATAAAAAACCGAATTATGCAATCAAATGACATACAAGATAATATCCCCATTAAACCCTCAAACTGAGCATACTAAATGACATGTCTTCCAAATCTTCAGCTCTCCAAATCTTCCAAAGCTTTTCTCATCAGGGTGTGTAATCAAATAATGAGCAATGTTGTACCTACACACATGAGATAAAGCAAATACCCGTGACAATCAACAGATTGAAAATATAATGATATGCAAAAAATTTATTATCAATTAAGCTTAAGCAAATAATTTATGATCTCCCCCATAATTCTTCTCCCCTTTTTTATGATGTCCCCAAATAGACAGATATGAGAAGTATAAATGAATGCACATGGAGAATGACACACGGGAATAATCTGCTATTTTTTTTTTTTTGGATTTTTACGTATAGTATACAACAAAGAATCACACCATGAAAGATCACAAAAATAACCAAGTCAATGAAAGCGAAAATGAAGGGGTGTGAACAAATTTGATAGGAAAATCAATGCATACAAACATGACATATGTGCATGATGAATATCGAATACTCCTAACGAATGAACTCAAAGTCTTACTTTGGTGTAAAAAAAAAGTGGTAATATGAGATATTGACTCAATCAAATCAACAAATCAAAGCTCAAAGTGATTTCCACACCAATAACGTCCAAAACTATTTCATGCTTTTTTAGTACTTTCAAGGAAGTGCAAACCCGTTTATTTTTGCCAACCAAACTCCCTCAGATTTTTATTTTGAATAGAGGCTTTCTAAATTCTCAAACTTTGGAGAATTGATGGTGAAACCTAAATGGCCCATATTTGGCATGAATTTCTTTTTATTGCCTGTAAATTTTGCGGGCTCTTTTAACCTCTTTGGACCCCAGATAATAAAATTCCTCCATTTTTAGGTCCATTTGAACGGTGGATTTTGTGCAAAGAAGTGATAATAATCTTTCGCAGCCCCTCCCCGTTCTTAAACAAACACTCAGTCTCACAAGAATAACGATTTTTACATGCAATCCAATCGTGTCAAGTTTTATCGCATATTGTTAGTTGAATAGACAGAATTGAGATTGAAACACTCAAGCCAACATGTGATAGACAAGTGCAATAATCAAATAAAGTCGTGAATGTGTGCAATAAAGGATATAGGAGTCAAACATGTAGGAAGATATCGCCAATCACATCTCAAAGACTCCAAACAATGTAAAGCACATAGATGAAATGATGTAGCGTCTCAAATCTCTAACAAACAGTCACATAGATAAATGGAATGAAGTTTTGACTTGGCTATCTTAAATGCTCATCCATAAAAGGTGCAAAATAAAATACAAAAATCTTTTTGGACTTTTCAAAATTTTTATAAAACAAAAATCTTTTTGGATTTTTTTTTAAATAAATAGTTGTACAATAAATCAATAATACATATAAAACAGACTAGCAATAGGAAGCATATGATATGAACATGAAAAAGCTTCCTATTCTAGACATACACTAACTCCTCAGTCAACTGTGAAAATTCCCAAAGACTTCCTAAGACTCTCAAATCTAAGGGCATCTAAAGGGTTTCGTGAAAATATCAACTAACTGACGGTCGGTGGGAACGAAACTCAGGGATACGACTTTCTCCTCAACAAGTTGTCGTATAAAGTGCTCGCGTATCCTGATGTTCTTGGTGCGCGAATGTTGGACGGGATTGCGGGATATGTGTATCGCACTCATGTTATCACAGGAAATGGTCATGGTGTCCTGTGAAATCCATAATCCTCCATCATTTGCTTCATCCACAAGAGTTGCGTGCAACAACTCCCGGCGGCTATGTACTCAGCCTCTGCAGTGGACAAAGAGATGGAATTTTGCTTCTTGCTCAGCCAGGAGACAAGAGCAGAACCAAAATAGAAACACCCACCAGAAGTGCTCCTACAACCATCTACATCCCCGGCCCAATCGCCATCTAAATAGGCAGACAAACGGTCATCAGTATCAAAGGAATACCAAATACCGTATGAGAGAGTCTCACTTACGTATTTAATAATACGTTTTAGACCAAGTAAGTGTGACTCTTTCAGGGACGCTTGATATTGCGCACAGACTCCATCACTAAAGGCTATGTCGGGACGACTGGCAGTCAAGTAGAGAAGACTACCTATCATACTCCGATACAAGGTTTGCTCTACGTCCTTGCCTGAAGTGTCCTTACTAAGCTTGGTAGTGGTACTCATAGGTGTACGAGCATGCTTAGTGGAGTCTAAACCAAATTTCTTCACTAGGTCTCTAGTATACTTGGATTGAGAGATGAACATACCATCCTCTAGCTGACGAACCCGGAGACCAAGGAAGAAAGTAAGCTCACCAACCATGCTCATCTCAAACTCACTTTTCATCTCCTCCTCAAAGTGATGAGCAGGTTGCGAGCACGTGGATCCAAAGACAATGTCATCCACATAGACCTGGGCAACCAAACTTGCACCGTCATTTCTCCTGACGAACAATGTCATATCAACTCCCCCTCTCTTGAAGCCACGGGCTAAGAGATAGGAAGTAAGCCTCTCGTACCAAGCATGGGGTGCTTACTTCAAACCATACAAGGCTTTCCTCAGATAGTAGACGTGCTCCGGGTGCTGAGGGTCTTCAAACCCTTTTGGTTATTCCACGTAAACCTCCTCCTGTAGAATGCCATTCAGAAAGGAACTCTAGACATCCATCTGATATAACTTGAAGCGCAGATGACATGCGATGGTGAGAAGTAGACGGACGGGCTCAAGCCTCGCAACAGTTGCCAATGTCTCCCCAAAGTCTACATTTTCTATCTATGTGTAGCCTTGAGTGACCAACCTAGCCTTGTTCCGGATTATGGTACCATTTTCATCCATTTTATTCTTAAAAATGCACCAGGTACCAATCACATTAGTCTCACTAGGTCGGGCGACAAGTTCCCATACATTATTCTTTTTAAATTGAAGCAACTCATCCTGCATAGCAGATATCCAGTGTTCATCCTTGAGTGTTTCTTTATGACCTTTGGGCTCGACTTTGGACGTGTAGCAAAAATGGCTAACAACGTTCTCTAGCTGAGCACGAGTCTTGACCCCTAGAGTAGGATCACCAACAATGGTAGAAGGGTCATAACTCTTGAGAACCCAAGCGGGTGTTTCCCCTAACACAGGAGTGGGGTCCACGGCGTGTGGGTGAGGTACAAGTAGATCACTACTAGAAACATCCTCAATCTCACACTGAACTTTAGAGTCAACAAATGCCGAAGGTTTGTCATCTTGCACGGTGACGTTTATTGACTCCATAACCTTAGATCTCTTCAGGTTAAAAACCCGGTACGCTCTACTATTCGATGAATATCCCAGCAGTATTCCCTCATCGCTTCGGGAGTCAAACTTTCCTAATTGCTCTCTATCCCATAGAATGTAGCATTTACTCCCAAAAACACGAAAATATGCAAGGTTGGGCTTCTTCCCAGTCCACAACTCATAAGGAGTCTGAAGTGTGTGTGGACGCAGATAAACCCTATTCACCGTGTGGCATGCAGTAGACACTGCCTCTTCCCAAAATCTCCTAGAAACTTTACAACCTAGAAGCATAGATCTAGACATCTCCTGGATCATTCTATTCTTTCTCTCAACAATTCCATTGTGCTGAGGAGTCTTCACAACAGAAAACTCATGTTTGATCCCAAGGCTATCAAAATACAAATCTACCTTTGCTTCCTTAAATTCAGTGTCGTTGTCACTACGTATCCTATTAATAGTGACTCCGTGTTGATTTTGCAGGACATGACACTTGGTCGTTAAAAACTCTACAGCATCGGATTTCTCTCTTAGAAAACCTACAATGGAGTATCTGGAGAAATCATCCACCATCAAGAGGATATACCTCTTACCACCCAGACTCTCGGTACGAGTGGGACCCATAAGATCCATGTGTATAAGCTCAAGAACACGAGAGGTGGTAATGGAATGCAACTTCCTGTGGGGACTACGAATTTGTTTTCCTAATTGACAGGGTTCACAAACCGTCGAAGTTGGCCTTCTAATAGATGGTAAGCCACATACTAGGTCCTTTTTAGCTAAGCGAGTGAGATCTCTAATGTTTACATGACCTAGATGTTGGTGCCACATATCCATAGGAGTGATCGTGGCGTTGTTGCAGACAAGTGAGGAATTAGGCACAGTCCCATAACAATTATCCCCGGTCATCACCCCTTGCATCAAAAGTTTACCGCCTTGATTGTAGACATTACACGCATCCCGATCAAACTTTACTGCAAAGTCAGTGTCGCACAGCTGGCTAATGCTGAGAAGGTTTACTTTTAAACCTTCGATGTACAACACATTATCTAGCTTAGGAAATCCTGGTAACACTACAGTACCTCTTCCTACAATGCTAAACTTGCTCCCATCTCCAAAGGTGACTCTGCCATCCTGATAATCCTTAAGAGATATAAAAAATGAGTCATCACCTGTCATATGTCTCGAGCATCCATTGTCAAAATACCACTGTGAGGTATTATGTGCTTTGAGAGCAACATGAACAACAAAGGCCTTTTTATCTTTCTTAGGCACCCAAGAAGTGGTAACCTTTTGTTTGCCTTTGTTATTGTTGGTTTTAGCTGGAATTTAAGATGCATTCACTGACAGGAAAGACATCCGTCGGAATTCCTCCATCAAACTCTGAGACGTGGCAGCTAAAGAATCAACTCTCTCTCTCAGACTAGAAAAATCATCAGTATGACGTGGTGCAGCATTAGTACGTCGTGTCCGACCCACGCTATAGAAAAACTCCCTGAGGTTGCCTTTTCTTTTGCAATAAGTACAAAAGAACACAGTCAAAGGCGGACCTTGGTTTGCTTTTCTTGGTCGAGCTATCCTTCGAGGATTTTGATGATGGCCATAAGGAGTCGTAGTAAACTCAGGAACAGGTCCAGGTGCAATTTGGGATGTGGAGGCACCATCATAACCTATTCCCTATCGATCACCAAAACCTAAAGCGGGGCCGAGGAGCATCTTTCCCATTTCCCCAGATCTGTCCTCGATTTGAAGCTTGACTTTCCGAGCTTTCTCAAGATCATGAGTCAGCTGGGCTTCAAGTTTCTTTCGAGTCTCCACTGAGGAATGGAGCTCACTCGTAAGACTAGCCACTTGTTTAGTCAAGTCCCCTCTCTCTTTCTCAAAATTACTCTCTCTCTCTTTAAACAAACTTTCTTTCTCAAAATAGGCAGATTCTCTCTCTCTCAGGGCGGTGCAGGTGGAGGACTCTCTCTCTCTCTCGCTTTTCTTAAATCTTCCTCTAAAGCGGTGATCTTAAGAACTAACGCTTTGTTACGCTTTTTAGTTTTAAAAGACTCAGAATACAACTCAGCGTAGGCGCGTTGAATATCACTCTCGCTCTCACTTGTGTCATCCTTCCCCTCACTCACATTGATCTCACTGTCGAGGTGTCCCTATGAAGCATCATCCTCATCGTCGTGAGGAGAACTAGAAGTGCTCACATGACTAGCCATGAATGCGGTGAAGTTGCACTCATGCGGTGACTCGACACCAGAATCTATTGACTCGACCTCACTGTCATCGCTAAGGGTAGCATTTAGGACAACTTTTCCTTTCTCTCTGTTCAGACGTGTGGCACACTCAAAGGCTCTATGACCCCTACCATCGAACTCAAAGCATCTCTCATTTTCTTTCTTAGGAGGATCTTTAAAATATTTTTCATTTTTCTTTTCAAACTTATTTTTCTCAAATTTCTTTTTATTATTAAAATTGCTATTTTTCTTAAATTTGAGAATCCTTTTGATTTTTTTTGCAAAAAGAGCCAAATCATCTAAGTCAAAGTCACAATCAGAATCTGACCTGTCAGTCTCTCTCTTTCTAGATGACTCCACCCTCTTTCTAGCCGACCCCTCACTTTTTCTCTCTTGGGCATTAAGTGAAATTCCCTTATGTTTAGACCTCGCAGTTTTAGGGAACATATCAATTTCATATGTTTGCAAGTCTCCTACAAGTTCTTTCCGTATTTAGAGTATTTAAATTACCCATAGAATTTAGCACATTGACTTTAGGGATAAAACGCTTATGCAAAGAACGGAGAATCTTTTTAATAACTCTAGCATTAGGAATATGCTCACCAAGATTAAAGCTAGTATTAACAATGTCAGAAAGCCTAGCATAAAAATCATCAAAACATTCAGTCTCATGCATGGTGATGGTTTCAAATTGAGTTGTCAAATTTTACAATTTAGATTCTTTCACAGCATTAGTTCCTTCATCGGTGAGTTGTAAAACATCCCATGCCTCTTTTGACGTGGTGCACATCATTATGCGTTTGAACTCATCAGGTGTGACAGACCCAGAAATAGCACTTAGACCCTTAGAATTGAATGATGACCATTTAAATTCGTATTCAGTCCAAGAAGTGACAGGTTTTAAATTGATCACATTATCAATCGTGACGGAGGGAGGTGTCCACCCTCTTTCAACCAAAATCCAGACACATTCATCAATGGCTTTTAATGCAGATCTCATGTGGGCTTTCCAATATGCATAGTTTGTCCGGTCAAAAACTGGCATTTTATTATATAACTTCTCCATAATGAACACACTCTTTTTCAAAAATCAATTTTTCAGAAAATTGATATCTTAGAAAAATTTTGCGGAAAATTACACGGTAAAATTGTGTAACTGGCTCTGATACCAATTTGAGAG
Organism: Sambucus nigra; assembly: GCA_949130495.1. Classification (NCBI taxonomy): domain Eukaryota; kingdom Viridiplantae; phylum Streptophyta; class Magnoliopsida; order Dipsacales; family Adoxaceae; genus Sambucus; species Sambucus nigra. The sequence continues at coordinate 584,775,280 of OX422215.1, read as the reverse complement.
GAGTGCGCTTGCATTCAAATAAGGAAGTTATTTAATTAAACACGGTTTTCACCACTTAACTCCTAAACATGCATCTATATGTGATTAAATATGATGATAAAACATGCAAGAACACATATGTGAGGAAAAATCACCCAACGGGGCAAAACCTTTTATTTTCACAATAATTTTGTAAGAAAAACGGCTTACAACGGATTACAATGAAAACACAGTGACACAAAAATACCCTCAGGTGACGCTTCTATTGTCGGCGGCTGGAACAATCCCTTTCTAGTAGGGAAGCAGTGACGAAGAGAACGGCTTCCCCACAAATTACTCTAGATGAGTAAATGATCTTCTTGAAGGTTTAAAGATTCACACACATATATGGGAATGGTTTTGTGAATCAAAAAGGTTTAGAAAACCTTAAAAGGTGAAGTCTTATTCTAGGCTATTTTCGCAGAATTTTTATATTTCGGAAAGACTTAAAAAACGTGTAGAAGGAGATCATATATTTATGCAAAAACCGAGGCGGTGGATCGTTCGAACGAGATTTCCATGTCGCTCGAACGAAGGACATATTTCGTTTAAACAAGATCGCGCGACATGCCTATCTCGTGTGAACGACTTTCAAATTCGTTTGAGAGAGCTTGTCGATCGAGACCATTCGCTTCTACACTTTGAAAAATTCTGCTTTTGATAAAAAATTAATCCAGACTTCAAAAATAATTTTCAAAAACATTTCCCAAATATTTATGCAAATATTTAAAGTTCCAATAAAACATTTTACTGATAGAGCGTAGTGGAGTAGTGGGAATGAGCTGAGTATCACGTTGCATGTAGCATGATGCACGTGAAGAAGGTGGTTGCATTGAATTCGGATACAGGCCATCGAGGATGATCGTGTTGACGTGCCGAATGTAGCGGTATCAGACATATGAACTGAGATCTAGGAGAAAACCAAAAATTCCTAGAATCTACCCCAGACATTTATAAAATTATGTCCTTACAACCCACCTCCTTACCTAACCAATCAAAATGCACCATTTGTTAGCCTAATAATACGAAATATCATTTAACGAATGGACAAATTTACCCCTGCTTCGTAATTCCGGCATAACTTCTTACTCAGACCACTATTTTACACACCGTTTGTTTTATTACAAACTTAACTCATATATATACAACTATCTAATTTTCACCTCAAGTCAATTATTTTATTATAGTGTCCAAAACTAGTCCTGAACTCGAACATTCCTACTGAAGACTTCACAAATTTGTGTTTATGACTAATTCAATATTTCATAAGTTATGAAGATAGGATTAGACTAAAAAAAACTTAACATTATATATTATAATAACACATTATCCCCATCCCATATGGTAAGAATGATTTAAACATGGTTTATCATAATCATATTCGGATCGTCACAACCTTCCCCCCTTAGAAAATTTTGGCCCCGAAATTTAGGATGAATTTCACTTATCAAACAATTGGGGATACTATTTTCTCAATCTATCTTCCCTTTCCCCCAGTTTCTTATTTAATTTCATGGATCCTCCACAACACTTTAACTATGAAACTAACTTTATTCCCTAATACTTTCTCCTTACGACCAAGAATTTCAACCGGTTCCATGATGTACTGCAAATATTCTTTCATAATAACTTTTAGTTTCTTTATCACGACACGTAAGAATAATCTTCTAATGATTTCTTATTAATGAAAACCAATCCCCAACTAATATATTACTTCATACCTTTACATACATATGTCAAACATTCACACATACTAGATTATCAGTTATATCATCGTATATTCACAATGAGTGAATATTTTTAACAAACCTAGTATCATTATTTACCTTTCTTCCTTTATTCCTATAGTCTATCCTTATCATCGTGTAATATTTCAATTCATAAATATCATATTACCAGATTAGCTTATTACACGTTATATTTCCATCTTCCATTAAACACCAAATACACATGTTTGACTTTAACTACTATCCATATCATTTCTAATGTTTAAGAGTATGTTAAATCTCGTTCTTACAATTTCTTAATTTAAATAAAGCCTCACTACTTTTCATATATCTAAACTGTACAATCTTTCACTAAATGTATATTCTTAACCAAGATTTCATATTCACGTTCATGTATATTGTACAGTCATGCACTATGAACTCAAATAACTTCTCACTATATTCCCCTTTAAGTGTCGTATGATTGTTCTTTAACTAAACATACAATGACTTTAACGATTCATTTATCTGGCACAATAACTTTACAATCATAATCTTACCCCAATCCTTATTAACATTATAGTCTTATGCAACATTATTAATACACTCACTATACCCGTTTGGTAACCTGGACGTTAAACATAACTGTGGTCATCCCCGCCGATCCCCGCCGCGGAGGGAGAAGGAATCCTTCGGGTCCCGTGCGTCCCCTCTCGGGAGAGCGCTTCGGCCGGCGTCGATTTTGTGAGGTGTGAAAAATGTAGAGAGATTCAGAGTCGCCAGTCTATTTTACTCAAAATAGACAAAAGAAACAGAGGAAGCCACCACGAAGGATGGCTTCCAAAGACATACTGGTGCATGCGAAACCAAGATGATTCGAGAAGGGTTTGGAGGCTTAGTTACGAAATGGGAAGGTGTTAGGCACCCATTCCGCCCTTTCGGTCTCTCATGGATATTTGCTATTTTCCTTTATGTTTTCCCCCCGTGATATGTTTGCGTGTGTATATATATAGAATGGAGGTAGGAATCCTCGACTTGTATCATGGAAAAGATAAAGCGAGTCATCCGTAGGAAGATATAAAAGTAATATTAGAAAAATAAGATTTACGCGGTTACTCCTACGTTTAATCCGTCACTAAGAATAAGCGTATACATAATGTAAGAAAAATGGATTTAGAAAACAGAAAATGAGAGAAAAAGTGAGAGAAAGGACTCGAGTCTCGAGTTTTACCCCGAGATGCCTACGTAGCCTATAAAGGCTTAAAAGTCCACGTAGTTCGCATACAAAGCAAGGGGGTGGGGTTTATCCCATAAATCCAAATGTGGGATCTCTTATTTGTAAGTGTGTGTGTGTGTGTGTGTAGAAAAAGTGCTTTAGTTGTGAGAAAAGTGTGGAAAAAGTGTGAGAATCCCTTATTTGGAATTTATGAGTAAACCCTCTTTTCTTGTTTTTTGGGTTTTATGAAGATAAAAGATGTGCAATAATACTAAATAAAAAGGATATTAGGATGTGTGAGATGAGATAATAAAAGTGCTAAGTAAGAAAACAAGTTCTTGGGAATTCAAGAGAATTTAAGAGAGAGTTTGAGAAAGTTGGACCTCCTTGAAGATCTTGAGCTTGATCTTGAATGTTGGAGAGCATCCCTTGAGATTGGATGATGATGGAGAGTGGTTAATTCACCAATTTTAATGAAAAGGATGATGAAAAGTGAAGGTAAAAGAGGGATTTGGAAGTTGAAATCACGCTACCTTCGAGAGAGGTTTCTGGGATTCGTTCAGAGAGATTTCTATCAGATTTAGGCCCTCCTTGCAAATGAGGCCAAGGCCTATTTTTATAACCCCAGGGGACTACCGATCGGCCCTATCATGGCACTGCCTATCGGCAGGTGCCGATAGTAGGATCTGGGACCTTCCATTTGGTAGTACACCTCAGGCTTTTTTGGAAAATTGGTCGCCGAGGGCAAACCGTTGGTCAGAATCGCGCACGGGGCATACCATTGGGAAGGTATTTCATTGACCTTCAAAAGTCCTTTAGACCGATCCCGAGTTCGGGAGTTGACTTTGGGTCAAATGTGGCTCGGAAGCGTCTGTCGGTCCATTGGACGGGGAATCGTGCGGACGCAAACGGCGCGTTCGTCCGCATGGTAAGTCCAAATCGTGCACGGGGCATACCGTTGGAAAGGTTAGGAGATTTACTTCGACATTCCAAAGAGTTTGACCTGGTTTGGAGAGTTGACTTTGGTCAACCGGTCCCAGAAAGGGCTCGGTGGCTTCCCGGAGTCAAACGGATCGTTTGTCCGCATGGAAAATCAAAATTACGCACGGGATGGACCATTAGAAAGGGTATTTAGTGCCCTTCGAAGATTCATTCAGCCCCGGTCGAGCTGAAGGCTTGACTTAGGTCAAACAGAGCCCGAGAGTGCCCAGTGGCCTCTAGGTCTGGTTTCGGACGCAAATGGCGCGTTCGTCAGCATGGTAAGTCGGAATCGCGCACGGGGTAGACCGTTGGAAAGGGTATTCAGTGCCCTTCGAAGATTCATTAAGTCTTGGTTGAGACGAGGAGTTTGACTTTTAGGTCAAATTGAGCCGGGGGTGCCCGATGGCCTCTAGGTCAGTACTCGGGACGTGACCTGGGTTTATAGTGATAAAGGGAGGTTCTAGGGACCTAAGGAGAGTTAAGGGGTAACAGAATGGGGTGTCTACAGATCCCCTTGATGGGTGAGTTTGGAACAAATGATAGCCGTCGATTAGACACCGCATGATACCTTTTGAGGGAGTATGACCGATTTAGAGGATCGAGGTCGATTCTGAGGACCTAAGAAGTATGCTGGGGATGATTAATTCTGCGGATCAAGGACGAATCCACGGGCTTAAGGAAGCGAGGGTGATCAATTCAGAGGGTTGAGGTCAGCTCTGAGGACCTAAGGAAATGAGGGTGACCAATTCAGAGGGTTGAGGTCAGTTCTGACCTAAGGGTGGTGACGACCGAGGACCGAGGTCAATTCTGACCTAACTAAGGTGACGATCCAAGACCAGGGCCAATTTTGACCTAACAGTGGTGACGAACGAAGACCGAGGTCAATTCTGACCTAACTAAGGTAACGATCTAAGATCGGGGTCAATTCTGACCCAAGAGTGGTGACGACCGAAGACCGAGGTCAATTATGACCTAACTAAGGTGACGATCTAAGACCGGGGTTAATTATGACCCAAGAGTGGTGACGATCGAGGACCGAGGTCAATTCTTACCTAACTAAGGTGACGATCCAAGACCGAGGCGAATTCTGACCCAAAAGTGGTGACGACCGAGGACCGAGGTTAATTCTGACCTAACTAAGGTGACGATCCAAGATCGGGGCCAATTCTGACCCAAGAGTGGTGACGACCGAGGACCGAGGTCAATTATGACCTAACTAAGGTGACGATCCAAGACCGGGGCCAATTCTGACCCAAGAGTGGTGACGATCGAGGATCGAAGTTAATTCTGACCTAACTAAGGTGACGATCCAAGACCGGGGCCAATTCTGACCCAAGAGTGGTGACGACCGAGGATCGAGGTCAATTCTGACCTAACTAAGGTGACGATCCAAGACCGGGGCCAATGCTGACCCAAGAGTAGTGACGACCAAGGACCGAGGTCAATTCTGACCTAACTCAGGTGACGATCCAAGACCGAGGCCAATTCTGACCCAAGAGTGGTGACGACCGAGGACCGAGGTCAATTCTTACCCAAGAGTGGTGACGATCGAGGACCGAGGTCAATTTTGACCTAATTTCGGTGACGATCCAAGATCGGGGCCAATTCTGACCCAAGAGTAGATAAAGATTGTATTTTGATTCTGCTGGAAAAAGAGCTTTGTGATTCTGATTTGAGCTAGGGAGCTGATAGCTGGGGGAAGCCTTTTAGGAGACCTCGCAGGGGAGAATAACCTATTTTGGGTGCTGTAAGAGAATTTCGCTGGGGAAGTGATCGGGTGATCCTTAGGGATTTTTCGGAGCTTTATCGGGAGGAGTTTTCACTTAGTTTTTTCCGCTGGGGAAGAGGGGTTCCGTTTGGGGGATAAGAATTGGATTTGAGGTTCCGTTGGGGAACGATGAAGGAGCTGGGGAACATTTGGATTTCCCCTTGGAAGAGACTGCTTGGGGCGAGTGGTTCTTCTGATTTCTGCTGGGAAAAAGTACCATGTGATAATGTATCGCATCGGGTAGCTGATAGCCGGGGAGGTCTTTTGTAAAGTCTGATGAGGAGGTGGTTAAGTGGTTCGGGCGCCTTACCGGAGAGGTCAATCGCTTGGATTTTGAGGGCTCCGTTGGGGAAAACGGTGTGTCGCCTAAAGGAGTGAAAAATTTTCTTGATGAAAACGTTCTAAATCCCTCCTGGGATTTTTAGGAATTTTTCAAGGATTTTTCGAGGCTTCCGGGTATGTTCTGGCAATTTTTGTACAAAATTTTAAGGGGGGTTCCGGTCGGCATAGACTGAGAGTTGACATTCGGCAGTGGCACGGACTTTTGGGTTACCTCGGGAAGGGGAGGAGACAGTGCCGATCGGTATGGCAAATTCCCCTCATTTTCCACAGCTTCTTGCCTTTTTTCTTTCTCTGCGAATCGTTCTAGCATTCTGATCTTCAAGAAATGGCCTCTTTTGTGAGCACCGCTGTCCACCGAGAGTGGTTGACTATTGATGACTGGGCGAATGTGGATTGGAGGGATAGGGTGCCTCTTGCTTTGGGAAACTAGAATGCCTTTGATGCATTCGAGCCCGTGGCAGATGAGCGGACCTTACTGCGGGAGTCGTCGCGTCATCGCTCTTCGAGAGTGATTCCCGGTGGTTATGTAAGTAACCTGACCTTTGTCATTCTTTCCTTTTTGGGTGATTTTTCCTTTTTCTTTACCTTTGATTGAATTTTTCCTTTTGCCAGTCGGATATTTCCTTGAAGAGCATGCATGCCCGTGGGACGACGGGGCTTAGGGATGTTTGGGAGCATCTTCCACCCATGGTGTGCTGGATGGTATCATTAGCGGGTTTTGGGAGGTTGGCGGCTGTGCTAGATGAGACGCCTCGTTCGACAGCAATTTTGTGTGCCTTGGGAGAGAGGTGGTGGGACACTACCCACACTTTTCATTTTAGCTTCGGGGAGATGACGGTGACTCCCATAGATGTGCAGTAACTGCTGGGGCTGGATTGTGACGGGGAGCAGATAGAGGTGGATCGTACTTTGCGGGTGAGGCTGGAGGCGGTGTATGCGGCACTCGATGATGTGAGGAGGATAGTCTTTGGAGATTCTTTTCGGTTGTCCTTGCTGAAGGATGTTTTGCTGAGCAGGGTGGTTGATGTGGAGGACGGGCTGCAAGTGAGGCAGATGGCCTGGTTGTTCATTTTGTTGGTGCTGGGAGGTTTCATGGTGGCGTCGAGCGACGACATTGTCCATTTGTAGTTTCTTCCATACTTAAGGATGTTTTCGAACATCCCTTTCTATGATTGGGGGAGTCTGACCTTGGCGACCCTTTATTCTTCTCTGGATGCGTTCAGCCGGTGCTGCCGGCAGACTTTTACTGGAGCCACGTATTTCCTTGAGGTATTATTTACTTTGTGCATTTCCATTTCATGCATTCGCATTTTCCTTTCATGCATTCGCATTTTCCTTATGCATCTCTTTTTGCTCGTGAATTCAGACGTGGTTCTATGAGGTGATTGGGTGCAACACCCCGCTGATTGCTCTGAAGGACGACACCGTCGGGGACTTCTGTTGCTTGTATCGATGGCGTAAGTCCAACCGACAGTCGAAGGGATCTCTCTCCCTGGAGGTGGTGCGTCAGGTTTTGAATGACATGACCAGTGATAGGGTAAGACTCTTTCCACCGCTCCTGAGTTCGGGAGTTGACTTTGGGTCAAATGTGGCTCGAAAGTGTTTGTCGGTCCATTGGACGGAGAATCGCACGGACGCAAATGGCGCGTTCGTCCGCATGGTAAGTCTGAATCGCGCATGGGGCAAACCGTTGGAAAGGTTAGGAGATGTACTTCGACATTCCAAAGAGTTTGACCTGGTTTGGAGAGTTGACTTTGGTCAACCGGGCCTGGGAAGCGCTCGGTGGCTTCCCGGAGTCAAACGGATCGTTCGTCCGCATGGAAAGTCGAAATTGCACACGAGATGGACAATTGGAAAGGGTATTCAGTGCCCTTCGAAGATTCATTCAGCCCCGGTCGAGCTGAAGGGTTGACTTAGGTCAAACAGAGCCCGAGAGTGCCCGGTGGCCTCTAGGTCTGGTTTCGAACGCAAATGGAGCGTTCGTCCGCATGATAAGTCAGAATCGCGCACGGGGAGGACCGTTGGAAAGGGTATTCAGTGCCCTTCGAAGATTCATTGAGTTTCGGTCGAGACAAGGAGTTTGACTTTTGGGTCAAACTGAGCCGGGGGGTGCCCGATGGCCTCCAGGTCAGTACTCGAGACGTGACCTGGGTTTATAGTGATGAAGGGAGGTTCTAGGGACCTAAGGAGAGTTAAGGGGTAACAGAATGGGGTGTCTACAATAACATCACCACTAAAAACTTTAACCATACAAACCAACCCCATAGTACTTATCTTAACTATTATATGTCGTATTTCTTTCCAATAACTTGAACAAACATCTTAATGTATCCCATTATGGTATCTCACAGAACATTTTATCCATACACATACTTGTTGGTTACTTCGTACAATGTCAATCATATTCATTATATATCATACTCTTAATGATAACACGTACGTACAATGACAAATACAACTCAATATCCACCAAACTAGTTGCTAATATTTAGACCCGACTAGCATCTTTCACATACTTATACAGACGACATATTTTTAAAAGGGCTCCACAATATTTTTAAACTCTCAACTCTTTAACACCTTGTCTCAACTTTATTATTCATATTAGCATTTCAAAACATCACAAGGGTAATACCCACTATATATACTCATAATATTAAATAAGTACATCTCAACTCTTATTACTCTTTTCTTCTACTTATCATAATTCAACATGATCCCATATTCGGATCAATTGTGATATATTGACTAGTAATTGAATTTCAAACCATTTCACATATTAAATTTAAACATATACAACTATTAATCTTCTCACTTCACCTTTACCATGTGAATCTTCATTTTATTCACACTCTAACAACTTACCATTTCATCCTTTAACGGAATGTGGGTTTTCGTACTTTATTCTTCCACATAAATGGTCACACACCAAACCATGGCTCAATAAGTGACACAACTCAAATTTACATATTCCAGCATTAGAAGAGATTACTTCCAATACTTCACAATTTTCGTATACCATATTTTGTCTTTAAAAATTTTCCTTAACTGGCATGTTTGTCCATACCACAAATAAAACAATGCAATGATTCATATTAAAATACCTATATTCGCTATCATCCCCAAATAAACCTTAACATCTCATTTCCTTTCCTGCAACATCCTTGCATTTCACATCTCGTACAATAATATATACGTATAACTAACAAATGTTAGTCAACAAAAGCCATTTTACTTATGACTCAAAATAATTTTTACTTCCACTGCCAAATCTAGGCGTTCCTCACCCCAGAACCTCTAAAACCTAGGCTTTAATACCAAAGTTGACGCACCCCAACCCAGTTACTTATTATTAAGTTTGAAAGTCAAAGTGAGTCAGCTCATAATTACCTTAACCAAACCATAAACCCGAGTATCCTTTTTCAGTTATGAAGATGAATCCATAAACTAAAACTTTTAATAATTTTTTAGGTAATTATGCTTATTCAAACTTACTGAAATGATAAGTAGGCCTAAATTACCACTTTTACATTTGACCAAAATCATGGTTTTAGGCATCCCTTGCTAACCCCACCAACCTCTTAGATTTGGCAGTGACGTCATATTTACCTGAAACACATAACCATAGTAACCGTGAGCAAAATAGCCCACTGAATGCATCACTACTAAGCTATTGCATATAATTAAATGCAATAAATCATATCCATATGGTAATTTATATATATTTATCTAACCCATTCATAATTATGTATTACTTATCCGGATCATTCATAAAGAATTTCCAATTATATACTTATCCGACTCATTCATAACGAATGACCAATTATATACTTATCCGACTCATTCATAACGAATGACGAATTATATACTTATCGGGCTCATTCACAAACAATGACTAATTATATACTTATCCGGATCATTCATAAATAATGACTAAATTTTTGAATCATGATTCACATACCCTGTCCACAATAGACAATTCTCCCCCATTCTGGGTCGGGGAAATACCTCCCATTTCGGTAAACCGAAATGAACAGTTTCATATTCATAATATTATTCTGATCATATTCGTAACCATGTATAATACCTCTTACCAGTAAGTGATATTCAGTTCATATCCATAACTATGGGTAATACATCTTATCCATGAGTGATATTCAAATCATCTCCATAGCCATGTATAATACATATTTTTCCAATGAGTACACTCACAATGGCCACTTCATGTGTTTTTCCCTTGCCTTTGTCTGGCACTTGTTCAATCGTTTCTTATTCCATTTCAGATATAAATTCTTACAATATTAGTATCATCATAAGGATATTAACAATCCAAAGAATAACTTAAACTTAACTCAATTCATAAGCATCATATGACCCCATTCAAATCATTTATTATAAATGAAGTCTCATCTAATTTCTTGTTAAAATATTTAACATATCCAATCCATAGCCCAAACATACTTTAATTTATTCTTGGTAATCCAATTCTTATCATATTAGGTTCCCAATATAAAAGACAACACATCATTTTAAGTTTCATAGAGCAAGATGTGTCCATTACTTTATTACAAAGAAAATATTCCCTATAGGCTCTTTTATCGTTCAGTCAATTTTCAGGAATTTTTATAATTTTTCTACATTATAACTTCCTGTGATATTTCACCCAACATACATAAACATATTTACCAATACAAAATTAAAGTTTCAAAATTTTTAAGGATCATTTTCTATGTCAAGCAAAACACCGAACACCTGGTGTGCATACTTACACCTTTGGGGCAGATTTTATACCTAAACTTCAAACTATCACCAATGATTCATTTCTTGGTATTTTCATATAATGTTCTAATAGTTTATGCATATATGAGTCTATTTTTATCTCCAAATTTAATTAATCAATTCTAATAAATATACAAAAAGATATAGGAGTTTGAATACACAAGGTTTCCAATCGAAGAAATATACATGATTTACACATTAAACTTTGCCTAAACTCGCATCTATTCATACATATAAACCAAGACATGAAAGTTACATAAAAATATATTATTTATACCCTTTCAATCAGTCGCACAAGAAAATTAACAAGATTTACATATGGAATTACCTTAAGGAGTCTTCCGTAATTTCCCATGAATTTTTCTCCTCAATTCTTCATCTTCGACTTCCCACTTCTCTTCCTCTCAAGACAAACTCTTTAATGGCTTAAATATTCTGAATGAAGATCTTATTTCAATACTTTAAAGTAGGCTAAAACTCACCTCCTTCCCTAACAAATCAAAACCCACCATTTGTTAGCCTAATAAGACGAAATATCATTTAAAGAATGGACAAATTGGCCCCTGCTTCGTAATTCCAGCATAACTTCTTGTTAGGACCACTATTTTACACACCGTTTATTGTGTTACAAACTTAACTCATATATATACAACTATCTAGTTTTCACCTCAAGTCAATTATTATATTATAGTGTCCAAAACTAGTCCCGAACTTGAACATTCCTACCAAAGACTTTACAAATTTGTGTTTGTTACTAATTCAATATTTCATAAGTTATGAAGGTAAGATTAGACTAAACAAAAAGAATTAAAATTATATATTCTAATAACACATTATCCCCATCCTATACGGTAAGAATGATTTAAACATGGTTTATCATAATCATATACGGGTCGTCACAGAGATATTTTTAGGAGATACTTAGGATTGAGACTGAGGCCAGGGGGCATCGTAAAGACAGAGCCTACCTCACTCGTCCAATATTTACCATTACCCTAAAAGTCATTCAACCTCCTTCAGTTGAGGCGAGTGAGGATGAGATGTCTGCCTCGTCCTCTTTAAATTTTAGTCTCTTGGTCTCTACTCAGTACGAAAGTGAATATTCTTATAATGAGGCCATGAGGTTTTCACCCACAAATCCTCAAGGGTCTGAGGTGGTCGAGAGTTCATCCCAATATTCATCTTCCCATTAAGCCAAGTCATCCAGCTAGGATGACTCTTCAGTTCAAATTATCTTGGACATTGACGAGCTGAGGGTAAACTTATCCATTCCTCCAATAGTTATTCCCCTCTCTGTTATGATCGAGAGAGAGTTCTAAGAGAGATTCCCTAATGGGTCTCCATCCATTGAGGATCCTGTCGACGATGATGATTCTAAGAATGGGGAACCAGTTAATTACTCATACAGCTAAAATTTCTCATCAACTGTTAGAGAGACCGACCTTCTTTTCTGGAGGCATTTACATGGTGTTAAGTCAGATATCATCATGTGTGTCCCAAATAAGGATGAGAAGGTATACGACGGTCGAGAATGAACACTTTTCCTCTATAAACACATGTTTAATGTTGTCTTTCGTCTCCTCTTCCATCCTTCTGTTCGAGAAATTATATCTTTTCTAAGGGTTTCTCCTTCCCAAGTGGCCATGAACTCATGGACTATTATGCTCGGCTATGTCTCCCTTTGGATGAATAAATACGAGGATGAGAATTTTGTTATGTTATTCAAATCTTGTTACAATATCTCATCTTCAAGGACTCATCCTGGTTATTTATTTGGGGGTGAAGAATCCTAATAAGAACATCATTCATATCAACTAAAGTTCAATCACCATTTAAAGCCGAGGTTATTTTTTGTCTCTAGGGCTTGACAATTTTTTATCGACATCGACCCGTTCTGAGGACAAGCTGAGATTTACTTGTGCTTGGGCTAACCTTTCCATGTCCGCTAAGTTGGACCCGAGTCTCAGTATTTTTTATAAGAAGAGGGTTGAGTTTTTGAGGAGTCAAGGGAAGGAAGGTTCCATTCTTGAGTTTAAAGATTTGATGTCTCCTAACTTTTTAGAGACGTCTGGTCTGTGGGTTGACCCCTAGAAGAGTTGTGTGAGTTAATAAACTTTTTTATCGTAAGTCTTTATTCATCTTTTGGATTTATTATTAAACATTTTGTATTTTTCTTTACAAATCATCCACCTCATATTTTAGATGATCTTTGGAATATGACAGCCCCAAGCCTCCGGAATGATTTCATAAAGAAGAGTAGTAAGAAAACTGCCAAGAAGTCTATCGCTCGTGGGCTGACCCAACCTGAGGCTGACCATAAGAGAATGGATCTAAATGCTCCCTCAGACACTCATCACGATCGTGAGACGAGGCAGTGAGTAAATCCACCTCTGTCGGAGTCTGTGCTAAGTTCTTCTAGGCCGAATTCATCTTCATAGTACTCATTTGAAACTTTTTGGGAAGCCAACATAGCCAAACTTAAGGCATGCCCCGGCTCAATTATTCCTTCAATTTTGATGTCAAAGGATGCTATGTTTGTTGTCCCTTCAAAGGAAGACTATTAGTTCATAGGGAAGATGTACCCCTTTAAGACCTATGACTTTGGTCTTCATCATTTGGCATAGGTGTTTGCTTGTCCTTGATTTGAACCTCATTTCGCATTAATTTTTATTTCATCTTACTCTGACATCATTACATTTTTTTCTACAATCTGTGTATGCCTTTACCTCAGCCACCAAATGGGTAACTAAGAACTACTCCATATTTCAAGATGCCGAGAAAGATATCCAGGCCGAGGTAGACCTCAAGAAAAAGTTAAAGGACCATAAAGACGATTACAAGAAGGCCCTTGACAAGTTGGAGTTAGATCATGAAAATTCCTTGAAGGCTAAGGATGAGGCATTTACTGCCCAGGCTACAAAGAATATGACCGATCTTGATGTAGCTGTCAAGAAGGCAAAGGATGGGACCCTTTTTTACCGAAGCAATAAAAAAGATCCAGGACGAGGCCATTGAGGCTCATAAAGAATTTGATGAGTTCGTCAACTTCGGTGTTGAATACCTTGAAAGAGGTATTAAGACATCCTACCGGTGGGTCATCATGAAATTTTCTTAGGCCATCTCTCATCCATTCGTCCGACATTTGAGGGCCCTGATTTGGAGGATACTCTTTTCATTATGGCATTGGAGTAAGTTGAATCGTTGGACTTAGCCTAGGGAGAGGGAGTTACAGTCGAGGTCCCATTTGAAGCTAATATTAATACCACTGATGGTGCTAGGGATAATTAGGCCAAAGGTGGTGTTGATGGGTCGGTCGTCAATAATGAACCAACTCTATAGGGTGGTCGTCTATGATTCATACCCCTCTTCTTATAATTTTTTGTTCTGAACATTTAACCGTTTGTAATATTTTTGTACTCAACTGAATATCATGCTTGTTTGAATGTAGTGTTGTCTCGTACTTCAGCTTTCATTTTTTTATTACTGAATGTGTAATGGTTGTAATGGTTTTTCCAAGTTTATTTCTCATCTCAGCTTTCATGTTTGAGCTCTCCCTCATCTTAACACAGGGGATAATAATTAAATCATTAGTTTTTTTAAACAAAAGGTCAATAAGTTAATAATGTTCATCGCAAGCTCTCCGTCATCCTCAAACAAGTGTTAATAACTAAATTACTGAGTTTCCAAAATGAGAGACCACCACATTAATGATATTTTGTCTCAAGTTTAATCTCATACTTAGCCGAGGGGTTAATTAACCATAATTAAATGATTTTCAAATTTGAATGCACAAAATTAATGGTGTTTAATTGCAAGTCCCCACTCGTCATTTTGAGAGTTTATGGATGAGTGTCGTCCCGTCCTACACTATGGTCTCGCCAAGAGAGTTTGACTCTCATACCACCAAATTAATGATGTCTAAAGTAACCATAATTAAATTATTTTCAAATTAATGGTGTTCAATTGCAATTCCCCTCTCGTCATTTTGAGAGTGTATGGATGAGCTCATCCTACACTATCGTCTCACTGAGAGAGTTTAACTGTCATAACATCAAATTAATGATGTTTAAAGGAACCATAATTAAATGATTTTCAAATTTCCTTTGTGCTTTTCACCACTTTAGCGATGTTATCACACTTCCCCTTTCAATGTTATTGAAATTCCATGGATGAGGTAATCCCCATCTGGATTCTCGTGTCACCGAGAGTGAGTTAATACTAATTCACCAGATGCATGATGTTTTATAGCTTAGGATGACTTGAAACATGCAGTTTGATTAATTAATAAAAAAAAGATATGATGGAACACTTGAGATTTTTCATTCATCATTTTCTAGTACATCTCTCATACAATGGTAAAATAAAACTTTTACAAAATCCTATCGATAGTGTTTTATCAAATGATCAGCGTTCCATGAGTTTGAGAAAGGCTCTCCCTCAAATTCTAAAGTCCATAAGTGTCAGGGATAACTTCCTCAACAACTCTGTATAGGCCATGCCAATTTTCATAGAGATTATTCGGCTTCTGCCAGGTCTTCTTCAAAAATAGATATCAAATGGCTATCGGCCTAGCCTTAACCCTCTTGTTGTAATTCGTCTAATAAGCAACCTCATTGACCTATACATCTTCCCGTCTCTCTTCGATGAGGTCTAGGTCTAATATTTTCTCCTATATTTTTTATTTTGGGTTGTATGTTTGAACCCTGTGACTTGGTAGACCGATTTTAGTGGGTAGCCTCTGAGCCATAGGCAAACATGAAAGGGTCCACCCCCATCAATGTCCTCTCCGTCATCCTATATGCCCACCGCACAATGTGTATCTCTTCCATCCAAATACACTTGGATTCTTTAATTTATTCTTGATCCCATCTAAGATAGTTACCTCAGTATGGCCATTTGCCTGACGTCGGCTTGGTGTTGGATAAAACTGTTTAATGTCAACCCTCTTACAATAGGCTTCATGGGACGAGTTCCCGAACTGTTTGCCATTGTCAAAGATCAAAGTGTTGGGAAAACCATACCTACAGATGATATTTTTCCAAATAAATTTGAAGGTCTTCATCTCGATTATAGTGACCATAGCCTCGGCCTTAATAGACTTAGAGAAATAGTCAATTACCATAATAAGGTATCTGTAATTGATCGTTTCTCTGGGCAGGGGTCCTAACAAGTCAATCCCCCAAAATGCAAATAGTTAAGGGGAAGTAGTAGATGATAGGGGTTGATAAGGTTGATGGAGAATGAAGGCATATCTTTGACATTTGTCGCACCTCTTCGCATAGTTTGCTGCATCTTTGGCCAATGATAAGCACCCAAAAGTGTACATTTTACACCCCGAATAAACGTATTTTAGTTGCTAATTCTCGACAATTTGGGTCTTATGCGCGTTAATATTTATTTTGTAGGTCAATTGTGTCTTGCAGATGTAAAAGTGATAAATCAAGTCAGATATGCAATTAATGGAGCTAATGGGCAGGGGTCCTAACAAGTCAATCCCCCAAAATGCAGATTGTTAAGGGGAAGTAGTAGATGATAGGGGTTGATAAGGTTGATGGAGAATGCACGCATATCTTTGACATTTGTTGCACCTCTTTACATAATTTGCTGCAACTTTGGCCAATGATAAGCACCTAAAAGTGTATATTTTACACCCCGAATAGACGTATTTTAGTTGCTAATTCTCGACAATTTGGATCTTATGCGCGTTAATATTTAATTTATAGGTCAATTGTGTCTTGCGGATTTAAAAGCGATAAATCAAGTCAGATATGCAATTAATGGAGCTAATTACCAATCCCATAACCCTAGCCTAGCCTAAACCTACACCCAAACACTAACCCCTCCATCTTCAACCTCACACACTCTCTCTCTCCCCTCAAATCCTTTATTAACAACCACCTACACCCACCAATCAAACCTCCATCATCACCTCATCTTACACCACCCAACATCCACAACCCCAAACTGATAACCCATTTCTAGCGATACCAACCTGCAACCCGTCGCGAGTGAATAATATGACAATTATAGAAATTAAGTCGGGACACGCATGTGTTGTTTCGGGACTAAATTAATGGAATAAAAAGTGAATAAATTCTAAATCACCCGTATGGTCATTTCGAGAGTGCCAATGTGTACGGAAGGGTCGAGATAGTCATAAAAGTGTACTCATGGGTTTAGTTTGGGTCTCGGGGCATTTTTTGGCCTAATCGGCAACCTGGGAGGGCATTTTAGTAATTACCCATTTTAGGCCTTAATTAATGACAAAAATTGAGAGGCTATATCTGATGAAAATAGGAGTCCTCGAGGTTTAGGAACATTGGAGTTACAAAGAGTCTAAGGAAGAGAGAAGAGAGAAGGCTTCTAAGGAGGAGAACCACCAACCCTACACCATTCTCATCAGTTCCACCACCAATGCGTAGATCGGGGAATGAGGAACGAGATCATACCCATCATCCTCTACAATCCAAACTTTCATTCTTGAGTCAAGTATCTAACTAGTTCTTCCTTAGTTGATAACACATCCATGCTAGTGTAGGAGATAATTTTATGTTTTCATGAAAGATAAATGGTAATTGGGAGATTTATACTGAAATTCTGACTAGAAACCATATGAGGACAACTCTATTGTTATATGTAGATGATTAACTACGAAATTGATGTCCATTATAGGTTAAATTCTAGAATAATTAGGAAGATATTGATCATGATGATAAAAATAGGGTTCTTGATGAATTAGCTTGAATTCACCCTTTAATTGATGCCCCTTGATGAATTTGTATATGTTTTATGTTAGAAATCATATATGTAGGATAATACAACTGGTGGTTTGATTGTTTGGGAGTTTGGGACGAATTAGTAGAGGTTTTGAGGATTTTTGTTAATGAAACCCATAGGTAAAGAATTGCAGAATCTGGGCTAAGAAATGCTCAATCGATCGATCGACTCAAGAATGTCATTCGATCGACCCCTCCTGGAAACTGAAACTTCTTCCCCTTTTAATGTTAATTCAATCCCAATGTGCAAGGATCCTTGGTCATAAATTAAATATCATAATGGTACTTAGGAAGGATCAGTAAGGTATAAGTAGGATCTTGGTAATACGACTTCATATGAGATTTAACTGTAGGATTTCGGGGGTATAAATTGGAGTGGAAATCGTGCGTACGTTAAATTAGGTCTTCTGAGAATTGAGAATGACTTAAACCAGTAGAGTAGTGAGTGTAAACCTACTGATTTTATATTTATTAAGATGATACACTTCAAGAGTCGAGAAGTACTTAAAGACTTGCAGTAATTGAGAAAATAAAAGAATTATTTAATTATACATAGAACTCGGGCGTTATGTGCCACACATGGTTCGAATATATATTATGGGTCGTGGGCGTACATAGATGAATAATGTGAATATATATATATATATATGGGTGCATGTATATAAAAATAATATTGTATATATGTGTATAATCATACCCGCGCTACTTGCTATCACGAATGTTTTCACGCCGGGACAGCCTTAACTTGATTGGACCTTTATGGGGGACATTGACTTGTACCCTAGAACATAGCATCCTTGGTACAAACTATTCAAGAATGGTAGTGAGACGGTCCTAAGAGCTGTGAGGGTATGTACTGACCTCTTAGAGACTTGGAACTATGGTTAGCCTCAATTATGTGTGTTTTGTGTTAATACAGTTCGAGAGTGATTTTGAACAAGTATTTCCCCTTGTACGAGAGATACGGGGACTTGATAGCAGAGTATGCCAGCACCATAGATTTTATGTGGGGTGGCGATTAGTATGTATATTATATGAGTGATATATATATATATATATATATATATATATATATATATATATATATATATATATATATATACTTGTGATTCCTCTACTGTGCTTGTAAGTAGATAAAATGGGATAATTAGCTAAATCTATATTGTGATGTACATAGCCAAATTCGTAAGAAACATTATCATATATAAATGTTAGTGATGCGATAACACGAATTTGGATTGTTAAGGGAAGATTGGGTTAGAATAGTTAACTGTGTTAGCTTTATCTAGACTGATTCGGTAGTACGTTAGGCATGCACACTAGTTGAGAGGTTAGAATTCTCAAGTGAGTGTCGAGGTACTAAAATGTATGCAATATCAACTCGTAAGCATTTTAAATACTTCCTAAACTATTTTAAAGTAGATTTACACCCGGGTCAGAGCCCCGTTTCCTGTCATCTTTTCCCTCCCTTGTATATATATATACTAGCGGAATGCCCGTGCCTGAAGGCACGGCGAAAATTTCCAAAATAATCGCAAAATGGCGAAAAAATCAAAAGTACGTAATCGCAAAAAGGCAAAAAGTTCCAATAATGGAACATGTATAATTTTGAAAAGTATCAAGTCATGTATAACATAAATAATATATGTTTTATGTATTATAAATGTAGATTTTCAAAGTATTTAATCGTCTAAATTTAAGTCATAAATTTCTTTCACAATACAAATGTGTAAAAAAATTTAAAGAAATTGGGCAAATTCGATTTGTTTATTGGACTGTCCACCCTGTTTAAGAAATAAAAAATTAATCCAACAAAACAAATAGTCCATTTTGGACCTCGTATAAGCAACATAATCCAAATATACTCAATTAGATTGAATAGAGACAAACTTCAAATAAACTAAAATTTAAAGCATCTAAATTCATATATGTGTTTTACATCAAACATTTCATAAATTTTGCTAGCAGACGCTCGACAAAATCCATGGTCCTAACACCAAGTTCCAAAATCCTATATAATTAGTAAAGTCTTCTACATCAAACATCCAAAGAGATAAGCCACAGAGGATGAAGTGCAATAAGAGGATTGAGGATTTGGAAAAAAAAATATTGAATCATGTGAGATTGAAAATAAAATACAAAGATGATATGTAACTTATCCCTTACACATTAAGAGTTATGCATACCTTACATTAGAAATGTATCTCAAATTTTCAAAAATTGGAGAATAACATAAAAGTTGGAGGGGGGGGGGGGGGGGGGGGAGAGGGGCGGGGGGTGGAGAGAGAACTAAGTAAAAAATACAGAGTAAAAATTGGAATGGTGGTGGAGTTTGATCAAAATTAAACTAAGAAACGTTGAAAATGGGACTATAAACGCAACTCGAATTTAATAAATTCACATGAAAGCAAATGAGACTTTAATACATATCCATCTACCATCCTTATTAAGTTACACGGGCTTCACGACATGAAGTTTATTGCTACTACAATATGAACATCAGCTTGGATTTTGTAATAACAACCCAATGCATCCAAATGCTCTCATATCTTTCATATTTCTGGAGAAAAAAAAGCACAGTATATTGGTAAATAAATAGAGATTTAGTAGATAGCATAATAAAATATGAATAACACAATTAGGATAGTAAAATGCAGACATGTGTTAACATATATGCATAAGACAATAAAAGCATACACATTGAAGAAAATATGAGTAACCATGCTTTAAATTCAATACAGATAATATCTATTCACCGTGGTTTGAAAATTAATCGATATCACATTGTACCTCCAATACCTCTCAAAATCTGTAACAAATTTCATTAGGTACTCCCAATACTGATCATCATTAGGACATTGACACAGGGATATCAATTGACGTACTAAAAAACACAACGCAAATTTATTATCAATTGAAAAGTAAATATTCAATATTCACAGTGACAAAAGGACATGTTGGGGATATTAACGCAGCCTGGACGATATGTTGCGTTGAAATAATCAAAATATGAAGGAAAAAACATACATGTTAGGACAATCGAACAATATGTTCTTGGACATATGTTGCAACAGCCTTCTGGACAGATGTTGCGGCAGTTTTGACAGCATATGGACGACATCTGGACAAATGTTGTTGCAGCTTTGATAGCATATGGGTAGATGTTGTTGTAGCCTACACAAGCGTTCAAACTAAGTATATATAATAAAATTATAAGTACGTTTGGATCTGTTTTTCAACCTTGGAACTGTTTCGTTCTGTTTCTCATCCTTGGATCTGCTTGTCTCACCTTCAAGGTATGCACAAAGTTATTTATCAACTAAGTAAGGCCTTCACCTTGAGATATTTATCATTCCATATTATTTTTGTTGCAAGGTGAATAGGGACTAAAGGCCTAATAACTATAAATCCATAAATCACCAGAAAATATCTTCTAAATAATGTAATCTAATCATAGATATCGAAAGCATAGAAAAAATGGAACAAAATACAATAAACAAGCCTTAGCATAATACAAATCTCTCTTCAAGAGGATCATAAACATAGAAATCAGGGAAGATGTCCCCAAAATATTTCTTCATCATGTTCCTCAAGAGGGTGTGTGGAAGAAGTCCCTTCAACAAAATTTTAAACGGCAACTCTTATGGGAGATTTGGAGACTGTTTCATGTCCTCGTAAATATTCATAGTATACCTCAAGAATACCCTAATGACTTCGGTGTATGTCTAAGAATCATAGAATAAATCTACCATTCTCATACTTTAGGTAATGAAGTAATCATGTCCTTATCCAATTAGACATCCAGTTGATAGCAATCTTGCTTTTGAACTTCCCAAAACATCCTGATTGCCATGTTTTTCACTGCAGCAATGGAGGTCTATCAAAGATATTTATAATTCTATAACAACATACAAAAAATAATTAATATTAAGAAAAAAAACTTATGAATATGTATCAAAATTAATAGCAAGACACACATCACAATTTTCTAATAGAATCTAATTTAATATAATGATTATGATATTAATGAAAAATATCACATCAATAGAATCATAAGCAAATCATATCAGAGGATACAAAGAAAGGAATTTCAACCAAATGAATCGTAATTAAATGAGGATACAAATGATTTCATCAAGAAACAAAACCTATGCAGTATAAATAAACTTTTCTTTGAGATTAGTTTTTATGGTTTTAAATTTCGATTTGGGAATACATAACTTAAGCGGTATCAGGGTAATTTATTCATGTAGAAGAAAAAAAGAAAAAAAGTTGGGTGCCTAAAACTTATTAAAGGAAACATGTCATGTATATATTAGAATCAAATACAAAGATTAACATGTTACCTATCCAAGCCATGACACGTTGATACGCCTTGTAGAACTGAGTACTTATTTGTCCTTAATTTGAGAAGGGAATATTGAACCATAGGCAAGTTGAAAAGATTAAATTTCATGGATTCAATACATACCAATATTAAGTCATATTGCATAGAAATATACAAATAAAAAACAAAAGGTAAAATAAAAATGAATTTATAAGATATATATACCATGTGGCAGGCATCAATTATCTTCCATATTTTTACAATATAGGTGAAGTCTGGACATGAAAAAGATGCTGTAACACTCTATAAAAACCTGTTATATAGGTGAAGTTTGGGGAGGAAAAACATGCTATAACACTCTATCCTCGCCAGCTTTTATGGCTTCATCAAAAACATGATACAAAAACACTTAATCAAACCTGTTAAACAAAATAAAAAAAAATTAAAATCATGTTATATCTAATATGAACTTTATGTCTAATATGAATCTCGTTATATCTATCCTCGTGAATGCTTTATAGAAGTAATAAATTAGATGGAAACCAAGGGATCCAATGTTAAATTAGATGGAAACCAAGTTATAATAACAATCAATATTAATGAAATCACTGGAAAAAAATATAGTGGTAGTTTCTTAATATGGATTTATAAGCAAAAAAATGAACATCTAGAACTTCAAAGAACATCTAGCTACATTTATACTGAATGGTCTATATTTTTATGTGCAAATGATGGTAATTATGACTTAAAACACTGCAAGAAATAATTAACAAAGATATTAAGAATACCAGCTACGTACTGTTTACTATTTCACCAATCATACCAGCTGCCAACTTAGAATAGAGGCCATAAAGGAGATTTTCATGAAGATAAGATTTTCTACTGCAACAAAGATCATAGTATTTCATACACGTGTGTTTAAGGAGATCAGAGTCGATGCAAAATCCGTTTACATTATTATGGAAGTCTTTAAAGCGTTTGATGCCTTTAAACCGAAGAGTATGTCCTGATAATTTGGATCCTTCCAGAACTTCTGAACCAGCCTCTTCACTATCATTTTTGTATTGTTCCACCAGCTACCCAAGCTAAGGTATTGATATTGATAGGACTGTTTTCTTATTCATTTTTTGGACCACAGTTAACGAAAAAGATTTGGGTCGCTTTTGCTTCTAGAATCTAAAAGTTTTAGCCCCTATTAGATCAAAATAATTTGCCCTTATTATACACACCTTAAGCTTGTTGGGAGCAACTAAATGGAAAATCAAAACATCTCATTCAAGCAATTTGTGTCCAACAGTGAATTGTTTCCACCCTACACTAAGCCCTGTCTTGTCTGTAGTGTATTTCAGTTCGAACTGCTATTCGTCTTCAACTTCCAGTGTAATAGTAATGTCATTCATCGGTAGGTGTGACTTACATAATGAAACTGGATGGCTCATCCAGAAACCAGTATTAACATGTGATCTAATCAACAGCTTTAAAAATCTAGGGGATTCAGATCCTAGGCTCAATCGAACCTCCTCTTCTCAAACCATAACAAGGGAATTGGTTTGATCAGGATAATCTAATCCAATTAAAAAAAATGGATTCATATATATATATATATATATATATATAATAATTCATGGAAAGCCTTACAAAGATAAAGAAGAAAATGAATACAACATATAGATAAAATGACATAGCCAGACCTTTAAATTTTTGGGCAAGTGGCCATGTCCATGAATTCAAATAGTCCCTTTTAACTTTGCATCCTACATAATACAATGAACAAAACTCCATAAAAAAATAAAAGACTTCAAAAGATGAAGTATTTAGGGTCAAAAGGAGCCATATGAAATTCTAAAGTGATATTTTTAGGTGTGCAAAATTTTAGAAGGAAACAATTGCACCAAATACTTCTGAATCACTAAACTGAAAAAATTCACTAGGGAATACAAAGTGTACTAATGACCTGGGTAATCACAACTTCATATTTGTTGACTGAGGAACAACAACCTCAAGATGAAGCAATGGGTAACCCTCAACTAACGTCATTAAACACTTGTGCTGCTTCGGGATTTATTGGACCGTTATGTGCAGTCATCCCCGTTTGGAAGTTCATGCAATTTTTCGTGTGTATTGAGTAGGATTTTCTATCGAAGCAAGGCATCGATGACTTTGGGAAATATCAAGCATGGAGGCTATTTTTGGTGAACGGTGGAAAAATGTGGGCGGTTCATGGACAGTGGTAATCATGTTGAAGTGGGAGATCATGTGGTCATGACTAAGTCTCAAGATGGAGTATAACATATAAAAAAAAGATTTTATCATGTATTCATTGTGATTTGAATGAATTAGAGAAAATGATCAACACCTTCAAAAGCCCAAATTAAAAAAAATACCAAAATGGGATAAAAAAGAAAATAAGGAATAAGACAGGTAATAGAAATCAAAACTAATAAAGAAATTAGAATACTCAATTACCTATATTGTCGAACACCTGTGGGTAAATAAAGAAAAGACCAATTTTCAAAACATCTCAAGTTAGATAAGACATCCAAATAAAAATCAAGATAAAAGGTTAGTTACCATGATACCATCGTTAGTTACCACTGGTGCGAAAAAACTGATAAGGAATACCCAAAGTCTTATAACTCCACCGCAAATTAAACTAACTAAAATAGAGTCTAAATCGATATAAAACTTGTGGTGATAAAATTAAAGCCACATAAATATAATTAAGAAATCACATCTACCTCAACAATTAAATATATATGACCAACTAATTCTCAAACTCAGTGCTAGAAAAGGGACCATAAATAAGAAATAAGATTCACCATCAATTGAACATCGAATTTACTTAAAGGACCACATTAATATACATAGGAGATCAGATTGTTAGAGCTGAAAATGAAAACATGCATCAAGATGGAAGTTAAATAGATAGAAAAACGCCGAGATAGAGCGACTAGTGATGATTCTGGTGTGGGTTATGAGAGAAATATTGAGACAATTGGTAATAATCAGCGTATCATGTAATTTGAGAGGGATTTTTAAATTTGATAATAATCATTGTATAGTGGTAATACTAATTATCTTGGAATATCACACATTTTGCGAAAGCATATCAAAACATTAGTAGCTATATGACTTGTAGAGAAAACATGATGTAGACTCCGAAAATTTCTGACATCCACATTACAAAGACAACCTCAACAGGTAAAATAAAATAATTGATAGGTATAACATGATTCGAGATTCTCAATTAAAAGGGGATGAGTATCCTCTTTAATTCCAATCGTTTATATTACTAAATCTCCAATCATCGGATCCAATCCATATTAGCACATTCTTACCCTGATTTCCATATTGTAAACTTTCAATAATTTTAACAACTTTAGTAACATTAACAACTTGATTCATGTTGTCTTTATCCCAATCATTTATATATACCAGTAGCTTTAATCAGGTTCCCTCCCTCTATATTACGTTCATGGAAAAGTTTGTAAGAGAGAGAGTTGGTAAACGATGGCTTACCGATATCAGAATATAGAGTTACAGGGGATAATGTGAAGAAAACAATTAAAGATTTTAAGTGTAGTAGTTTGTTTCTAGCCAGCCATTACCAAGGAAAGATAGAAAAATAGACAAAACAATTAATAGGGTGAAAGATAGATATATAGCATTACTAAACAAAATTTTGAGTTTTGCAGCTTTAACACACAGATATTTGAAATCTTACTGAACAAAGGTCTATCTCCTTATCCTTCTTCATGTCATTACGAAATTCTCAATTCTAAGACCCATCCACCTAAAATATACATCGTCATATAGATAATTACGTCAAATTCTAGTGTGTACAGAAAAAAGTCAATGAATCTTTAATGATAAAGTCATGCCTAAATTTCCTGAAATCAACTTTCGCAATCGATGGGGGGGAACTATCTCAAGCACACCAAAACATTCCTTAAACAAATCTCGGGGATTAGCTAAGAAATAAAATTGAGCACTCACATACACAAACTCCATACAATTGGAAATAAAACAACTTCAACAGTACACAAATTGCACACAACATTAAATAAACCAAATGCAATAGTATTGATGTAGGCATTATAAACAAATTTTAAAAATCTAATGTGAACACAAATTAGTACCTTTAAAATAAGCCCAAATTAGTACCAAAACATCAAATACAAGATTTACATCTTAGAAAGTGCTTCGAAATACAACCAACACAAACTAATATCCAAAATATCAAACAAAAAACCTAAAAAATGATATGAGATCTTAAGAATCACACGCACAAATGTTGAAAGTCATGTTAACCATATGGCACAAATGTTGAAAGTCATGTTAACCATATGATTCCCATCCAAATATTAGGGTTTATAAAACTTTAATTTGCACAAAAAAAAACACAAAATCTCAATCCAAGAGAGAGGGGAAACGTTAACCTGATGGATCTGCAAAAAAACGTGCATAAACCTACTATTCAATCAACAAAAACAAAATGCGCACCTACGATATTTTTAATCAAAAATAACAGAATATGAACCAAATAAATGCTTAACACAACATGAAATTTCTCGATAATAAAATGGAAATCGCAATGGAGATGGAGACGGAAATCATACCTCTGAAGAACTGGAAAATGGAGATGGATATCCCACTTGCTGCTGCTTCGAGCAGAGAAAAATTAGAACTGGAAATTGGAGAGAGAGAAAGACATGTCAAATAAGGGGACTTGTGTGATTTCTACTAGATAAAAAGAAACTTACTCATTTAACCCTGATTTTGAATTAAAGTAAGAGAGGAAACCAAATAGTAGTAAGGCAAAAGAGGGGGAAACAAAAAATAAAGGGTCAAAAGAGTAAATTGGAACAAAGCAATCTCAGCCCTTAATTTTTTACATTGGTGGCCAAATCTCAACCTCTAATTAAGTTATCATCTTATTGAATAGTGTCAAATATTTTACTCCTTATTATATATATATATATATATATATATATATATATATATATATATATATATATATATATATATATAAAATAAAGTAGAAAACTTATGTATGTCATAAGATCAAATGATGATGTCATCTTAATGAATTTTTATTGCACTTCCTATTTTGCCCCTCAAATCTTTGATTTCCCCCCTCTTTTTTTACTTACCAAATTTAGACTTAAATTCAAAATTGGGGTTAGTTTGGTCAAGATCACTTCTTCAATTTGTTCCTACCCTCTCATTTCTCACACAACCTCTCATTCTCCCGTTCTTTCATCAGCAAGCCCAAAGAAAACCCTCCTTCCCCACTCTCCCACACTCACCCCTCTGTCACGGCCGCCCTCAACCTGTTGCCGTCGCCGCCTTCATCCCACTGTCGCTGCGTCACTCAGGTAAACCTGATCTCTACCCCCACTCTCTTATACACGCACATGTACACACTCATGCACTAAGTTTATTGAGTTTTTATGCATTCTTACTTCTCTTATGGTTTTATTTGGATCCTTTTGTTAGATGTATTTTTTTGTTTGTGTTTTTCAGATTTGGGAAAGTTGTAGCAATGAATGCCCAACCACCCTGTAGCAAGGAAAGTTGTACGGATTTGGGGAAAGTTGTAGTAGATTTGAGGTTTAGTTTGTGTTTTTTAATCATCTCTTCTCCCTCTCTTTCTCTCTTGCTTTATTTTTTTGTTACCGTTGAATGGGTGTTTACATGGTGAATGGGTGTTTAGTGTGCACAAACATTTGGGATTTTGATTTATATAGAATCGAACACACTACATTGTAGCTAAGACATTATGGTTTGATTTATATTTGTCCTCTCTATGGTGTGATTTATGTTGGGACGCTGTTGGTTTCAATCTAATTTATTTTATTATTTTCTTAAGTAGAGAAAATATTACTTTTTGTGTTCAATTAGCTACCAATAAGTGTGTAAACAGGCTTTTTAAGAAAGATGGAAAAGGCGATTTTGAAACTGTGGTGCGATTTTGCAATTTTCTTATGTAGATTTGCTTTATTAGGGCTTTATTGTTTTGGTATATATTTGGTTCATAGATTTTAATTCATCTTTCTATTCTATTTCCAATGATTAGAGAATTTGTTTTCGGAACCAGAATTTCAAGTCTTATAATTGAGACTATTTGTCACTAGATGTTATTTTTGTTCTTGACCAAATTCCACAATACTTTATCATGTTATTTTTGTTTTTTTATGAAAACTTTCTTTCATGAGTTAACTCTTATAATTGAGACTATTTGTCACTATATGGATGCTGCGTATGTTAATTGATTTATATTAGTTTGGTTTAATTATATGAGTGTGAATTATTCTCACTTTAAAGAACAATTTATGTTTGATGATTATAAGGTTTTTATATGATATTCTGATCGCTTAATATGATTTATATTCGGGTTTTCATTCTTTATTGGTTTTCATGAGTTAACTCTTATATGTTAATTGATTTATATTCAGATCACTTTAAACAACAATATATATGATTATTTTCACTTTTATATGATTTTAGGTTCCATTTGTTGCATGCTTGATGTGCGACACTTGCAGCACGTTGTGATATGTAAGTCATGAGGTATGACATTTTTTATTGGTCTAAATACATGTACTCCCCTATTTTACTCTTCTTCACATTTAATTGCATATGGTCTTCTCCCTTGATTTATGCCTCTTTTCTATTAGCGTTATTGCTCATTCAAGTTGTATGACTCAAAATGATGAATGTATTTTATATTAAACTCCACGTAATGTTTCGAATTATTTTCCCAGGTGATCAACTACAAGCAGTATCATTTTCGTACATCCTTGAAACATATATTATTAGGTGTTTTTGCATTTCCGTCAATATGTTAAAGTGCGTTATTTTATGTGGATTGATATTGAATTTTGTAGCTAGAATTCGAGTAATGCATAAGCTTCATAAAGCCAATTGCATCCCCAGTTTTCAATAAAATACACAAGGGGGGTTGTTTTAGCATCTAATGATTGTTGAAATGTAATATTTGGGTGCAAAGCCTTGATATGTACTCTTCGATTATTTGGATCTTTTTTTTTGTGTTTCGATGTTATCAATCACACTGTCACGTGTTAAGAGTTCTTTACTGTACTAAGCATAACGGACTTGGCCTATAAAATTCTTAATACAACAGAACCATTGTCAGTTTATTCAATTTCGTTCATGTGGTCCAGATATATTTTAGCTTGAAGTAGTATGGTGTAGTGTATGCATGTTCTTTTATTGTGAATGTGTGATATGCATCATTTTCTTCTAATTATCTAGAATTATGAATTTTTGACGTTTGGAAACTCTATCTTTAAAGTACCTGCTAATGGGTTTTTAAGGTAACTAAGACTTTTTTTTGTACGATAATTGAATGTACTTGGTTTTTTTAGGTAAATAAAATTTTTTTTAGAGATGACAGTAAAAATATCCCAGATTGCATAACTCTCAACTTCCATAAATGGATTGCATTGTTGTTGCTTTTATGATTATCGACGCTATAATTTTCATTGTTGATGGAACTTTAGTGACAGTACAAATATCCTAGATTGCTAGGAACATCACCACTAATGAATTAGCGAATGTTATACGTTACATGTATCTACCATCAAGAATGAGGGACCAAGAAAGTTACCATGTTAATTGTTGTGAGAATGTGTGATTAGGGGTCCCTCAACTCAAAATTTAATCTTTCTAAGTTGAAAAAAGTCTTGGATTTTTAATTTTGTAGCTCATGTGCTTTTTGTTTTTACCTCAATTTCGAATACTAATCTATTTAGACGTCTAAAACATAAGGATTGAATACCAATTTCTCAACCTTTAGATTTCTATCACCGAAGATGAGATGAATTATGTTTCCAAACCAATAAGTATGAATTTATACCTTTATGTCTCATTAAATTTGAATTGGGATTAAGGTGACTTTTGATGCAGATTACCTGATATTGTACTCAAGTTATGCCTTAAAATTGGTTGTAATTTTCTGTTTTCTCATGTATTTCAGTTTTTGCGCCAAAAAAAGGGAAAATGATGTTTGCTCTTAGAAATTTATGGCTTTCTTTGATAGTAAGAATAATATTTTCTACTTTAATCTGCATATATTTATGATTTTTGGTTACACAACTACAAAATGAGCACCTGTTTGGCATTTGTATTCAACAACCATAATTGAGAAGGCTGATGTTTCCCATATAATTGATTTTAAGGAGGGACTTGCTTTGCCTGTTATGGATCAAATTATTGAAGATGGGTAGTACCATGGGACATTTGACTTCATATTCACAAACGCAGACAAAGGCAACTACATTAACTACCACTAGAGGTTGATTGATCTGGTTAAGGTCGGGGGACTTATTGGGTATGACAACACCCTATGGAACGTGTCTATAGCAGCCCAGCTGATGCTCCGATAGGGAAGTACGTGAGATACTATAAGGACGTCGTGTTGGAGCTTCACAAAGCCCTGGCCTTCGATCCAAGGATTGAGATTTGTATGCTTCCCGTTGTTGATGGGTTTCTCTGTGCCGCAGTGTCACTTGATACTCCCATATCCAATCAACTCTTGAAGGAAAATTTCGGCCAACGACCTGAAAAGAAGCCATTTTTTCCTTTTCTTTTTCGTAAATCTTTCATTTTGTTTGTCATCTGCATTATGATCTTACACGGGTAAAGAAACATATCAAGTATTTGATTTTTTTTGTTTTGATTAATACATTCATATGTCATGTGTTAGTCATATGAATAATATAATTTTTTAGCAGGGCATCTTTTATTAGACATATGACTAATGTCATACAGGCACACTTTTTATATGTCATATAGACATATGGCATATGACTAATTTCAGAGAAGGAGAGGTCATTAGCAATCCAATATCTATGGATGGCTTATATAATAATATGTCCTTAACTAGATCCTGATCAGTGACTAATTTGGACTTATTAGTGACCAATTAGGACTATTCAATGATGGTACCAGATATCATTAAATAGTCTCAATTCACAAACTCATGATTTAGAATGTGAGATGATTGACGGACCAACTTAGATATCATTAAATAGTCCCACGGATATCTTCAAATCGTTGTCAAAGGATTTTCATATAAATATGGTACTTGAAGTGCTTAAGCATTAATTAGTTCATACCTGATTTTAATTTTTGTTTCATTTATTTGGTTGTGGTTTGTTTTGGTTCTTTGGTGTCTGTAGATATTGAAGATGGCTTAGAGGCTCCTGGAGTCCTAAGGCAAAAGGTTCAAGAGAATATGGAGGCCTTACAAAAGGAGAGGCGCTCATAATAATTCTTAAAACTCGCTATGAACCATTTGTTGAAGGTCGAACTGATGAGTTTGTGAATTGGGCAACATCGAAAGACCACCGTCTTTCACAAGATGCTTTCGGTGAGGCAAAGCTACATACTATCAGATATATCTACAAGTCAAGCCAGAGAATTGGTAAATGAAAAACGATAGCATATGAAGGTGTGATTTCTAGCAGCAATCGAAGCTTTCTTTTTTATATAGAAACGCATTAACCATTAAACAAGTGAAAGTAACATAACGTTTTCAAAGTGTAATCAAGTCAGATAATGGAAATATGGTTATTGCTAAAGTGAGGTGTTAGTTTATATATGTTCCTATAACTTATTTTGATTGTTTTTGTGGCTAAAAATGATACATGCGTGTATGTGTTATATTTGATTTATTAGTGATCCATTATTCTCTTAATATTAGTGATCCAATCACATAGTAGTTTAAAGATTTATTTTATTCCCGTAAACTTACTGATATCGTTTGTTGGGTGCTAAGGTCTGGATGCAATGAAATCGCACAACTTCTGCCTCTTTTTTATTGCTGCAAAAGAAGGCATGGACTTATTCAACCAACATTATTAAGGGAAATCAAAACTGAAATTCGTGGTGAGATCTTACCTAGAGATGGTGGTGAGCCAGATGAGCTACACTTTCAACACGTAATTTGTAATGGGCAAATTTGTTGTTGCTACCCAAATTTGTTGTTGTTTGCTGTTGTTGCCCAGATAAAGCAAGGTAAGCTTGATGTTGCTGCCCAAAGGTGTGGACCTGTTAACATAGTGGTAATGGGAGTTGGAGCAGAGCTCAGCAAAGTTCCAATTCGATTTATTTTTATGTCCTAGAATTCCTGTCCAAAACATAAACATGCCAAACAATAATTAAGGGACACAATTTCCATGGCTGCTACATCCTTTACCCCAAGATACAGAACAATAGTATCGAGTCTCGGGTTAAGGTCTCTCATGGGTTATTTTATCAACTTGGAAACATACTTTATCACCTTGATTTACCAGATGCCCAGGGATCTTTTTTTAAAGGATATTACTTTGTTTGGGTGGTTACTGTTCCAGCCACTGTTACGGGGACTGGGCCTGATACGCATCTCATCAATCTAATAATGATAGCCCACATCCAACATCCACCAAGAAGCAAGTTTCCTATTGTGACGTGATCCTAGAAAAAATAACTTTAAACCTTCAACTTTATGTTTCGATATTGGATATGCACAAAAACTGAGCACACGAATATCAACCTATTACTATTGATGTGTTTTTACTGTAATGTATTGAATGTTATTAGCTCCATGATTTTGTTATATTGAGGTCTGTTGCAAATTTAAATGCTTTTTTAGTTGTTGATGTGATAAATATACTTATTGAAATATTATATAATTACGCTTCTAATTTTTGTGATTGATCCTTTTGTAGGACTTTGTGACTAGGAAGCTTCCTCCCTTTTCGTGATAGTTTGAGAGAATTAATTACCATCAATATTTTCTAGGTTATTAAAGGTGAATACAAGAATGATGCCTTTTGGTTTGTGAGGATGTTGAAACTAATATCTGATTTCGTTCGATGTAGCAGCTTGATAGGGTGTCCAGTGACAAATTCTCCACGCCAGAAAAATAACACTACATATATCTATCGAAGCAACACTATACACTGCGACAGAACTATCCATGACAGACGACATCACAGTGGCTAAACCACCATGGATGAAATTGAAAAGCCGCAAACTTTGGTGTAAAGCAAGAGGTCTGAATTTTTAAAGAAACAAATTTTCATGTTTTATAGTTATAACTCTTACAAGTTATTAGAAAATGAACTATCATAGTGAATTACAGTTGTTTCTACTGCAACACTTCATTGATATGATTGTTGATTTTTCAAATGTTTTTCAATGGTCGCTTATGTTTGAATTGACGAGATATGTAGGTAGGCAGACCAATAAGGGGTTCAGTCAGATCTTATATATATTTAATTAATTCATATTACGAGATATATAGGCAGACCATTTCGAGGCTCGGCCACACTAATAAACAAATTAACCCATTCTCTATAGACCCCTTGAGCCAAAGGCTATCTCATGATTCGAACCAATGCTCATGTTGTATCATTCACAAAGGAAGGAAAGCTGTAGGTACCCTGTTGTTCATTACTTTTCTTATATGCATTTGTTATAAAGTACAAGAACTCTGAAATATTTATAATGCGACACCCCGTGCATTTGTTGCAAAGACCCACTACCTACATAATTCTAAAAAACTATCACAAGGGTGTATCTGCAACAAATGCAGAGGCCACTTTTCTGTTTTTTTTAAATATTTTTTTGGTATTAGAATAGGTTTGGAGGTTTTATTTGCAAAGGCTACTTAGGTCAGCCTTTTTTTTTACTTTCGCCTAAAAACTTTTTGTGTTGGGATTACTAATTAAAATAAATAAATAAATTGGTGTGGGCATACTTTTTAGATACTTGGTCACGTCTCTAATCTTTTCACAATTTTATAGTCAGAGTTAAAAGGTCTAATGTACAAGAGGACCATACTTATTCATGTGCGTGGATGGATGTCATACTTTTGGTTCAGTTGGAGAAGCTGAAGTCGTTAGTGCTCGAAGGTGAGTTAATTCCTTGAACAATATAGTCCAAGAACAATAAGGGAAAGTTCTCTTCCTTTTCTCCCATGTTCTACCCTTATCCATTGGAAACCTTATAATCCAAGAACAATATAGTAAATAAGAGTGATTGGTAATGTTATTAACATCCCAACTTTACCCCAAGCTTTCGTGTTATGATTTTTTTACCTTTCATGTTGTCTTGCTGCTGATTTTTTTCGACCTTTTATGCAAAAGTTGTTATCGTTTTAATTGTAATATTGTTGTTAATACCGCAATTGTCATTTATACATAATTATGACTGTGTGTTTTTGCTTACATTTCAAGATAAATGGAAATGATTTTTAGGAGAAGCATATTCTAATCATGAATGAATAAGACGTGATGTTGGCGATACAAGCGACATGGTGTATTACAGTCATGGTTGTCATAATGACCAGGCTTTAAAGTTGAGTCCTATGAGATTTGTAATGCCTCAACATGCTTTATTGTCATAATGACCGGGCTTTAATTTGATTTTCTTCGAAATTTGAACTGTATATTGTGTTACATGAGGTTGTGAGATAAATAATTGATGATGTTTATGTAAGGTCCAAGATATACTATTATTATTGATATTGTAGTATTTTTTTAAATAGGGTGGATAGTCATAAAAACAAATTAATCTGTGTCGAAATTTAATAAAATATTTGTACTATATATATGACATGGAAAGAGTTGTAATAGTTTTTAAATTATCAACGTGCCTTCAGGCACGGGCATACCCTAGTATGTATGTATATATATATATGTGTGTGTGTGTGTGTGTGTGTGTGTATGTGTGTGTGTGTGTGTGTGTGTGTGTGTGTGTATTAAAGGTGCCCAGCCACAGGGGCGTCATGCTTAGCTCTTTGGACTGTTGACGTGCTGCAGCTAGTGTGGAAGTTGCAGGTCCTTACGGTAGACGACTACATTCTTGTCTTCTCAGTATTCTATTTAGTTATTCTCAGATAGGGCATGTGTCGCCCAATTCCAGTTTTATTTAGTTCAAAGAGAGACTTGTACTAGTTATTATTTCAGTATTCAGTTATTGTTGGGATTGTTTTAATTATTTCATTGTCCTGAGATTTCGGATATATTATTTTGGATTGGTTAATCTATCTTGGTTGTTTAATTTTGATGGTTGATCTTAATATTATCATTTGTGTTCATGAAAAATGGTTTCGTATATTAAATTATAATCATGGAACTTAATCCTTAAAATTAAATGTTTTCACACTTAGCTTAATTATTTATTAGGTGATTAATAAAGAAAATTGTTTTCGACAGTGATCCTGAGAATGAACCAACCAGAAACTTTGATTTAATTCAATAAAGGACTGATCACCCGGTATTTAATTAGGTGGTGTGTCACAGGTGGTATCAGATCATCAGGTTCAAGAGTCCTTTAGGATCTTTACGGCTTATTATGCTTTTAGCTTAGCGTCCTTTGATATAGAGCCCTATCTTTAGGATTGTCGTACTCTTATTTATGCGATTACGTCTTCAGCTAGTTGAGATTTAATATTAACGGTGGACTAATAAAATTTAGTCTCATTTCATATGCCTCCAAGATGATCCCCGAGGGATTGAAATGCCCAGCCAGAGCAGCCAGCAGCTCAGGATCAGGGAATGATGAACGCAGCTGAAGTTGTCGCTGTAGTTGCTCATGCAATAAATACAACTTTAGCGGTGGTGCAGCAGGCCCCACCTCAGGTTCAGGCTATGACGCCAGTTCCAGCTCAGTTTCTCACTACATGGGAGAGGGTCAGGGAAGCCTTTTAGAGGGCACATCCCCTAGAGTTCTCGAGCGATTTTGATATTGTCATCGTGAGCCAATGCAAGAAAGATATCCAGAGGAATCTTCTCTTGTATGAATGCACAGACATTCACAGACAGTTACTGGATTCCTACAAACTAGTGGGGGATTCCTTACAATGCTAGGAGTGCACTACCACCTTGGAGGAGAGGGATATTATGATGATTCAGTTCTTTTGGGTGCGATTTGACTGCAAATTCTTTCCTTCCGCTGTGCAGACTGAGATGAGGGGGAAACTGTTGAATATCAAGCAAGAAAATATGATTGTCGCAAAATATGAGGAGTTCACGAGAATGATTACTAATGTGCTAGATGAGACACCTACTGAATAGAAGAAGATTCGTATGTTCACGGATGGTTTGACCTGGAGGATTCTCCAGAACCTCTTGGGTAATCTGTCATTGGGTACTTATATTGATGTACTCAATGCCGCCCTATTGCATTTTTAGGACCACCACTTCCACCAGCAAGGGATCAAATGATTCGAAGAGTCCATCCAACAAGAGGTAGTAGTGCCAGTGGGGCACCACCAGCTCAGGGGTAGCTCCGTCAGGGTGAGCAGCGTTCCCATCAGGGAGACCCTACTAAGCAATTCCGATCTGGTGACTCGAGGCAGGGACATTGGGGCTATAGACAGGGTCAATCCAGTCAGCAGGGCCACCAAGTCCAGTATCATTATCATCAGGGCCAATAGCAGGGCTATCAATGCCAACAGCGATATCAGCAGGGCCAGTGGACAGGTGGTAACGACCATTAGGGCCGAGGACAACAAGGACAAATGGGAGGAAATTTAAAGGGCAGATGTTTTGGGTGTGGAAAGAATGGCTATAGACGTCAGGATTTCCCTGAGGGGGAAAAGGGCCTCACAGCAACAGGGTGGCCATTAGGAGCCACAGAGACCGATCTTCCCAGCCACCCTCCCAGCACCACCTCATATGCAAGCCTTACCAGCTATCCCATCT
Source organism: Sambucus nigra (assembly GCA_949130495.1). Taxonomy (NCBI): domain Eukaryota; kingdom Viridiplantae; phylum Streptophyta; class Magnoliopsida; order Dipsacales; family Adoxaceae; genus Sambucus; species Sambucus nigra. Next base: position 584,738,647 of record OX422215.1, on the reverse strand, counting down.
ATCCTAGTTCAACAGGGACAATTGCAATATGGACGTGCTTATAACCTCCACAAGGCAGCACCACCACATGCACCACCCGTAGTTGAGGGTAAGTTTCCTATCCATGGTACTATGGGGCGCATTTTATTTAACATTGGGTCATCACACTTCTTCATAGCCACTACTTTTGAACGGGCCACGGGGTTGTTGCACTCGACAGAGAGTATAGTGACATGTGTAGACTCACCACTGGGTAATGGGTCGTTGTATTTCTTTATTTTTGGGGGCGTAGGTATAGAGATTGGAGTCTGATTTTTCCTGCAGATATCTTATTGTTAGATATGCACGAGCACGACGCCATTATTGCCATGGATTGGCTTGTTGCTTATAGAGCCATGATAGACTATTTTAGTAGGAGTAATATTTTTGCTATTCCGGTCCAGGAGATGTTTTTGGTGGCGAGGTCTTGTACTGAGGGAGTATCATCCACACATTTATATTACATAGAGGAGGAGACCTCTAAGGAGGTAGTGATTCCAGTTGATTTGATTCCCATAGTTCGTGAGTCTTTCGATGTGTTCCAGGAGATATCGGGACTACCGCCTAGCCAAGAGATAGATTTCATTATAGATTTGATGTCGGGCACACAGTTGATAGCCCGAGCACCATACCATATGGATCCAGCTGAGATGAGAGAGTTGTGTGATCAGATTGCACAGTTGTTGGGTCAGTGATTCATCCATAGGAGTAGCTCACCCTGAGGTGCTCCCGTGTTGTTTGTGAAGAAAAGAGATGGGTCATTTAGGTTAAGTGTGAATTACCGAGAGTTGAGCAAAGTCATGACACGGAATAAGTATTCGTTGCCCCGAATCGATGACTTATTCGACCAATTAAGAGGAGTTGCCTTCTTCTCAAAGATAGACTTGAGGTTGGGATACTATCAGTTACGGGGTAGGGATACGGATGTGTAGAAACTATTTTCTTGACGCGTTACGGATCTTATGTGTTTCGGGTTATGCCGTTTGGGCTAACCAATGCTCCATTTGTGTTCATGGACTTAATGAACAGGGTGTTCAGAGAGTTCCTGGATCAGTTTGTCATTGTCTTTATAGATGGCATACTAATTTATTCCTAGACTGAGGAGGAGCATGTCGAGCATTTGAGACGGGTTCTTCAGATTCTGCGAGAGCATCAAATATATGCTAAGTATGAGAAGTGCCGATTTTGGTTACGAAAGGTCCAGTTATTGGGGAACATTGTTTTCGCCAATGGGATATCAGTGGATCCGGGAAAGGTGTCCGCATTGAGGGAGTGGGGGAATCCCACAACGCCGTCAGAGATCCATAGTTTCTTAGGGTTGGCAGGGTACTAAAGGCAGCTCATTCGAGGGTTTTCAAAGATAGTGGGTCCATTGACTAATCTGACTCGCAAGGGGGTACCGTGCATATGGGATGCGCTTGTTAGTTGGCTTTCAATGAACCAAATGACATGTTAACTTTGCCACCAGTCCTTTCTTTACCAAGTCCAGGAGTAGAGTACCTGGTGTATACTGACGCTTACCTACAAGGACTTGGAGGAGTACTTCAGCAAGAGGATCGGGCTATAGCTTAAGCCTCGTAAGAGGAATTACCCCACCCACGACCTGGAGCTAGCAGCGAACGTATTTACATTACAAATTTGGAGACGCTACTTGTTGGGAGAGAAATTTTGCCTATACACAAATCACAAGTCACTGCAATACTTGTTCACCCAGCGGGAGTTGAATATCGGCCAGCGCAGGTGGCTAGAAATTATGAAGGATTACCAATTCGAGATACAGAACCGCCCGGGGAAGGCTAACGTAATTGCTGATGCGTTGAGATGTAGGCCAGTAAGTGAGGTGGCAGAAGTGTGGAAGGCAAAGTGGAAAGAGTTGGGACATCAGGAGGTAGTGGCCCGATCCTTTATATCCGTCATGACAGTCACACCACAAATTGTTACGAGGGTGATCCAGGCCCAAGTAGATGATTTTTTTTGCTAAGATCATATTTTAGGACTTCTAGACGAGGGCGAGGAGTCATACTCAGTGAGTTTAGATAGAGGATTATGATTTAATGGGAGATTAGTGGTCCTGGAGGGTGAGGACTTATGTCTTGCAGTGATGATAGATTCGCATGGATCTCGATTTTTGTTACATCCCGGATGGGATAAGATGTACCAGGATATTAGGCAACAGTATTGGTGGAGTGGGATAAAGAAGGAAATTGCAAAATTTGAGTCCAAGTGTGCCATCTATCAGCTGGTAAAGGTGGACCATCATAGACCACCAGGGTTACTTCAGCCGCTAGAGATCCCTATGTGGAAACGGGAGAGCATTTCCATGTATTTCATCACTGGGTTGCCTATGTTATAGTGGGGTCACGATTCTATATGGGTAGTGGTGGATCGTTTGACCAGAGTAGCACATTTTCTGCAGTGCGAACAGACTACACTACTGGATAGTATGCTCGGTTATTTATTGTTGAGATATTGAGGTTGCATGGGGTGCCCCCACATATCGTGTCCGATAGACATAAGGTTTTTGTGTCATGCTTCTAGGAGAGCTTTCAGGAGGTTGTGGGTACCGAGCTGCGGTTAAGTACGACGTATCACTTGCAAACATATGTACAGACTGAGCGTACTAATCAGATGTTGGAGGATGTGTGTCGTTGATTTTGGAGGAGGATAGGAGAAGTACCTTCCCCTGGTGGAGTTCGCTTATAATAACTCCTACCAGTTTACGATTGGCATGGCCCCTTTCGAGGTGTTGTACGACAGAATTTGTTGTTCTCCCACTTATTGGCTAGAGGTGGGAGACAACAAGCTACTTGGGCCAGAGGTGATTCAGGAGATTTCAGCTAGGATTGAGTTAATCAGGAGTCGCATTCGGGTAGCCTGGGGCAAGCAGAAAAGCTATGCCGATGTAAAACGGTTCTTCAGGGAGTTTTTTGTGGGGGACCAGGTACTATTACGAGTGTCTCCTATGAAAGGGGTGATGAGGTTCGGGAAGAAAAGGGAAATTGGGTCCGAGGTACGTAGGACCATTTCCAATTATCAAGAGGATCGAACCAGTGGCATACATGCTTGGGTTGCTGGAGCACTTGCACCGTATTCATGATTTATTCCACATTTCATCGTTGAGGCGGAATCTTTGAGATGATTTGGACCACAGTCATATTGTGATAGATGATATTGATTTGCCGCTCGAAAATTCTTCTAAGGAGAGACGAGTGGCTATCCTAAACCATAGTGGGAGGATATTGACGTCGAAGGTAGTCCCACTTCTACGGGTCCAGTGGGAGTATCAAAATATAGAGTAGTCCACCTCGGAGTGCAAGGCAGATATGCACGAAAAGTATCCGGAATTGTTTTTACCCGGTATGACTTATTTCTTGAATTTCGGGACGAAATTCCATTATTTGGGGGGAAGTAAGCAATACCCCATATTTTTATGGCATTTAATTATGGGATTAATTAAATTAAATTGGGATAAATTAATTTAATATTAATCCAAATTTTAAAATATATATTTACTAGCGTGACGAGAGTTAGTAATTATTGGTAATAATTATGTTGAATATTACTTAATGAGTAAAGTAATATATGAGATTGAATTTATTACAATTATCGTGAGTGAATAATACGATAATTATAGAAATTAAGCTCGGATATGCATGTGTTGTGTCGGGATTAAATTAATGCAATAAAAAGTGAATAAATTTTAAGTCGCATGTATGGTCATTTTGAGGGCGCCAATGTGTCCGGAAGGGTCGAGATAGTCAGAAAAGTGTACCCAAGGGTTTAGTTTGGATATCGAGACGTTTTTAGGCCTGACCGGCAACCCGGGAGGGCATTTTAGTAATTACCCATTTTAGGCCTTAATTAATGTCAAAAATTGAGAAGCTATATCTGATGGAAATATGAGTCCTCGAGGGTTAGAAACATTGGAGTTTCTGAGAGGCTAAGGAAGAGATAAGATAGAAGGCTTCTAAGGAGGAGAACCACCAACCCGACACCATTCTCATCAATTCCACCACCAACGCGTAGATCGGGGAACGAGATCATACCCAGCATCCTCTACAATCCAAAATTTCATTCTTGAGACAAGTATCTAAGTTGTTCCTTAGTTGATAACACATCTATTCTAGTGTAAGAGATAATAATGTTATATTTTCATGAAAGATAAATGATAATTGGGATATATATATTGAAATTTTGAGTAGAAACCATGTTAGGACAACCCTATTGTTATAAGCAGATGATTAACTGCGAAATTGATTTCCAATAGAACTTAAATTCTGGAAGAATTAGGAAGATATTGATCATGTTGATACAAATAGGGTTCTTGGTTAATTAGCTTGAATTCACCCTTTATTAATGCCCCTTGATGAATTTGTATATGTTTTACGTTAGAAATCATGTATGTAGGATAATACAACTGTTGGTTTGATTGTTTGGGAGTTTGGTACGAATTAGTAGAGGTTTTGAGGTTTTATGTTAATGAAACCCATCGGTAAAGAGTTGCCAAATCTGGGCCAAGAACTGCTTGATCGACTCGATAATGTCAATTGATCGACCCCTTTTCATCGATCGATCGACCCCTCCTGGGAACTGAAACTTCTTCCTCTTTTAATGTTAATTCAATCCCAATGTGTAAGGACCCTTGGTCATAAATTAAATATCATAATGGGACTTGGGAAGGACCAGTAGGGTATAAGTAGGGTCCGGGTAATACGACTTTATATGAGATTTAACCATAGGATTTCAGGGGTATAAATTCGAGTGGAAATCGTGCGTACGTTAAATTAGGTCTTGTGAGAATTGAGAAGGACTTAGACCAGTAGAGTAGTGAGTGTACACCTACTGATTTTATATTTATTAAGATGATACACCTCGAGAGTCGAGATGTACCTAAGGACTTGCGATAATTGAGAAAATAAAATAATGATTTAATTATACGTAGAACTCAAACGTTATGTAACATGCATGGTTGGAATATATATTATGGGTCATGGGCATACCTAGTTGAATAATGAAAATATATATATATATGGGTGCATGTATATAAAAATAATATTGTATATCTGTGTATAATCATACCCGCGGTACTTGCTATCACGGTGGTTTCCGCGCCGGAACATTCTTATCTCGATTGGACCTTTATGGGGATATTGACATGTACCCTAGAACATAGCATCCTTGGTCTTAGTATTATCATTTGTGTTCTTGAAAAATGGTTTTGTATATTAAATTATAATCATGGAACTTAATCTTTAAAATTAAATGTTTTGACACTTAGCTTAATTATTTATCAGGTGATTAATAAAGAAAATTATTTTCGACAGTGATCCTAAGAAGGAACCAACCGGACACTTTGATTTAATTCAATAAAGGACTGATAACCCGGTATTTAATTAGGCAGGGTATCACACCGGACTTCGCTCCCTGTCTCACATGAGGAGCCATCTATAAACAGGTTCCATATTATGCCTTCTTTTAGAATGTGCCTTCATCTAGGGCTCCATTCTTGAATAAATATTTTTCTTCTTCATTGTCAGTAATAACTGGACTTGGCACTGTTCTCGACCTTGGCCTGGATTTCTCCTTCCTTTTCTGGATCATTTTTTGGTACCTCAAAATCTTCACTATCGACCTCATCCCATGTGAACTCGGCTATAAAGTCGGACAAAGCTTGACCTTTGATGGTTGTTCTCAACTGATAGATAATAACAAATTCTCTGAGCTCTACCAACTAGGCCATAAACCTAACTAATTTATCGGGTTTATGGATGACATGTGTAAGAGAAGAGTCAGTGAGTATGACCATCATATGAGCTTCAAATATGGTTTCATTTTTCTTGAGGCTTCTATCGATGAATATGCTAACTTTTCAATTTTTGTATACCTCTGCTCGACCCCTTTAAGGGCCATACTATTAAGTATAAATATAGTTTCTCTCCCTAAATTGGCCACCGAGTCAACAGTGTTGGGAATCCTAAGTAGGCCTTGATCTCCTGAATGGATTTTTTGCATTCTTTATTCCATTAGAAGGATTTCTTCAAAAAGTTTAAGAAGGGCCGACATTTGTTTGTGGCCCTTAATATAAACCTAATTAGTGAAGCAACTCATCTAGGCAGCCTTTAAACGTCTTTAATGGTTTGGGGGGGTTTCATATCAATTAGAACTTTTATCTTTTTAGGATTTTCTTATATCCCTCACTGGTTAAAAATTAAACCTAGGAATTTACCTGCTCCAAAGCTTCATCTGATACCTGCCATTGTGTTAAAAGTATGCTCAAGGTCAGCCACTGCGTCTCAGTTTTGAGGCTTTTGGTTAACATAACATCTACATATACTTTCATGGTTTTGCCATTCTTTTCCTCAAATATCTTATTCATCAATCTTTAATAGGTTGCCCCAACACTTTTTAGGTCGAAGGGAGTGACCTTGTAGCAATATGTGGCTTTGTCTGTGATGAATGAGGTTTCTAAACATCAGATGGGTCCATAAAGATCTAATTAGAGCCCGGATAGGCATCCATGAAACTCATCAATTCATGCCCAGCTATGGCATCTACCATCTGATCAATCCTCGGAAGGGCGAAGCTATCTTTTCGACAAGCACTACACCAAATTCGTTGACTTGTAAGTGTTTTAAACACTTACAAATCAGACAGTAACGATTTTAAACTGTTATAAAAGAAGAGGTAATAATTTTTTTGCAACTTTTCAAAACACTTACAAATCGAAATTAGTAACGGTTCAATCGATGAATATTTTCGGAGGTATGCTTTATATAGTTAACCGATTGTAAGTGTTTAAAATCGTTACTGTTTGACATTTTATAAGTGTTTAAAACCGTTGTTTTACAGAGTGTAAGTGTTTAAAACCATTATTGTTTGTAATTTTATACGTGTTTAAAACCGTCACAAATATCGATACAAATAAAAAAAAAAGTTCAACCACAAAGGCCTTATCCAAAGCATCTGAAAACAATGAGAATTGACATCTCCTTGTTCAGTCATCAACAAATTAAATTAACTAATTTAATTTACAATAATCAATGTCTCAATCATCTCCTCATTCAACCAGCAAAAAATTAAATTCATTAACATTTTTTTTCCATCTAAAAACTAAAAATATATCTCAAAAGATAAAATTCAAAACTAAAGTAAAGTAAAGGATAACAACACATAAACCAATAGGTAAAAGCAAAGGAACATGGCTGATAATGTCGAAGAGGGCCTTCATTTAAGATTTTTAAGCCTTATCCCACTTGAGTGGCTTTACGATCTCCCGTGTAAAGTCGGGGTGATCACTTTCAAAATGCCCATAAGCAGCAGTCTTCAAGAACGTGTCATTCACAAAATGCTCATAAGTATCAACGAAGACGGACAATGAATAACATTGTAAACCATATTTATGATTTAAGAGGTGTTAAACTTTTTCATATTTGGGATTGGGAGATTAATAAAAGAGGGTCCTAGAGTTAGTAGGTCGTGCTTAATCAACAAATATATTTTCAATATAATTTTAAAATTCATGGGCTCTTTTCTTATATATAATTCTATATGGATTATCAGCCTTGAATTTGATTGCAGTCCATCCAGTAGTTGGTACACTTATTCTTGCTCCTGATGTTTCGATCAACACTGTTGGCTTTATTTCCTATAAATCAAAACATCGGAGTGAGAAGATCCGATATTAGAGGGAGGGGGAAAGAGAGAGAGAGAGAGTGTTTCATACATTGACAGCCTTCACAAGTGTTCTAATAGGTTCACACTCATGGGCCCAGGGTTTCTTGAAATGTTGAAATGATTCCACACGGGACCGAACAATTAAGCCCTATAAATAAAGAAGTAAAATTATTGATGTTCAAATTTATGCAAGAAAAGAATGTAGAAATAGCAAATAGCAAAATAATTATTTTTTTACCATTGAATCCACAAGCCAGATCTTCTTGCGGGTCTCTTCCACAAGGGCTCCAATCTGCATAGAAATCAAGAAAAAATATTAATTTATTTTCTTTACTTGGCAACAATGAAGCATTGTATGCAAGTACATGAATATCAAAAAATGTATATGTATACTATATAATATATACACATGATTATAACAATGATTCTGCTCCTTTCATGTCCTGTCGTATAAAATGATCTCCCAGTCTTTTACTATTACATTTTAGTTTTTCCCTTCATCTTTACTTCTTTTACATGTTAACATAAAGTCACGTACAGACATTGAAATACAAGGTTCTAACCTGTTTTGACATCTCAAGAGCTATGACTTATGTTATGCCAGTACCAGCCTGCATTGACAATGAGATGGAGTATATGAGACCCCAAAACTAAAAAAAACTAAATAATAATATAAAAAGGCTTTAAAAAAGAGGTGTGGATTTGGAGAAAGAGGGGGACTGATCAGATTTAAGTAGTAATAACACGTCAAACCGTCATCTTCTAACCTATTAAAATATTAATCAATTTGAATTTTTAATAATACTTGAATATACTTATGACAATAACAAAAAGACTGAATGTTGAGACAAATATAAAGTCCCGCCTCTCTCGCTCTAAGGAATAATAATGTATTTAACAGAGTTTCTAAGGAATTCTTGAAAATGTGAAGTTAATGCCCATCAAAAACTAATTTTTAACTTAATGCCCATTGTTGATACCAAATTTAGTCTGGTGACATGGATCAATAAAGTGAAGACACGTGGCAGTCTACGTGGCAACAACTCACACGCTCCGAGGAACCATACTACAACGAGGTACACTATTTTCCCGAGGAACTCATACGCTCCGAGAAACGAGAATTCTCCGAGGAACTCTTGAGCACCGAGAAGCTTAGGCGGTCCGAGGAACTCAGGCAGTCCGAGGAACTCCTCGAACAAAGCATTAATAGTTGGATAACCAACAGTTTGACTGTTCATTAAATGCTTATCATTCAGATGCATACGCTTAAGAAGCATTGAATGTATCACCCTTTCATATGTACATCATTTAATGTATTACCCTTTCATATTACAGCCCCAGGGCTATAAATACATTGTACAATCCTCATTGTAAAGGGACCGAAATTTCTTGATAGAACTTGTAATCGAGAATTCCCAAACACGCAGCAATAACATAACAGTGGACGTAGGCCATTCTTATAAGGCTGAACCACTTTAAAAATTCTTTGTCTCATTTTTTTATCTGTGATTGAATAATTAGATATGATCTAATTTTTTACATCAACAGATTGGCGCCGTCTGTGGGAAACGACTGGTAATATCGTTTTCCATCAAAAACAATCCATCACAAATGGCTGATATTCCAGAATCTAGCAATCGAAATGATGGAAGCCCTCCAAATCCATCTGCTCCGCCAAATATTCCAGATCTGGCTCGAATAATGACAAATCTGGCTCAGGGCCAGACCGTCATGAAAGAAACTATGCGTCAACTCATACAAACCCTCCATGGCGGTGCACCAACCCATTCAAGACCACGAAGTATTCAAAGAAATACCCGTGCATCTTCTTCGCGTACTAGGCGTACCAATTCATATCGCAATGAGGAGTCTGAAGATTTTTCTTATCAACCTTGACGAACTTCGTCAGTGCGAGCCACATATACTGAACAACGTATCACTCTCTCCCCATAAAGGACCAGTGCGCTAGAAAGATTAAGAAGGGTATCACCTTTCGATCGATTAGGTCCTAGGAGGAGCAAAAGTCCTCCTAGAGCCCCATCGAGGAGTTTTCGACGACCATCAGATTTAAGGGAAGGATTTGCCCAGTCGCGACCAGCTGCTCCTCAAGAGAGATCCCAGGAAGCCACATCAACGCGATCAGTTGCTCGGACCAATAGGCCCGAGGAAGGAAATGATGCATGGAAAGGCTCTATTCAAAGGCTGGAGGATAGATTGGGGGAAATGGTTAAAGCTAAGAACCCCCTACAACGAACCTTTGTTCGAGGAACACCTTTTGTCCAGTCCATTGTAGATTTTCCAACACCATCAAAGTTCAAAGCACCTGTTGTGACCCCCAAATATGATGGAAAGACTGACCCTGTCCTTCATATAGAACAATACCAGGCTGCAGCCGACATCTATGCTGTTCCAGATGAGATGAGATGCAGGGAATTCTCGGGAACTCTTACCGGACTTGCTCAAATATGGTATAATAATCTTCCTCGGGGTAAGATTTCAACTTTTCTTCAACTGGCCGAGTTATTTATTGGGAATTTCTATTTTGTGGCAAAGCCAGTTAAACGAGTAGCACATTTGTTAAGTGTTAGACAAAAAGATGGTGAGAGTACCAGAGATTATATAACTCGTTGTAATAACGAGAAACTTGAAGTCATTGATTATGAGGAGAAGACAGCGATTACCTCTTTGATGAGTGAACTACTGCCCAACAAGTTGTACTACACTTTGGCTAAAGATCCACCTAGAACCATGTTAGACCTGATGGGAAAAGCGTCCAAGATTATGAATGCCGAGGAGGCTATGGCTGCGAAGAAGAATATGGATGCCAAAGAAACCAAGGTGGAAGGTGATAAAGCTAAGAAGAAAGAGCATAAGAACAATGGTAATGACAAACATTCAAAAAATAGGTCGGTATGGGACGTGATGAAGAAATATGATAACTATACTCCTTTGAAGAAGGATATCAACCATGTTCTAGAGGAAATCAAGAACAACGAGGAACTAAACTGGCCAGAGAAAATGAAGGCAGACCCTGACAAGAGGAATAAGGCAAAGTATTGCGAGTTTCATAAAGATCATGGCCATATGACCAAAAATTGCATAGCTCTTCAGAATGAGATTGAAACACTCATCAGACGAGGAAAGCTATCAAAGTATGTTGATCGTGGAAATAAAAGAAGGAACAACGACCGAACAAGAGAGAGGTCTAGAGCTCCTCGTCGAGTAGAGGAGAACAAGAAAAGAAACCATGAAGTTGATCCAGAAGACGACCCCGATCTTCCCAAAAGACCAAGGCAGCCAGAACGTGAGGTATTTTCAATACGCTTTGGGTCATTTGACTGTAATGTTATAACAGGTGGAGATACAGGAGGAGGAGACCTTACTGCCGAGAGAAAAGCTTACCTCTGTGAGGCTCAAGTTTGCTCGTACATTCAACGAATAAATCTAGCTGAGGAGGATCGCCCGAGAAAGGTGAATAAAGAGAAATTAGTCATTGGTTTCTCAAAGAATGACCTTGCAGGTGATCTATATCCTCATGATGACCCATTGGTGATCAAGATGAGAATGAAGGAGGTTATAATTTCAAGAGTACTGGTCGACAATGGTAGCTCGACAGACATCATGTTCTACTCGTGCTTCGATAGTTTAAATCTAAAGCTATCTCAACTGGAGCCTTATCATAGACCCCTCCTCAATTTTTCTAGCGAGAAAGTATTTCCACTTGGTACGATCAAGTTGGATATATTCATTGGTACGTGGCCTGCTTGTCGAACAGAAAGAATACGCTTCTTCATGATGGATAAAAATATTCAGTCATCATATAATATCATCATGGAAAGAGTAGGATTGAAGAAGTTCGAGGTTGTATCATCTACAGTACATCAATGCCTAAAATTTCTAACAAATTTTAGAGTAGGAGTTGTGAAGGGTGACCAGAAAGTAGCTCGGGAATGTTATTATTCATCCGCCGAGCAAGAAGAACTGGAGGAATCAAGGAAAAAGACTACTACTTATCAAGTGGAAGAAGGGGCAGAAATTGAAACATTGGATCCTAGAGATGAGTCACAACTCGTGAAGGGTCAAGTGGTGGAAGCTACTGAAAACATCATTCTGGACAACGAGCACCCTGAACGAACTACTCAAATAGGTTCGTCATTGGAAACCTCACTAAAAGAGGAATTGATAACTTTCTTTAGAAGCAGAAAGCAAACTTTTGCGTGGAGTCATGAGGATATGCCAGGAATAGATCCAAATTTCTTATGTCATGAGCTTAATGTGAATAAGGAGATCAAGACAGTAAAGCAGAGAAGAAGAGTGTTCAGCCCCGAGAAGAATCCATCTATACAGGAGGAAGTAGAGAAGCTCCAGAAAGGTTGCTTCATTGAAGATGTTAAATATCCAGACTAGTTAGCCAATGTGGTGATGGTAAAGAAGAAGAACAATAAATGGAGGATGTGTATAGACTTCACCGACCTCAACAAATCATGCCCAAAGGATCACTTTCCACTGCCCCGAATTGATCAACTAGTCGATGCTACCTTGGGACACGAGCTGTTAAGCATCATGGATGCTTATTCTGGTTACAATCAGATTAAAATGAAACCTGAAGACAGGGAGAGTACTTCTTTCATTACCCCTAGGGGAACTTATTGTTATAATGTTATGCCTTTTGGTTTGAAAAATGCAGGTGCGACATATCAGAGGCTGATGAACAACGTCTTTGCTGAACAAATCAGTTGCAATATGGAAGTCTATGTTGACGATATGCTGACGAAGAGTAAAAAAGCTGCTGATCATCTAGTTGACTTAAGTCAGACTTTTGATCAACTAGATAAATACCAAATGAAGCTGAACCCGACGAAGTGCATATTTGGAGTACGAGAATCCATGTTTCTCGGATACATTGTCAACCAATGAGGCATTGAGGCGAATCCTGGAAAGATCAAAGCTCTATTAGGGTTGCGATCTCCAACGACGAAGAAAGAGGTGGAAAGTCTTACAGGACGAGTAGCAGCACTTAACAGATTTGTATCACGAGCAACTGATCGATGTCTCCCATTCTTCAAGACACTCCAAAAGACTTTTAAATGGAATGATGAATGTGAGAATGCTTTTCAAGACTTGAAGAAATCCTTGGGAGCACCTCCACTGTTGTCCAGGCCAGTGATGGGAGAAAAATTGTACTTGTACCTAGCAGTATCGGAGAATGCAGTTAGCTCGGCGTTGATAAGAGTGGAGAATGTAGTACAAAAACCAATATATTACACAAGTAAGGCCTTCCGAGGAGCAGAGATCAGATATCCAAGGCTGGAAAAGTTAGCACTGGCGCTGATTGAGGCGAGTAGGAGAATGAGGCCATACTTCCAAGCTCATACTATAGTCGTATATACTGATATACCGTTGAGGCAAGCCCTTCATAAACCAGAAAAATCGGGGAGATTGATGTACTGGGCAATAGAGCTCGGAGAATATGATATAGTCTATGAACTCAGATCATCGCTAAAAGGGCAAGCTGTAGCAGATTTTATAGCAGAGTTCACTTATCCTCATACCCCCGAGGAGCAAAAGTTGCTCGCTGATCAACCTGTGGATGTTACAGGATCAACAAACACAAGCTCAGACCAACTCCGGTTGGTAAAAGAGCAAGTGGATGTTACGGGATCATCAAATTCGAGCTCAAACCAACTCCGGTTGGTAAAAGGGCAAGAAACGATGATCGATGAAGAGCGAGAAATATCAGGGGAAGATTAAAGGAAGCAACCAATATTTCACCGAGGAACTCTGACAGATCAGAAATTTGAAGACGAGTTACCTATATGGAGGCTATATGTAGATGGCTCATCTGGCACTACAGGATGTGGCGCGGGGATAGTTTTGAGCACTCTGGACGAGGTCGACATGGAATACGCCCTACGTTTCCAATTTAAAGCTTCCAATAATGAGGCTGAGTATGAGGCCATGATTGCAGGTCTTAATTTGGCAAAAATTATGGAGGCGCAGCAGGTTATTGTCTTCAGTGATTCTCAATTGATTGTAAATCAAAGTTTGGGAGTATATGCAGTTAGAGGAGATTTAATGATCAGATATCATGCAAAGGCAAAGGAGCTGGTGTCAGAATTTGCTGTTATTTAATGATCAGATATAATGAGGTTGGACCACTGCCAACGACTAGAGGAAGGTTCAAATACCTCGTCGTCGCAGTGGATTATTTTACTAAATGGGTGGAAGTTGAGCCTCTCATCGATATGACGTACGAGAAGGTGTACCAATTTATTTGGAAGGACATCATTTGTCGATATGGTCTTCCTCATGCTTTCATCACAGACCATGGAACACAATTTGATAACGAGGAGTTCGCTGCCTATTGTCATCAATCAAATGTGTTGAAGATCCACTCAGCACCAGGCCATCCTCAAAGCAATGGACAAACTGAAGTGACAAACAGAACACTGCTGAATGGTTTGAAGAAAAGACTGGACGATGCGAAAGCAAATTGGATCCACGAGTTACAGTCAGTACTGTGGGCTTAGCGAACAACTCCCCGAGTATCAACTGGAGAATCTCCATATATGCTAGCGTTCGGAAGTGAAGCTGTTATACCTGCCGAGTTGGGCCTCCCAACACACAGGGTATTGAATTTCAATTCCCCTGTCAGCGACTTAATGAGAAGATTAGATTTAGACATGCTCGAGGAAGTTAGAGAAGAAGCAGTCATTAGAAATGCTGCTTACCAGCAGCGAACAGCTTTGTTCTACAACAAGAGAGTGAAGAAGTACGACCTGAAAGAAGGAGACTATGTGCTAAAGAAAGTAATTCAAAAGCACAATAAACTGGAGGCAAACTGGCATGGACCATACCGAGTTACAGAAGTTGTTCGACCAGGAACTTACCGAATAGCAACTTTAGAAGGGGAAGAGTTTAAGAACGCATGGAACGCAGAGCACCTACGCAAGTATTATCAGTGATGAATAAAATGAAGATATTCTGCTGAATTCTTTCTTTTTATTGAAAGTTTTTTGGGGAATACTAGTGCTACACACTACTCTGCAAAGCTCAGGCTACTCAAATTTTTTCTCGAAAATGCCAACTAAGGTTGGTCGAGAAACCTATATTCCTCCGGGAAGTAAAGCTACCAACATTCCTCCGGGAAGTAAAGCTACCAATATTCCTCCGAGAAGTAAAGCTACCAATATTCCTCCGGGAAGTAAAGCTACCTATATTCCTCCGGGAAGTAAAGCTCCCAATATTCCTCCGGGAAGTAAAGCTACCTATATTTCTACGGGAAGTAAAGCTACCTATATTCCTACGGGAAGTAAAGCTACTTGTATTCCTCCGGGAAGTAAAATTTGTATTCCAATGGGAAATAAAACTATATGTTTCTCGGGAAATAAAAGTATTCCTAAAAATGCCAACTTATGTCGGTTAGGAAGTAAATATATTCTCGAAAATGCCAACTTGAGTTGGTCGGGAGGTAAAATTATTTCAAAAAGACTAACTATGGCTAGTCGGGGATAGAAACCCACCAACTGTAGTTGGTCGACAAGGAAAATTTACCGACCTTGGTTGGTCGGAAACATTTAAGAGAAAAATCTACCAACTTGAGTTGGTCGGGATAAAAACCCACTAATTATAGTTGGTCGACAAGTAAAATTTAAAGTTATCGAGCAACATTTTTTATACTCGTAACTTTTTAATTATTACTAAGTTGGCCGAGAAAAAAAATATTATTTTTGCCAAATGACTACCACAAGTACAAACTACTCGACAATAAGTTGATCGACAAACTACACAATATTGTTATCTTTTATCAGATACACATGCACAAATATAAAGTGTTTTACAAGACAATAGCAATTAAGATTGTGAACAAAAATGAAAGTCTTTCATTAAATCCAAAAACAAATTACATTGATAACGAAATGAAAGTTACATTGATATTGAAGTGTATACTAACTATTACATCAAAATTCCTACTCTACTGGTCTTTTTCCCTCTGCTTTTGACACAGGTTCCTCGCCAGCAGGCGGATCATTTAAATCAAGAGGAGAGTTTATGAAGTTCAAATCTTTTAACATCCTGATATTCATCACGGATCGTCGATCTAGAAGGTGCTCGGGACTAGATACTTCAACACTTGAATGGAGATTGTAGTCGCCGAGATACTTGGAAATTAAGCATCGAGGAATGGCCAGAGCAAGGATCCAACTCATATCAA
This sequence comes from Sambucus nigra, assembly GCA_949130495.1. NCBI lineage: Eukaryota > Viridiplantae > Streptophyta > Magnoliopsida > Dipsacales > Adoxaceae > Sambucus > Sambucus nigra. Next base: position 584,722,740 of record OX422215.1, on the reverse strand, counting down.
GTTTGTGTGGTGGCACACGTAGGTCGAGCAGCCCAAGATCATGATAGTCCCACAGGTAATGACCATGTTCGAGTTGCAGCACACCTAAGGCATTCAACCAGCCTTGCTTGTAGCCCTCATTATTGGCATTCTGGATACGATCGTCCAAGTGATAGAGAGCTTCGTTGTATCCAGCCATCCAGAATTCCCTGGGCTGTTTGTGAAATTGATATGTTAATCTATCCAGCTGCTCGTGGAGATTTTTTATGAAGATCTCTTTATTCTCCATGGTAGACTTCTGCGTGGAAAGCTTCTCTTCCAGGTCCCTGATCTTCTTTGACATTTCAGCCAACGCCTAGTTCTTTGCCATTAACTGGAAGGCCTGGTTCTCTAAGGCAGACTGAGTCCTCTGTTCCTCGACAGGGATCCGAGCTGCTCTTGCTCGCCCCCGAGGAGCTCTTGCTCGACCATGGGAAAATGTGGAGGGACCAGCTCTCTTCAAGGTCTCCAATTCGTCCCTCAATTTGTCATTCTCAACCTCCAAGAATGAGAATCCCTCATCATTCACTGGGATTAAGGCGTTTGAAGTAGAAGCTGCAGACTTCAACTGTGACAACTCTCTTTGGAGATTGTTGTTTTCTTGCTCTAATAGTTTAGCTATCTGTCTGCACTCCTCGACTTCTCCCCTCAGAGTTCTCTCCCTCACCTCGTAGCCAGCAAAGCGCTTCTCGTACCCCTTGTCAGCATTGAGTTGCTGATACTTCTTCTCATACCCCTCATGCAACAGGGCAGTGGATTCTTTGTATTGTTGATGAAGGTCTTCAAGAATGCCTTAGAGATCCTCGATCATGTCGTAATAAGCCACATTATTGGCCACTGCTCGATCAAGTAGACACTTCAGATATTGGTATGCTTCAACTGCCTGTTCAGAAGCATCTTGGTCGAGGATGTCGACGACTTGTGCCGCACTCAGATCTGTGTGACCAACCTTAAAATAATCATTGCATTGCCTCAGCAGCACAGTATCATGAGCAGATAATAATTCCATCCTGGCCAGAAACTAGCAGAGGAAGAAAAATAATAATCAATAAGAATCAAGACAGGGTATGAAGAAGAGACAACAGTATGCAAGAACAAAAATTTAAGTTTTATTATATCAAGGATCAGGGTTACATATTCATGATTACAATTGACAAAAGAAAAATATAAAGAGGAATCCGAACAACTCTACACCTTTTCCTTGTCTCCCAAAACCTTCTCGGGAGGCTGGGACGAGGAAGTAGGTTGTTCGAAGGGAATGGAAAGCTACTCGGGGAGCACCAGCAGTTGCTCGGAAGAAGTAATGATTTGCTGAGGTTCCTCGGGGGCAGGCTGGATGGCTGGGGGATGATCTCCCATCACCATAGAAGACTCTTCGGAGGCAGCTTCGTCCTCTTCTTCTTCTTCAGGAGTTGGAGGGGGACCAGGGATGTGTTGCTTAAAGAGTTCAGAATTTTCATCCACTTACATCTCCTGTAGAGCAGCAACCCATCCATCCACTAAGTACTTGAGGCTGCCATATTCTACTTGAGACATCATGGCAGCCAACCCCTTATTCCACCCCTTGTCCCAGCCAGCACTGAAGGACTTATTCACAGCCATCTTCCTCTTCAACTTCTCCGAGGAAAGCTTCTCGGACAGCAGGTTATCAGCAGCTTTCAATTTATTCTCAACCTCTTCCTTCAGTCGACTTACTTCCTGAAGCTGGCCCAATTTTTCCTCAGCAACCTTAAGCTTATCTTCAAGCTCCCCATCAGTTTTGAGATTCTCTTCAAGCTCTTTATTTTTCTTCTCCAAAGCATTCACTTTTTTCTCCAACCCTTGGGAGACTTCAGCAACTTGAGCTTTCTCCTGCTCGGTGGAGGCAAGCTTGTTCTCCCAGATTGCCTTGTCAGTAGCATATTTCTGGCGAGAATCTTCCAAAGACTTAATAGCTTCCTTCAGAGCTTCCTCCACACTAGATGAGGAGCATGAAGCTTTAATCGCCTCATCTTTCTTCAAAATTATATTGAAGCAGCTCGTCAACTGTGAAAAGAAAATGAAAGCAAGTCAGAAACAGAAATGACAAGGGAAATATGAAAAGTTCAAAGTAAGAAGACTTACAGAAGCAAGGTGGCGAGCAGCCAATGAGGTAACCATGTCCCGAGAAAGGTTTTCCTCAGTACCTTGGACCTCGGAAATGATCCAAGTCTTCACCGATCTCATGGCAGAACTCGGGGGAACAAAGGTAGGAATACCAGTTCCAGTAGTTGGGGGATGAGAGATGGTGTCAGCCAAATTGACCGAGGAGCTTTTCTTCAGCTTCCTCGGGGGAGCAGGAATATATTCAACCAAGGAGGAACTCTTGGTCGGTGATATTACAATCACCTCTCCTGGAGCAGCAGACTTGCTCGGAGCCACTGGGGGCTTCTCGACAACCTTCACAACAGGAGCAGCCGAGGAAGGTGCATCAGTCTTCTTTGTCCCCTCCCCTAGGAAGTCAATCTTACTTCTTTTTGCCTCTCCAGCACCAGAGGCAGGTTTCTCAAAAAGGGTGGGAGGTCTTCTCTTATTCATCCTTTCACATAAAGGAATGTGTGATTCAGGCGAGGAGCTGGTGGAAGCTGGTACTGGCATTGCGTCACTTATCACCGGACGAACAGTGAAAGAAGTGGTGTAGCTCTTGTACTGCAGCAGATACGAGGCTGACCTAATGTGCTCGTCGGCAACACTCTGATGCAAACTCCAGATAAGTTTTAAGTGCCTTATATTTACGTATGCTTCCTTTGGACACTTTCTTTTGCTATCAACTGCAAATAAATAAAAATTAAAATATCAATAGCACATTTTATCAAACACAAAACAAGCATGATTTCAAAATAAATAAAATGAAATAAAAATAACCTATCCCATTGCCATAGGGAGGGCATCTGGGACCCTGATAAACCTCATCTCCAGATAAAGGAGCATGTTGCCAATTTTTTATGACAACCCCGTGCTCAAAATAATCCCTATTAGCATCCGGGAGATTGACTACTAAGGTCCTATTCAAAAAATTAGTTTTTAAATAAAAGGTGATTATGCACAAATTCTTCATATTTATCCCCTTAATTTCGGTATTTTTATGATCCCGTGCAGTGTATTTAGCTTGGATTTGTCTCTTATTTATGCTACTAACCTTTTTGGCAAGTATTTCGTGTTTTGTGTATTTCTCATGTGTTTTACAGGTATTTCATGCAAGTTAGTGCGAAGGAGAGCTCAAAACAGTGAAAGAAACCAAGAAATGGAGAGTTGAAGAGCATTTTTGTAATTTTACAGCCTTAGTCCGGAGGTGGGGCCAACTAGAAAGTTGAAGATCTCTAAATTACAAGAATACTGAAAAAAAACGGAACCTCAATCCGAGCTACGGTGAAGAAGTTACTGTTAACGAAAATGTATTTTATCCCTAATTAAATTGGTTTAATTAATATACATTTTAGTTTAACTTAATATATTGATTTTGATGATTCCAAACATTTTTTTTAGTTATTCTATATATATTCATTATTGTATAATCTTGTCTCGACTCTACTCAACGACATATTCGAGTAAAGATATTCACGTATGTTGCACGTTTGCACTTGACACATCAGACACACATGCATATTTCTTTATCTATGGTTTTAATGGTGTGACTAATTAATTATGAGCCAAAGCATTTTCAAAAAGAAATGTTTTTTTTTGAAAATATTTTTTTTATATAAAATTGGTGTATTTTTGTTTAAAATAAATTCCCTATTCTAAAAACAATTTTCGGAATTATTTTTTACTGAAAAGAACCTTCGAAACAATATTTTTGACCGTATGATTCGTACGATATGATATATATATATATATATATATGCATGCATGTATGCATTATGGATGTTAGTCTCTTGAATAGCCTTATGGTTACTCAATATTTGTTACCAATCTGTCATTGGCTTAAACATGCTGATTTCTTTGGCTTCTAAAAAGTTTGGGCATGACATCATTACTTACAAGATGATTTGTTTTGGCCGAAAGTGTGTACCAAGGGATACATCTAAAAGTTTAGCTAAGTATCTTGCCAAGTTGATCTGCGTGCGTCGTCACCCAGTTCTTCTGCCAAAAAGTTTTGTTCCATCAATCGTGATATAAAACTATTTATAAACATGTCAGCTGCATTTATACTCAAGTAAATTTCTGCCACTAGCTTTGTCCCGTCAGTCTCTATATACACTGTTTGACGCAATTTCTTTTGCTCCGAGTTTCCTTTCATTAATATCTGTCCGGATTTTGTCTTTAAATATCTGTCAAAAAATTATTTTTTTGTCCGAAATCTTTTAATATCTATTTGGTACAAATGATAGTACTCATATATATATATATATATATATATATATATATGTTAAATACCTGTTATTTAAAAGTCGACGCCCACAGGACCGAACTTGAATTGATTAAGTTTCCGTCTTTACCGCCTTAGGCCTGTACCCTTTGATTTTGACCAGTTTTCAGACTTTCGGCCATACCCTTTGAAACAGCCTTAGACTCTCAGCTATTATCTCTATGACTATATATATATATATATATATATCTGCTTTTGCTAGCTGAGGTTTATTTTTTATATATATCCGAGATTTTTTTATTTACATTTTTATCTGACCGAAATTACTTTTATATCTGTCCAAAAATAATTTTTTTTTATTATGATAAATAATCTGTTCCGAATGGCTTTATTTATATATTTCTTTTGGAAGAAACTCTTTAAATTAATACCTACTCGAAATACATTTTTTTTTGTATGTACATCTGTCATATATATATTCACATACACACTCTTGCAAAACCTGTGACTAAGTAATACATATTCTTAATGTGTCCGATTTTTCTATCTTGACAAAAGATTATTGTTTACACATCAGTTCCACATTAGTATATCAGTTGGATATTATCTCTTGGACTAACATAGTTTTGCAGAGCCATTTTATTGAGAAGCAAAATAGGGTTTGCAGTTCAATCTTGGAGATTTTTTTTGTCCTCTCTCATCTCAGAAAATCAGATGCATTTAATGCAGCCTTAGACCAAATTCCAAATCTTTCCAACCGGGCATATTTTTTATCAAACTGGAGATTTGCATTTCAGTTTTAAAGATTATTTTCAGACTACACCATCCCAGAATATCAGGAGCATTAAATGCTAAAAATGCTATGTCTAACAGCTAGTTATCTCAAGACACATTTAAAAGATGTGAGAGCTGCATTGAAGTGATGCAATAGACTTGAACGAAAATATGAGACAGACTTGAAATATTATTGAGAGCATTTATTTTTCTACTCAGCTACACATTCAAGAGAGCAATTAATTCTATCATCTGCTCAAATCATTTGAAGAAGAAGACTTGTTCCTACTTCAACATCATTTATTGAAGTCTGATTCAAGAAGGAGAAACTCAGATCAAAAATTGTATTTTAAGGAGTTTCAGCATTTTATTCTGTACTACAAAAATTCAGATTTATTGTGAAGCTTTGTTGAAGCTTCGGTTTGTACCGGTAATTGGTTCCTACCCGCAAGTGGGCCACGGGGTTTGAAGCTCAGAGTTATCTTGCAAACAGTTGTACGCGGTGGTTTGATCCTACCCGCAAGTGGATCAGGTTTAGTGAAGCGCAAAGGAGACGGGGGTTCTAGGCGCGTGGACGTAGGCCGGGATTTGGCCGAACCACGTTGAATTTCGGTGTTATTTATTTTCCGCACTTATATTTATTTATTTGCATATGCTTGCTTGAGTTAATATTTTTCAGCACACTATCTAGCAAATAAATTAATTCCGAAATTTGACTAAATTAATTTTAAGGTTAAAATAATTATTTTTTGAGTTAAATAATTAATTTCAGAATATCACTTAATATTAAATACGAAAATTAATTTAATATTTCTAGAGTGTTAAAATCTGCATATCTAGTTGTTTAAATTAGTTAGTTGCATTTATTTGATATTGTTGGATTTATTTTTTATAGTTTATAAATCTGAAATTTGTTTAAGTGATTTAAATTTAATATTTTTCTAAAATATTAATTTGACTTTAAAGTTTGTAAAAACTCAATTCACCCCCCCTCTTGAGTATAATCTGGGCAACAATTGGTATCAGAGCTAGTGCTCTTCTTATTTATTTTTAGATTTAACAATCTTAGAGTTAAAGATCAATGGCATATGTTACTACATCACTTGGTGAAGGTCAATCTATTTTTAAACCTTCTCTATTTTCTGGAAAAGATTATAGTTATTGGAAAAATAGAATTAAATATTTTATTCAGTCACATGATTATGAAGTTTGGAAAGTTGTCATGAATGGTCCCTATATTCCTATTAAAATGGTAAATAATGCTTATGTTCCTAAAGAAGAAAATGAATGGAATGATGTTGATATTAGAAAAATTCAAATAAATGCTAAAGCTATGAATATCTTGCATTGTTCACTTGATGTAAATTAGTATAACAGAATATGTTGTTGTGAATCTGCTAAAGAAATTTTGGGACAGACTAGAAGTTACTTATGAAGGAACTAGTCAAGTTAAAGAAGATAAAATTAGTATGCTTGTTCATAATTATGAGTTATTTAAGATGATGTCTGATGAATCTATTTCTGATATGTTCACTAGGTTCACTAATATTATTAATGGTATTAAATCTCTTGGAAAATCTTATACTGACTCTGAATTAGTGAATAAGATTCTCAGGTCATTACCGGCGAATTGGATGACCAAAAAGTTAGCTATCAAGGAAGCAATTAGAGAAAGACCTATCTCTCTTGATGAGCTATTGGGTTCCTTAATTACCCATGAAATGGAACTTAAGGAATTTGTTGAAGAAGAGAAACCAAAAGCAAACAAAATTATTGCTCTCAAATCTTCAAGCAAAAATATAGAAAGTGAAGATGATGATGATGATAATATTTCCCTATTGGCTAAACATTTCAAAAAATATCTCAATTCTAAAAAGAAAGCCAAAGAAAGGAGAAAGAAACATTTTTCAAAAGAGTTCAATGATGATCATCAATCCAAATCTGAACCAAGATGCTATCATTGTGATGAAGTTGGACACATTAAGCCGAATTGTCCAAAATATAAGAAAGGGAAGAAGGCATTGAAAGCCACAACATGGAGTGACTCCGACACAAGCTCTTCCGATGAAGATTCGAATGAAAATGAAGTTGCTCATCTATGTTACATGGCTATGGAAAATGGGGTACATTCTAACCCTAACTCTAGTGATAGTGATAATGATGAAGTTGATGATTATGAAGTTTTACAAAATGTTTTTGATGAATTATGTGAATGTTTTGAAGAACTTAAAAATAAATATATTAAACTTAAGAAGTCTCATTCATTAGTTTCAACTAAATATGATTATATGTCAAATGATTTTGATGAGTTGAAATTAGAAAATGAATCTTTGAAAAATGAAATTAAATCTTTGAAAAAGGAAAAATCTGTTATTGTCACTACTCCTCTTGAAATTGAAAATATTGAATTAAAAAGGGAGATTGAATATTTAAAGAAATCATTAGATAATTTTACCAAAGGAAATGAATATTTTCATAAAATTATTGAGACACAAAGGATTCGATTTAATAATAATGGTATTGGATATGATGAAGGAAATGAGAAAAAGACTTATTCCAATTTATTGAAATTTGATGCTTCATCTATTCTACCTAATTATTTATGCTCTTATTGTGGTAGACACACACATTTTTCAGATTTGTCTCCATATAAATTTAGAAAAAGAAAATTTGCATGGATTCCTAAAGGAACCAAGATGTATACTAACCCCTATGGACCTCACACATTTTGGGTACCAAAAGAGAAAATTTTCAAAGTTGTGTAGGTTGCATTTTGAGAAGGAATGTGGATTTTCAAGGCATATGATTTAATCATATTACAAATTTCAAGTTTCATTGCCTAATGTTGGAAATGCCACACTTGGAAGAAATCTTCATGAAAATATCATTGGTATTGGTAAGGTGGTAAGGAACACCATTCTTGAATTTAAAATCATATATTTGTTGATGATTTATTTTATGATATATTTCCATGCATTGAATATTTGTTATAACACATGAGCGCGTTGATTGATTTCACATGTAAATTTGTATATTTATTATTCTTGATGATTTTATGTTATATGAACTTACACTTGAGTTTGATGATAAATTTTTTGTTGGTAAATATTCATAATTTTTTATTTACATCTTGATATATTTTTTATGAATAATAAGATTGGATAAATTCATGATTTTATTGAATATAAATCTGAAATGAAAATGTCATTTGAGTACACTTTAGTATATTAGTTATATGTGATACATGTTAATATTGTAACATTCACTTGTTGATTTTGATGATATGAACATATTTAGTCTTATTGCATACTACATGATTAATGTCATTGTTGGAATATTTATTCACAATGAATTTTTTTTTATTGAGAAACCACATGATCAACAATTGATATCATTTGTGAGATTTTTCAAAAATGATTTTATAAAGTCAATTTTTTTATAATATTTTATCTTATGAAATAGATGCACCATATTTGTTATATGCATATATGCCTTAATTGGTATCCTTTGGGGGAGATAAAAGTTTATTGAAAATTTGTTTGATTATTTGTTCGAAAAATGCTTGATCATAACCTTGATATATTATTATGAATTTTGATCTTTTTGAGAATTTTAGCTCATATCTTGAAATCGGCAAAGCTTGAGCAAAATGCTATATTTTTTTGCTATTTCTAACTCATGTTATGTGCTTAATTCAAATTATTTGAAAACATCGAGTTATGAAATGTTTCACATTGTGTACTTAAAAGATTATTCTATCATGAGGATGTATACAACAATTGATATTGCGCTTATTGAAAATTTATACATTGCAATTTTATTACATTAGTGAGAAAGTTGATTATGCAAATTGATATATCTCTCATATTTGCTTTATTTGAGAACATTGAGTTGTGATTCTGATTTATGCGTAAAAAGTTGTTCCGTGAAATCATTGTGTGCAACGCACGGTTTGTGTGACTACAACAATTGGTATCAGACAACTATTGGTATTATTTATCATTGATGCATTTTGAAAAGTTGATCATTTATCTTTTATTATTTATTTTGCTGACTTGTGCATTATTTAATAGCATTATTGTCGATTTATAAATTCAAATACATGCTATGAATATTAATGATGAATCTATGTTGACACATGTGCGTATTGAAAATTTCATGCCCCTTGCGATTTATGGTTATATCCCATGCATGAATTATTTTTGATAGGGGGAGCTTCGCACTTTGACCCGATGACACCCGAAATTTATAAGAAATATCTTTTTGATAATGTCAAAGGGGGAGAAATATTTATGATTCACTATTTGTGCTTAATATTTCATTTTATGAATATTTGTGAATCATTGTTTGTTGTCGTCAAAAAGGGGGAGATTGTTAACGAAAATGTATTTTATCCCTAATTAAATTGGTTTAATTAATATACATTTTAGTTTAACTTAATATATTGATTTTGATGATTCCAAACATTTTTTTTAGTTATTCTATATATATTCATTATTGTAT